>JAATNT010000146.1:0-315200 GCA_020137375.1 Fusarium chaquense
CTCCTGCCCAGACTGGCTCCAACATGAAGCCTGAGGCTCCTAAGCCCGAGCACCCCGCTCCTCCTGCTCCTCAGCCTGAGCACCCTGCTCCTCCTGCTACCAAGCCCGCGGAGGTTGCTCCTCCTGCCCAGACTGGCGGTAACGCCAAGCCCGAGACTCCTGAGCACCCTCCCGTCGTCACCGCCGGCGCTGCTCAGAAGACCTTTGCCGGTATGGCTGCTGCCGTTGCCGGTCTCGCTTTCCTCCTGTAAAGCGTTTCTGCTTCTTCAATTCAACCCCATTTCTTCATTGCGATGATGCTGATGGCGGTTTCATCATTCGGCACGGTTTAGCATTCTCAACTCACGGCTTCGTTTTACTTGCCACGGGGCAAGGGAAACACGCATATGTGTAACGTTTAACGTTCTTGGTTCATTCTTACACCAGTCGGGTTCAACTTTGGGTTAATTACAGGTCTGGGATGTCTTTTGGATAGATTAGACTTGTGTTTGGTCCCAATTTCGATGGTGGTTACTTTTTGGCGATTAGAAATTAGTAGAATTTCGGCTTTAATATGGCTCATGACTCTTATCTTTATTCTCTATGCTTTCACTGTGATGTTTAATGTTTGCGAACCTCTTGACTTGTCTGGTTATCGTCCTCCTTCAGTTTTGTTCACTTTGCTGTCTCTTCCCCTACTCCCTCTTTTGCTTTTTCTTTTGCTTACAGCCTCCATTGCTTACCTGCAGATTTGTCTCAAGTTCATCAGAAGCAGGGGAACATTAAGACCTACCTTAAACCCCCTGCAGATGCCAAGGAGCACATGCAGGGGAACTACAATTTGCACGACACAGCTAATCAAGCTTATGTGTACCTACCTTACCATAAGTGATACATACTTCAACGACGAGGAGAAGGCTACATATCGCAATGATGTGAACATCTATCTCAACAGTCGCTCACAAAGAGTGGCGCCTGTCCCGACAAACGGAACAGGAGCGGGAACACGGTTAAAGGCGATGTGGATCTCGATTCCTTCCGTCCGGCAGCGCGGGCCATGAACTTTTGTATCGGCCGAGATGTCTGATCGCAAAGAAGTCCGTGCTGATGCCAAGAAGACAAAGACCTTTCATGACCTTTATTGTGTGTGCACAGATGCATCATTTGTTATCTCAGTTTGGGAAGTAGACTGTTGAGTTACATACTACCCAGGCAAAGAGTAATGTGATGCCAGTACGAAGAAATAGCACGATGTCTTGAAACCAGATCTGCAGCTCTGTATTATTGTTCCCCTCGTGATGGGACCTAAAATCAAGGTTTTACAAAGAGCCCCATCCTTAGGAAAGTCTGAAGAGTGGAAAGGATACCCCTGCCAGGTGATAGTAGCAAGAAACTTTTCCATCCACTCTCTTCAATTCAGGGTCCTGCAAACTCGTCTGAGAGACCGAGAGGGGCAGAGAGACAGACCGAGGTCGTAATGGCAAGGAGAGCCTGGTTGTTCACAAATATGCCATGTCAGATGTCAGTTTTCTAGAAGGCCACAATTACGTAGATAATAAGCTGTGCTTTGTTGTACCGACACAAGGGAACGCCAAGGTATGCAGTGTTGCGGTAAGTATGAGGCCATCCACTGTCCCCCGACCAAAAAAACACAAACTCGTATAAGAACCATGCATTCGTTTGTCGGTCTGTCATTATTGAGCTGTCAAAAGACGGTTTGTCAATGGACGACGGTAAGCCACCTCGCTTGGACCTAGCATGGCCTGACATGACAAGACGATTTGCTTCTAGAAAAAGAAAGCAACATTTCTTTTCGGCACACAAAAAGACTTTCTTGTGATTGGAGGTTTTTTATTTGATGCGGGATGGTGCCAACCCGCAGTGGGATGAATTAAACTAACGAAAAGAACCGACGACCCAAGTCCAAGGAAGTGGGCATGAAACCAAGGATCATGTTTTGCCTGAATGAGCTTAGAATGCGACTCTTTTCTTAGCGAATATTCTGAGCCGTCTTTATTACTCTCGGTTGCGTTGACGGTAAAGAGCTAACTACTAGACTGAACCATTAAACTGTCCCGCCATGTTGGATCTCTGGATAGCCTCATGGAGGGTTTTTTTCTTTTTATCTTTTTGTCCGATGGAAGAAATCCTCCATTGGGCTTCCAGTGTAACTGTAACCCTCCGATATGGCATATGCAGACCCACAGATTGAGAGTCTGTGAGTGTGTGTTGGGTCGCGTTGGTTGATTGATAGGTAGGTAACATGACAGACATCCTTGCTGCGGTAATGCGTACCAACAGACTGGGACTGGACCCTCCCCTTGTTGGTCATCGGTCATCCGGGGGCAGCCACAATCTTTTTTTGATATTTTTCCCAGAGTGTCGGTATAGCCCATTCATGGATGTAAATATCATTTGAATGTGAAGAGAAGCTCACCGTGCATGATGTATTTATTATATTGGTGGCATCACATATCACATAGGTCTGTTGGTGATAATGTAGCTCTGATATTACCAAGCCGAGGCACGAGTCAACTCCAGGTATCACATCACATATTTGTACTATCGACTGTACAGTATCTTTTTTGTTTTAATAATCGACAACAGGGTCTGCATATTTCTCCCCTCTTTTCCCTTGATAGCTTTCTATTCCCATTATGTACTAACAATATCATAGTCCCGTTTGAAGTTCCCAACTAAACCCAACTTAGTACCTAGTTAGCCTTGCTTCGCTCTCTCGGCCTCCATGGGTCTCTTGTTTATTTTAAACAGTGTAACCGCCCATCCCGACAATCCCTGGACCCTTGATTTATCACATTCCCTCTCTTTTTCAACCTCGACCAAGATCCATCTCTGGTTTCATATCAACATTCCAGCATAACCTCATCTCAATTATTATTGTTTCTTAGGTGTTGAGCTCAGATCATTGATTGATCAATTCTGCGACCGGAAAAGCGCCTTCCCAAGTTCCCGCTCTCGATAGTTACCGTACCTTGCCTACCCGTACTTTGACCAGTCTAACGTAGCGCATATCTCGTTCCCGTCCTGATCTTGAACCTTCTTCAAACTCTACCAGCACCAGTGCCTGTACCTCGGCTTCAACCTTCACTAAACACACCCAAACTCATACCGCGGTATGCGCATCTTCTCACAGCGCCTCTACGCTCTACCACAATGAACTCGCCGCCGAACTCGCTTAATCGCCAATTCAACGAATCTTCAACCTCGGGCTCCCCAAACTCACGGAAAGCCGGCGATTATCCAACGACGACCACACACGATACACATAATAATAATAACAATCAGCCCACGTCTCATCACCAAATGGTTCCCCCATCGCCGGATTCTTCCATCGTCTCTCCACTCACTGTCGGTTCCACCCATGAAGCTGCTGTGATACAAAGCATTGAGCGAGGCGAGTATGCGACCAACGATCTCGACGAGACTCGCAGTTTGACCGATAGTATACGACAACACATCGTCGATGGCGGTCTCAGATATCATTCTTATAAGCAAGGGTCCGAAATCAATAAATGCTCATTCAGAAAAACAATCACCTAACATACTTGTCTAGAAAATACCTTTTCCCAAACGATGAAGTCGAGCAGGATCGTGAGGAGCTAAAGCACAACTTGACCGTGTACCTATGCGAGGATAGATTGTTCTTTGCGCCAATCGAGCGTATCCTGGAACAGGGTGCCGAGGTGCTTGACCTCGGTACAGGAATTGGGAGATGGTGTATCGATCGTAAGGCTTTCCGAGACGACCTTGAAACTCTGATGTAAGCATTTGGCTAACACCAAATAGTTGCTGACAACTACCCCAACTCACAATTCCATGGCATGGACCTCTCACCCATACAACCTGACTGGGTTCCCGAAAACGCCCTCTTTTTTGTCGACGACATTGAGCATGAAGCTGGCTGGACATATTCCGAGGATTCATTTGACTACATTCACATTCGCCATACTCTTCATTCGATAAAAGACCGAGAGCAGCTCTGGGACCGGATCTGGAAGTATGTCGGCCGGTTGCACTTTTCGACTACACGCTAATTCAAGCAGGCATTTAAAACCCGGGGGCTACGTAGAAGTCCAAGAATTTCTCTTCATAGCGGCCAGCGACGACAACTCATGTGATGGGCCCTATGCTTGGCGCGACTGGTGCAGGTACCTGAAAGAAGGTATGGCTGCTCTCGGCACCGACATGCACGGCATCAACTATGTCCACGGCGAGCTTACCCAAGCGGGGTTCGAAAACATCACCACAAATAGCTACAAGTGTCCCGTGGGGCCATGGGCAAAGAAGCCGCGGCTCCAAGAGTGTGGCCATGTTATGCGCGACGCTGTAATGTGGGGTCTCGTTGGTCTCTCCCGACGTCCTTTTCGTGATGGCCTTGGCTGGACATTGATTCAGATCGAAATGTTCCTCGTCGAGGTCCGCAAGTGCTTAATGGAAGAGGTCAATGGGCTACCGAGGTATCATACTTACTTCCCCTATTACAACATACACGCTCGAAAACCGCTCAATCGAGCGTCGGCATGACCGAAAGATCAGCCTGCATGGCCAAACTTAAAACTTGTCCAATACAACGATAATGCGGCACAGCAGCTACGATATCCGCTACCAGCATACAATGATTTAACGATATTTAACAAATGTAAAACACGCAAAGCATGGGAAAACTCTGGAGTCTGACTTGGCGTATAAAGGGCTGCATCGGAAGGCCAAGAGCCGGTGGCAGTATGTCACTTAAAGGCGCAATTGGGTGGATAGATTTGCTTATTACATTCATTTGACATCTAAATTAAGGCCGTTTCATCTGAACTAGTTGTTCTATTGTGTTGTTTCCGTTCATGTGCAGTGACTCGTGAGCAAGTAAAAGAAAAGTTGACTTTAAAGCTTCAAAGTATGAAAATAGTTGACTTGCATTACACGACTGGACTAGTAGCAGGTGCCAGAAAAACTGGCCTCTGGAGCATAAGAGACGAAATTATTAGGTCAGTTATGCCACTTAGATCAGACTCCCTGGCTTGTTTATTTTTATACCCTAAAACATAGACATCAACTTTTCTGTGATAGTCATGACAAGTCATGATTTACGATCATCACCTTGAGGTGAACATTTACTTCATGTAACAAACATCAGAAGATTCTAGTTTAGACTATATACTACTCAGACTTGCCATCGTTCTCAACAGCCCAAAGCTCCCCGAATCTACTCCCCTCCATCTCAACAAGCTCTCTCGGCTCACCATCCTCCACGACACTCCCCTTGTCAAGCACAACAACCCTATCAAAGTACTTCATAACCATCTCCAGCCGATGCGAAACCATGACAATAGTATAACTCTCAAACTCGTCTCTTATAATCGCCTGCATTTCTCTGTCGGTATTTCTGTCCACGCTACTGCTCACCTCATCCAGCAGAAGCAAACCACCTTGCTTCTTCTCGCCTCGATCTCGAACTCGACGACGTAGAATTGCTCGCCCTAGACTAAACAACTGCTTTTGCCCCGCGCTCAGATCCTCGGCGCTCATGCCGGCGTTCAAACTGCCCTTGTCGTGAACAAAGTTGGTTAAGCGGACTGTGTTGAGAACGCTGAAGCATTCTGCATCTGTCGCAGCGCTATAAGGGTCTAGATTGGCTTTGATGGAGCTTCCATCCGGTAAAAAGACTGCGTCTTGAGGGATGCAGATGACACGTTTGCGCAGAGTAGCGCGGTCGATCTCATGTAACTTCACGTCGTCAATCTTCATATTCGTAGAACAAGATTGGAGAGGATCCAGGAGTCGTAAGAGAAGCAGGATCAGAGTAGACTTTCCACTTCCTGTACGACCGCAAATTGCGACCTTTTGCCCTGGGAAAATATCCAGCTCGAGGTTTCTCAAGACAAGATTGAGCTCAGCTTCATGCTCGTTATTAGCATCATCGTAAGAAGCAGATACTTTGTCAATCCGAACATGCCCCTTTTGCGGCCAAGTTTCAGGCGGCTCTGTGTCTTCTCCAGGCATGTTCTCTGTTGCAACAGTCTCACTGAAGGATCTCAAACGGCTCACGGCACCTAGAGACGTCTCAAGAGACGTGTAGCTTTTGATGAGACTGGACATGAACTCGCTAAATGTCAGGAGAGACAGCAGACTAGCACCTGTCAAACCCGCATTGGTTCGAAGTTGGGTTGCCAGTGCTACGAGAAGAACAGCGATACCGGTGACAATGAGATTTAGTGACGAGACCAACCACTGTTGAATCATGGCTAGCAGATACGCAGGCCGTTGGGATGTATCGAGAAGTTGGTTGTTGTATACTATGTCGTTTTGTTCCCATCCGAACGCTCTGATAGTCGCGATACCTTTCATGGTATCGGTAAAGTGCGTGCTATTAAGTTAGCTAAGAGTATTCCAGGTTTTAGGGCATAAGAATAAGTGGCCTAAGAAGTATGATCTAAGAAGCATAAACTAGCATACTAATTTCGTATCTTATGGTCATAACGGCCAATTATTCTAGTACCCTGAGGAGTGCTACTTACTATAAGGGACTCTTTGCCTCGAGGTCAAGGAGTCGAAGCTGCCTTGACGTGCGAAGATAGAACATCTGGATAAAATAGAGAACTCCGATCAAAAACGGATATCCGATGGCAAGAAACGGAGAAGCAGAAGCTACTACAAATGCCGATCCTATAGTGTTTGATATATCTAGAGTGAAGTTTGTAAGCGCCAGGGGCAAATCACTGTCGAGAAGAGTCATGTCCTGGGAAAAGAGGTTTGTCACCACGCCCGTATCAGTTGTCGTAAAGAACCTCAACGGCGCAGAGATGACAGTGAGGATAGCTCGCTGGTGAAGTTCCGTTCCTGCAGAGGCAGTCATACTTATCAACGTTATGACACCGTTGCAGAACAAAAAGACGACAAAGCCTGACCGCAGTAGAGCGTAGATGCCCACGTAAAAGGTGAAGGATCTGCCAAAGGCGTCCTCGGCCCAGAACTTCATCCACACACTTGAAAGGCTCTGACTAGCACCGGCTAGAATTCCTGACAAGGCAACACCAACGACTGCCCATATCCCAACGCTTTTGAAGTAATGCTTGTAGATAGAGAAGTCACCTTGCTGCCTTGCTTTGTCTTCTGCTGTCTCCGCGGCGGAAGACGTCGCTATAGTCCGCATAGCGGCAGCAGTGACTGTCGTTTCGGTCTTTTCCTGCTCTGAAGAGGAGTCTGTATCTCTATGCTTGACGCCAAGACTGTAAACGTACTTGTTGTTTCTCATCAACTCTGAGAAATCTCCTTGCTCAATGACGGTACCGTTACCAAGAGCAATGATATGATCGGCCAGCGGCAAGTGACGCACTGAATGAGTACATATGATGACGGTAACGTTCTTACGACGAGTTATACCCGCTGGACCAAAGACACGCCTGAATAGCTCCGATTCGGTGCCCAGGTCCAGGCCGCTGAGTATATCATCGAAGATCATCAAATTCGCCTCAGAGTAGAGTGCTCTCGCTACACTGATTCTTTGCCGCTGACCACCGGACAACATGATACCGTTACTCCCAATGTTTGCATCATGGCCCTGTGGCAAGAGTGCTACATCTTGGGAGAGCATCGTGGCGTCAACGATTTCGTCGTATTTTTCCTGGTCAAAGGCACAGTGACCGATGATGTTTTGCCGGAACGTGCCATTGTAGAGAAAGACGGATTGATCACAGTACGCGATACGATGAGACGGGATCAAGGTCTTGATTGTGCCTGAAGATACAGGTAGTTCGCCGAGAAGAGCTTGGCAAAAGGTTGTTTTGCCCGAAGCAACTTCGCCAACTACAATGGTGAGTTTGTGAGCAGGGATGGAAGCGTTGATGTCTCTCAATGTCATCTTCTCGCCTCCCCATCCGAAGGACCCATTCTCAATGGAGAAGGCGACTTCAGAGGCATCATCTGACGAGCTCTTCTCGGATACCGAGATGGATTGATGTTTCCGAAAGTCGTTACGTGGTTCAGCTGCAAGAAATCTCTGCACTCGACCAACACACGTCAAAGCTGCAAAAATACCAGGCAGACTCTGGAAGAGAGAGATGACAGGCGTTGTGAAGAGAAGAATATACGATAGTGAGGTGAAGAGTGTGTCAACTGTCAACTCTCGCGAGGTGAAAGCGAAAGTAATCGGGGGCGCAATAGCAAAGGGCGTAAAGCCCAACACCGCAGCTAGGATCAGTAGCCAGCGGAAGCTGTTGCCAACCCTAATCTCTCCTATACGGAGGCTCTGGATGAGGTCCGCCACAGGGCCAGTGATACCTGAGATCTTATACAGCTTCATCTGCGAAATCGCGTTCGACGTTAAACCGACTCTATTTTGTATCCTTTTCATCCACTCGCTCTGCCTCTTGCCAACTAAGGTAACCAGCCACGACAGTAGTAAGGCACAGATTACGATGATGACAAGAGGCGAGATGAAGGCTGCGCCGAGCTTTCCGTACAAAAGATAACATCCAATCGCGACCTCTATAGGATTAGCCCAGAGATCGTGAGCTCTCGCGGCGCCTCTGAGGATCCGCTCAACATCGGAACTCATAAGAGTCAGGGCAGCAGAATCATCAGCAGCTGTGATCTTCATCTGTGTCGTCTTTTGGTATATAGCAGCAACCAGACAGCCTCGAATCATGTAGGTAGCCCTCTCCTCGTAATATCCATAGAAGGCGGTGGAGACTCCAATACCAGCGTAGATGAAAAACGCAGCCCCGATCAAGCCATAGCTCGCGCTTTTCGAACTAGGCGTTTCTGGGGCTTGAAGAAACTTCAATGTCGACTCAATGAAGAAGGGTTGGCAGAATTGAAAGGCGATGAGAGCAGCACGAGGAGCAACCGGGAGGAGGAAGGGGCAAATGAGTGTCCTAGTCAAATCCTTCAACAGGCCTGACTTGGGCTCCTGGTCATATCGATGAACCCGGAGATGCTTGGCAAAACTGCTTTGTAGTTTGTCCGAGGCCATGCTCTCATCAAGGGGATATAGGTCCTCTATCTTCAAGACGCCTCGATAACCTTTGATGAAGAGCTGGTTCAGCCACGCAAACACGCCGACGCTGAATACACCGCTCGATTCCTCGGGGCTATGTTCCTCTGCATTCCAGTGAATCCATCTCGTCTTTGGAATTGTCTCGAGGCAGAGAATCACAGCCTTGACTACCACGGAAGCTGTGAAAAGGCGGGCCTGCTGTGATGATCCGCTGATGAGAAGCCATGCTGTGCGGGTTTGCACAATGTCGAACAAGAGTGTGAGCAAAACATAGATGTTGAGTAGAGTCGAGGGTCTTCTAGCGCACGAGTGCTCTTTGTACGATAGCGCACATGCTAGAAGAGAGGCAATAAACGCGAGGCAGGTCCCTGCAAGAGAGAGGTCGTGAACTATGCCTGCAGTGCCAGTTGCGATGAGAATTAAGAGACCAAGTTGCGTAGCCGTATACGCGACGAGAAAGCCCTTTTGAGAATTAGTTATTACGCCGCGCTGACTTGGCTAAATGGGTAGCAAAAAAGTTGACCCTCAGGCTTTAGGTAACAAAAGTAAATAGCCTGAGAAGTTTAGTCCATATAGCATAAAGTTGCCTATAATTTTGTTTCTTGTGCTTTTGGCGGCTAACTTTTCTGGTACCCTGGCAGGATGCTCGGGGAGATGGAAAGAAACTCACAAGCTTGATAGATTGTAAAACCAGGCCATTGACAATTCTTTCCCTCTGCGCCAAAACAGCTACACGCGCAATAGCCAGAGCAATAAATACAGAAGTCGGGATAATGCTAAAGAAGATGCGCTCAAATTTCTGGGTGAAGTCAAAATCGTCTCGACATCCCCGGACGCCAGGGCCCCAAGAGCCGTCGTTGAGACAAGTCGAAGTCATGTTATTTCTCGAACATGTTGAGGAAACGCAATTGAGCAACGTGATGTCTTGCTATACTTATACTATTCAAGGTGATGATAAGGCGTAGAGTCTTGACTAGGCAATTGATCCGCTGTCAGATGGACTAACAATGTACCGACTGAAACAAGATTGGCGAGACTACAACCAACAAGCGTAATCTTATGCTTACGAATTACATACGCGTTGAGCGACGCAGGCTTTGGAGTTGAGGAACTTTTGTAAAGCGACTGCCTACTTCTGATCTGGCACCTGAAAGAAATATTAGATCAGCTTTAGTGGATATATAGCCTAAGAGAGTACTAATATTTTCGTCTGGTCTTCTTTTTTATCTATGCAGGATCAATTGTTATGGACTTCACAGACACGTCTGTATCCCTCAAAACACAAGGCCACCTTCTCCGGCGGCGGCTCATTGAACCTAGTATAGACGTAGAATATTCCATCATTCTTAACAACGGATACATATTATCAACTGCATCAACGACAAGGGCCAGAAGAGTGATCCTATACTGTGAAAAAGAAAACCCTGGATACCGCAGATTCCCTATCGAAACCAATACAAGTTCACTCTACCTCACTCTCCTCGATCGCATCATTCATTTCGTTGCCGTCTTCGCCCTCGTCACCGTCATCGTCATCGTCTGTCCGCTGGAGGAGGCTCTCCGAGAGAGGCTTCGGGGCGTAACTCGCCGTGAGCAGCTGCTCAAGGTTCATGGTGTAATGATATGAGAGGAAGCGATGCGGACCGCTTGGGTATACGGAGTAGGCCCGGGAAACGAACAAAGGCGGATATGCGCGCCAGAGCTCCAGTGAATCGCTCAGTGACGTGGATGTGCATGGTCGGCGAAACATGGCGCAGCATTTACAGACCCAAACATTAGTTTGGCTCTCTTCACGTACGCACTTGACGTTGAGGCCAATGTAATTGCATGTGTCGCACTTGACTTCGTTATTGCCCATTAGAAAGACTGGTATCTAATATGTATTCTCATCCTGGCGAGTGGTTCGAGTTATCAATACTTATCGAGATGCTATCCTGGCAGCAACCTAGGTTGCAGTCTCGGTTCGCTTACTTAGCTTTCCGGAAGGGTCGTCGCCCAGAGGTCAGGTGCCGCGCACAGTCATTGCATACGATTTCTTTATCTCCAGAGTCTCCTTCTCTATAAGAGGGTATTAGGATTAAGGAGACTGCTGTCTGAGATAGGGGGGCCGTCGAGGTATAGGCTGCTGTCCGAGATGGGGGGGACGTTAAGGTATAGGCTGCTGGTGATGGTGCTGTACTTGACTCTAATGGAGCCTATGACTCTGCTCTGTCTCGGCGATAACTGTCTCCTACCCTACGGCATCAGGGTCCTCAGGAGGAGGAAGGAGGTCGAGGTACTCAGCCCTACCGCTCATGGCGGCAATGCCAATTAAGGCCCATTGCAAGTCTAGCATCAACTTGCTATGACGAGTTGGGCGAGCCAGGGCCCCTCTCCACTGAAAGGATTACCCGCTTCCTAACCGGTGTCAGTAAACATAATGAATAATGGATAGTTGGCTTCATACCTGGGACATTGGATGCAATTCGTAATCAAGAGTGGTGGCATGCCCTCGAAGTGTACCGTTAGGGAGTAGGAGTTCGGCAAATCGATCGGTGAGCTGATCCAGGAAGGCCTCGACGCTCATGACTCGGGATTTCATACACCCATGGAAAAACTGAACCTGGCGCATTCAGTTGCAGCCAGCACATCTTTCTGCGTGCGAAGCATGATGCCTCGTCAAAGTTGACATAGGGCCCCGCAGAGACGAGTTGGGCAGAAAGCGGCAGTATGTCCCAGCTCTCCGCATGTGGTTCGCTCACATTTCTGCGTGCTCATGTCATCTTCAGAGCTGCAATAATTGCGCCATGCGTGTTCGTGCGTCTCGCATTGCTTGCATGACTCGAAACGCTTGTTAACACCAAGGCCTGCCAGGTAGTCGTCGACTCGTGACAACTCCAGAGCGCGCGAGCAGTTGATTCATTTCTTTCGTGGCCAATGAAATTATCACGATTGGCAAGAACAATCAGAAAACTGGTAGAGCGACTAAGTGCGGACAGATGGGACCCCGGCCCATGCTCGAGGGTGAGGCTTGTGGTCATCCATTACCTCAAATACCAAATAGCCAAACTTCGAATTCGATGGTTTCGGGCCTGTCGAGTTTGCAAGTTCCCTTTGAAATGAGAAGCAGATCTGGTGTCTACCACTGCCTTCGCCGTAGATGAGGAGCCGTGCATTTGGTTCTTGGCCAGTGGTCCTGAGTCCTCTTCGGATCCGGTACGTCGTGAATGTGCATACCGATGCGTCCCCTTTGACCATGGGGATGCAATCCATTTGCAATCGTGCCTTTACGTCGAGGGCCATCCCAGCGTTCTGGAATTGGGGCGTAAGCGACATAGAGGGAGCAGGCAGTTGGTTGGAGGTTTGTTGAGCCAATGTACGGAACTGAACACCCACTGTGAGGATACCAAGGGGAAGAACGGCTAGAGACGAGTTAGACTAAGACTAATACGAGAGTGGCTATTGTGTCTAGGTCTTACTTGGGATCACTTTGGATCTCTTGATGAAGGACACCATTGCAGTATCCTTTCCACGGAAGAAGGCGTAGCCTGGCTTGTCTTTGAACGAGGGAAGACGTCCGTTGACCAAGAGAACATTTGGCATACGCCCTCGCATCGCAGAGGGAATATCCTGAGACTTGTCATTGTACTTCCAGTCTCGGTCGAGGACAACGGCCATGACATTTCGTTGATAGTTCCCGGGAGGCCATGGTAAGTTGGGGAGTTAGTCCAGAATGACATGGTCGATCAAAGCAGTTGTTGCCATTTCCAATACTGTTGAATAATCCCTTTAGACTTGATTTCTCATTGTCTTAAGGTAGACTCACCGGTGCAGAGCAGTCCGCGACCGCACACGCGCACGCACGAAATGAAAGTAGGGGTAAGTTGGCCAGGAAGAGGCGATGGTTTGGTTCTTCAAATGGAGAAAGAAAGTATATAAAGCCCTCAGTAATATTGTTCGTAGCCAGCGAACATATATCTATATATATATATATGTCACCTCCTGGTGGTGGGTGAGGAGAATGAAGAAGAAGGCTGAGGAGAAAGGGAAGAAGAGAAGGAGGATGGAGAGCAGCGAGCCCGGCATTTATTACCAGAAATTACCTAAGTCTGAATTCACCAGTGTGATTGTTTAGTTTGCTCTTATTGATGCTGCTTGACACTGCTTGCCCGGCCAGTTTGTATCGATTTTCAAGCAGTGGCAGCGACTGTCAGCTTTCACTGCTGTTAGATGACCAATGCCCCTATCCGTTGTTTGCCATAGACCTTTATGTAGGAAGCCTACAATAGCTACTATAGGCAAACTGGTGTAACCTCTAGCAAAGAGGCTCTGACCGCCTGAGAGACTATAGATAGTCTCTCCTTCCCTTAGTCTTCGAAGAAGAATCAAGCTCTTTACTTCTATCCTAAGTACTGCTGTACATATGGGCCTGCGTTTCTCGCATTAAACCGGCGATATCACTGTAAGAATAAAGTCACATTGTTTTCATTGACCCAGAGGCAGGTGACTGGTTGATTGTATTTACCTTATTTTCGCCTGAATACATTTTTGTTTGTTATCACCATCACTGCCTGATGGCTGCAAACAACGCATTCTTCTAAGAAACAGCACTTTTTCTATGATTTCAGGGTTATGAAAAGCCAGTACGGGTCGCATTAAATAGAAATCTCGCTATAAGCAAACACGTTTCTGATTTTTCATTCTATTGAGTCACGGTAGGTTGGGATATCAAATATACTTTGTGGTTTGTAAGTCGAACAATGCCAGAGATGTGGCCTATGCAATCGTGTCTCAAGTCGAAGAACTTTCACACAAATATCGTTAAAGATGATTATCATCGTAATAACTGGGAAATAATGCGAGTATAAAAGCTCGCCATGAACTATACAGATCCTTGATGACAATGAGTAAAGCCTTGATATGAACTGAAATCAAGGCCATGTTAGTGTAGTAGTGATTGCAGTTGGTATCTACTCTAAAATTGAGCATAAGAGACTAAATCAGTTTATGCTGCTTAGACCACAATCTTAGGGTATTTGCTTCTGTACATCAATAGGTAGGTAGCTTTGAGGTCAAAACAAATTGTAACAATATATGATTGCCCGGACAAACAGCTGCTGAAGAGGCCCAGCCTAGAGTACCTGCCTATTCTTCATGGCCACTGAGTGGCCTAAAGGCGGTGGTTGCAGGAGGCTTAGTCACGCCCGATCATAGGTAGGACGTTCAACACAGTGCCTTTCGCGTTGTGCCCCGCCGTCGCTGCCTACTTCATTCAATCAACAACAACATTCATACCTGCGCAGTACATCCATTTTCAAGTCTCACAGCGCGAGCAAAATGCTAAACACACCAAACTACTAAGAGTCAAGCCTTTATGCCTGCAGTATTGCCAGGTCGGGCTGTTCGGGCAAGGTAATGATGAAAGAGCAGGCAAAGGGAGCCGACCAGGCACCTTGATCGCAAAGACCACAAGGTAAGTTACAAGCCTAAGTAACCAAGAAGGCAGTTATTCTTTGAGAAAAAATACTAAATATTGATAGGAACTGGAGGCTGGACTCGCAGCTGAAGCTGCTGAAAGCCCTTCCCCGTCCTCTCCCCGAGGCACCTGCCTCGCCAGACACTCGCTCGTGTAAGTACACTACCTCTACCTAGCGTTGTAATTCTTGAAAAGCTAACATGTCTATTTAGTCGAGGAGATCAACGCTTCCATTGAAGCGAAGGTTGGACTCGCCGCCCAGGAGGCCCGAAGGAACTTCGGTGGGAGGTTTTACTCCCACCTGCCCCATCTAGAGCTGGATTGGTCCCTCGAGGGACTGTATGTTTGTCGTGTCGTTGGACTGGGGTGTCTGGGCAAGGTGGTGAAGGGCCAGCGAGAGCTGGCCACACACCTGGGCCGTAAAGACCACAAGGTAAGCTATGAAGAGAGTATCCTATTAGAACGAGTACTAAGTCTTGACAGGAGACGGAGGCCGAGGCAGCTGAAGGCTGCTAGCCCTTCCCGGTCCCCTCCTCCTCCCGAGGCACCTGCCTCACCAGACATCCCTCCGATCAAGTAAGTACGCTACCTAGTGTTGGAAGCCTTATAAGAGCTAATATGTCTACCTATTCAGTCGCGGAGATCAACGCTTCCATTGAAGCGAAGGTTGGGCTCGCTGCCTTCGAGGCCCGGAGGCCCGGAGGCAGTTTGGTGGGAGGTTCTACTCCCACCTGCTTCACGTGGCGATAGATTGGTCCATTGAGGGCCTTTATGCCTGCCGTGTCATCGGCTTGGAGTGCCTGGGGAAGACGATGAAGGGTCAGCGGGAGCTGGCCCAACATCTTGGTCGTAAAGACCACAAGGTAAGCAAGCTATGAAGAGGGCATCCTATTAGAACAAGTACTAAATCTTGATAGGAGATGGAGGCCGAGGCAGCTGAAGCTGCTAGCCCGTCTCCTTCCCCTTCACCTCCCCCCTCCCCCCCAACACCCAATGCGCCTGCCTCTGAGATGGCGCCGCCAGCAGGAAGAGCCAATGCTTCCGCGCATTCTGCTGGTGGAGGGGAGGATGGGAAGGTGCTGGGGAAGCACGAAATTCCCGACAGTGAGGACGATGAGGAGGACGATGATGATGTTTTGCCTTTGGCAAAGAGGCCTAAGGCCAACTAGCTGCGGTGGAAATGAGAGTGTGTTGATCAAGATAGAAAGGATGAATACATCAAGAAAAGAGTCGGTTGGACTCTGAATGCTATTTCATGAATCAAGCTGTACAAGATCTCAAGTATTACTGATATTGTGGCGGATATCATTCAAAGTCTCCATGATAGAGAAAGAAAGGTTAGCAACAGTTTCTGCTGGATGTCGATCCTGATTTACACCTTTTGCTATTGCACATGTATAAGCCCAAAAGTCACGCCGTATCCGTACAACGCTCAGACATTCAGAGTGTCTTGCAATGATTATCATATCAGATCAGATCAGATCAGATCGTTTAACGTTATCTTGTATATGTCAAGTGCGGAATTTGTCACAATTAACTCTTCTATTTCCGCTACATCCCACTCTAGGTATCTATTCGGCCGATGTCCGGACAAAGAGGCGGACTTTGCGGAGACCGTCTAAGAACGTCTATAACCGATTGAGTAAGTTTAGCTGAAACGCCACAATAGGGGAGTCTGTTGTGAACCCCTGGTCCCTGGCTTATCGGACAGGGTTCCTAGTTCGTATGGGATTGCGCTTAAATTTACCGTAAAGTACACAGTAATCAAGATCATCGTGAATTGTTCTGGAAACGTGAAATTCGGCGGTATGTAACCGTCCGATCATTACTGATTCTCCCGACAGACACTTGGACCAAAGACAAATCAATGTGTCACGCCGAAGCGTGTCTCGTAGGGAGTCAATAGATGTACTACTTATAGTGTTGGTGAGCTATGCTGGAATAGGAGGGAATGAATATGAGTCGAAATGATGTCTATGTCTGTGTAATGGGTTAGCATCAGGGCGTTAGAAAAATCGACCGCTAGAAGCATAAGAGACAAAACAGTTAGGTCAGTTTATGCTACTTAGATCAGACCTTTTAGGCTGTTTATTTTTGTATCCTAACTCTGAAAGGCTCAGTAGGTTGGAAAAAAGCAAAATATGAGAATCAAGCTCCGGACTTAAGGAACTTATGGAATGGCGAAGTTCAGCCGTTGGGTCCTGATTAACATTAAACGTTTCCAGTTTTGTTCTCCACCTAGCGAGATTAGTAGATGATAAACGACCATTGGGTTTCAACGCGCGGATCGACACTCTAGAATCTACGATAGATACGATGCGACTTTGCGAGAACAAAGCAATTGTATCGATCTACCTCTTTTGAATAGTAATAACTAACTAACTCTACCCATGGGTTTATCACGAGCTGGTTGTTCAACTAGCAGTTATGGTATCGTATCCCGGATATAAACGAAATCTCCCTTTCATGCGTATCTCCTTTGGGTAAAGATGTCAGCTTGCACTCTATTTCTCCAACCAATCAGACTCTTGATTCCTTCGGCCTCCAAGACAAAGACTTGTCCGAGATGAGTCAAACGCTGAACACCTTCTCCACTTCCATGACTTGACACGCCCAAACGGTCTCAACAACATGGATCTTTCGCTGAAGCAATTCGCGACCTGTGGAGAACGCGGACCCCCCTACAGGCGGACATTTTTGTATTCTTGATTGGTAATGCCGTACGGAGTAAGGGCGTCGCAAGGACGGCGGACCAAAGATCCCTGAGCGGGGTGAAAGAAATACATGGTCTAAAGGATCGGTCTAAGCAGTTACAATGTGACTAAACTATTTCGTCTCTTAGGGTACCCCAGGGATCAAGAGCCTTAACTGAAGGATTCTCCATAATAATCTTTTTTTACTAGGGGAGCTCTTTTTTTTGCCTTTACGACTTGACTTATAGGGCGGCATGTCGGCTCCTTTTTCCAGTGCGCCCTTCCCTACCTTTTCTTGTTGTTGTTGTTCATCAGCACGCCTCTCAAGACAGGCTGCTGCTACATTGTACATATTAATAACCTTTTCTTCACTCCTTTTAGTACATTTTTAATCATCTCGATATATCCAATTGAGTCCAATTCGGTCTACTTCGTACGCGGCGGGTGACTTTGGGCTCCCATCACAGTCTCATATTGAGCACTGTTATAAACACAATATATTTTCACGAACGATATCTCTTATTCAAAATGGCTGAAAAAGACCTCGGAAAGGCCGAGGCGGCCATCGCCGCCAACCATCACACTGATCTGGCCGATCCCGCCTACCGCAACTCCATCGAGACCGACTCTACTCGTGCTGAAGGCCAACAGGACAAGTCGCAGCATGTTGGCGTCTCTGTTGAGCAAGCTGAGGCTGAATTTGCAGAGCTCCAGCGTGAGTTCACTGGTGTCTCTCGTGCCAGTCGCATGAAGAGTAGAGCTAGCGCTACAGACCCTGAGAAGAATGCTACGGCTGATGAGGCCGAGGTTGAGTCCCTCTTTGATCTAGAGGCGGCTCTCCGTGGTGGTCTCGATCGTGAGAAGGAGGCTGGAATCAAGTCCAAGCACATTGGCGTTTACTGGGATGATCTGACCGTCAAGGGTTTCGGCGGCATGTCAAACTTTGTGCCTACCTTCCCTGATGCTTTCGTCGGCTTCTTCGATGTCATTACACCCGTCATCAACATGCTCGGTCTCGGCCCCAAGCCTCCCCAGGTTGCCCTCCTAGACAAGTTCCGCGGTGTGTGCAAGCCCGGTGAGATGATTCTCGTTCTGGGTAGGCCTGGCTCCGGATGCACGACTTTCCTCAAGACCATTGCCAACCAGCGTTATGGATATACTGCTGTCGAGGGCGAGCTTCTCTACGGACCCTGGGCCAATACCGATTTCGACCAGTATCGCGGAGAGGCCGTCTACAACGCCGAAGACGACATCCATCATCCTACTCTTACAGTCGAGCAGACCCTGGGTTTCGCAATTGACACCAAGATGCCTAAGAAGCGTCCCGGAAACATGTCCAAGGAGGAATTCAAGGAGAGCGTCATCAGCATGCTGCTCAAGATGTTCAACATCGAACACACCCGCCACACCATTGTGGGAGATCAGTTCGTTCGAGGTGTTTCTGGAGGAGAGCGAAAGCGAGTCAGTATTGCAGAGGGTATGATTACCAATGCTGCGGTCCTGTCGTGGGATAACAGTACTCGTGGTCTTGACGCTAGTACTGCATTGGATTTCGCCAAGTCTCTGAGAATTCAGACCAACCTGTACAAGACAACCACCTTTGTCTCTTTGTACCAGGCTTCCGAGAACATTTACAGCCTTTTCGACAAGGTCTTGGTTATCGATGGCGGCAAGCAGGTCTACTTCGGTCCTGCTTCTACCGCCCGCAGCTACTTTGAGGGTCTCGGCTTTGCTCCCCGCCCTCGTCAGACCAGCGCCGACTACCTCACCGGTTGTACTGACGAGTGGGAGAGAGAGTATGCTCCTGGTCGATCTGCGGAAAACGCTCCTCACAATCCTGAGACCCTGGCCGAGGCCTTCAGGAAGTCTGATGCTTTCAAGTCTCTCGACGCTGAGATGGCCGAGTACAAGGCTTCTCTTGCTCAGGAGACTGATACTCACAACGACTTCCAGATGGCTGTCAAGGAGAGCAAGCGCGGTACCTCTAAGCGCTCCATCTACCAAGTCGGTTTCCATCTTCAGGTCTGGGCCCTCATGAAACGCCAGTTCACTCTCAAGTTGCAGGACCGTTTCAACCTCTTCTTCGGTTGGTTCCGCAGCATCGTCATCGCCATCGTCCTCGGAACACTCTATCTCGATCTCGGCAAGACCTCGGCCAGTGCCTTTTCCAAAGGTGGTCTTCTGTTCATCGCTCTGCTGTTCAACGCGTTCCAGGCCTTCTCCGAGTTGGCAGGTACCATGACAGGACGGGCTATTGTCAACAAGCACAAGGCCTATGCCTTCCATAGGCCGTCTGCTCTTTGGATTGCGCAGATCTTTGTCGATCAGGTTTTCGCTGCTAGTCAGATTCTGCTCTTCTGTATCATCGTTTACTTCATGACCAACCTTGTTCGAGACGCTGGAGCTTTCTTCACGTTTTTCCTCATGATTTTGAGCGGGAATATTGGAATGACTCTTTTCTTCCGCATTATTGGGTGTGTTTCGCCCGATTTTGATTATGCCATCAAGTTTGCGGTTATTGTAAGTCTTGATTCTTTTCTTTCCTTTTTGTGGCCTCAGGCTCCCCACTGTTCGTGCAGCCTGGTCCTACCTTCCTACCTTGAGCTTCCACAATATCATCACTCTTGGAGCATCACTTCAGTCATTAGCGCCATGATGTCACAGCTTCATCTAACCTTGGCCTATGCGCCCACTTGTTTACGATGATATTGTCTAAACCACTTCCACTATGATACTTTACTTTTCAGATCATTCACTAATGAAATATGTCTAGGTCATCACTCTCTTCGTTGTAACATCAGGATACATCATCCAATACGCCCAAGAACAAGTCTGGCTAAGATGGATCTTTTGGATCAACATCCTGGGTCTCAGCTTCAGTTCTATGATGATGAACGAGTTTCAGAAGATCGACATGGAATGCACAGCCGACAGCTTGATCCCATCTGGACCCGGGTACACCGACATCGACTACCAGGTCTGCACCCTCGCCGGATCCAAGGCAGGAACCACCTTCGTCTCCGGCACTGATTACGTTGCCCAAGGCTTCTCTTACTACCCCGGCGATCTCTGGAGAAACTGGGGCATTGTCCTGGCTCTCATCATCTTCTTCCTCATCCTCAACGTTGCCCTCGGTGAACTCGTCAACTTTGGCATGGGCGGAAACGCAGCTACCATCTTCGCCAAGCCTAACAAGGAGCGCAAGGCTTTGAACGAGAAGCTTAATGCCAAGCGCGATGCGCGACGCAAGGATAGGTCCAACGAAGAGGGATCTGAGATTTCCATCAAGTCAGAGAGTGTGCTTACCTGGGAGAACCTCAACTACGATGTTCCTGTCCCAGGTGGCACCCGTCGTCTTCTCAACAATGTCTTTGGTTACGTTCGTCCTGGTGAACTCACTGCTCTTATGGGTGCCTCGGGTGCTGGAAAGACCACTCTTCTCGACGTCCTCGCTGCCCGTAAAAACATCGGTGTCATCTCCGGTGATATCCTAGTCGATGCTATCGCTCCTGGCAAGGAATTCCAGCGTTCTACTTCATACGCCGAACAGCTCGATGTTCACGAGCCCACGCAGACTGTCAGAGAGGCCTTCCGATTCTCCGCCGAGCTCCGTCAACCTTACCACGTACCCATGGAAGAGCGCTATGCTTATGTCGAGGAGATTATCTCTCTTCTTGAGATGGAATCTATCGCCGATGCCATCATTGGAACCCCTGAATTTGGTCTTACTGTCGAACAGCGCAAGCGTGTCACCATTGGCGTCGAGCTTGCTGCCAAGCCCGAGCTGATGCTTTTCCTCGATGAGCCCACTTCCGGTCTGGACAGTCAGAGTGCTTTCAACATTGTCCGTTTCCTCAAGAAGCTCGCTGCTTCCGGCCAAGCTATTCTCTGCACCATCCACCAGCCCAACGCCGCTCTCTTTGAGAACTTTGACCGTCTTCTTCTTCTCCAGCGTGGAGGCCGCACTGTCTACTTTGGTGACATTGGAAAGGATGCTCATGTTCTGCGAAGCTACCTTGAGTCTCACGGCGCCGTTGCCAAGCCCACCGATAACATCGCCGAGTTTATGCTCGAGGCCATTGGTGCTGGAAGTGCTCCCCGTGTCGGAGACCGTGACTGGTCTGATATCTGGGAAGATAGCGCTGAGCTTGCTCAAGTAAAGGAGACCATTATTCGCCTCAAGCGCGAACGTCAGGAAGCTTCTGGTGGTTCAAACATCAAGAACGGCGAAGCGGAAAAAGAATATGCCTCGCCCTTCTCCCACCAAATGAAGGTTGTCTCTACCCGCATGTTCCGATCGTTCTGGAGAATGCCCAACTACCTGTTCACACGTCTTTTCAGCCACGTTGCTGTTGCTCTCATCACCGGTTTGATGTACCTCAACCTCGACAACTCGCGAGCATCCCTCCAGAACCGAGTTTTCATCATCTTCCAGGTCACCGTCCTTCCGGCTTTGATCATTACGCAGGTCGAGGTTCTTTATCATATCAAGCGAGCTCTGTTCTTCAGAGAGCAGTCCTCAAAGATGTACTCGCCCTTTGTGTTCACCTCCAGCATTGTATTGGCTGAGATGCCTTACTCCATCATGTGTGCTGTGGCTTTCTACTTGCCGCTGTACTTCATGCCTGGTTTCCAGACTGATCCTTCTCGCGCTGGTTACCAGTTCTTCATGATACTCATCACCGAGATCTTTGCCGTCACCCTTGGGCAAGGACTTGCCTCCATCACGCCCTCGCCCTTCATTTCCTCACAGTTTGATCCAGTTATTATCATAACCTTCGCCTTGTTCTGTGGTGTCACGATCCCTCCTCCTCAAATGCCCGGTTTCTGGAGAGCCTGGATGTACCAATTAACGCCCTTCACAAGATTGATTGGAGGCATGGTGACGACCGCTCTACATGGTGTTGAGGTGGTTTGCAAGCAAAGCGAACTAAACGCTTTCAGTGCCCCACCTAATACGACCTGCGGCGAGTACATGGAATCTTTCTTCAGCAATGGAGGGCGTGGTTATTTGGTGAGCAATTCGACCCAGGACTGTGAGTACTGCGCCTACAAGGTTGGAGATGAGTTTTACAGTACTTTCAACCTCTCTTTCGATAACAGATGGCGTGACTTGGGCATCTACTTTTGCTTCATTGTAAGCAACTTGATTATTCTTGTTACAGCGAGTCGATTCCTTAACTGGAACCGTCGTTAAAGAGTGATGGATGGAACGAATAAAAGTGGACAATAGATGGATGGAAATACGTGACACGGCTTACATATAGACATAGATAATTACATTAATTAACTGATCTCGACATGGCATTTCTGTCTTGCAATATAAAGGGTTCATCACAACCGACGGTTCTGCTGTGTTATGTTTGCCTTCCTACCGGGTGGCAGAACAAAAAGGACCTTCAAGCTTTAGGGTATGAAAATAAATGAACTAAATCTATCGTCTAAATGGCATAGATTGACCTCCTACTTTTGTCACCTACATACACCTAGAGCGGGTGATCTTCCTGGCACCATGAGGTCTTCCCAACACTTCGGGGACCCGATTTGCAAACTCACCTACCTGAGAGAAACAATTTGTCGACTACACCAAGACTTGACATGAAAGTAATAAATCGTCGGATACGAGATGGCGATACCGAATGATCCTTGCCAAACTTTTGATCAACCTTATTTGTCTATAAGCGTATGACCCTCAGCCTCATCACGCCTTCGCACCCACTTCTTGAGTAGACACTCAACGCCCTCATTTACACACCATCTACCAAACAACACCCTCAAAAACACCACAAGCAATGGGGACCGACTCAGATGAGCTACGTAGTATACTGGAGTCCAAGAGCTGGTTCGGCTTCGACCTAGATGACACTCTGCACGAGTTCCGCAAAGCAAGTCGTGCAGCAACAACACACTGCCTCAACCAAATCGCCAACAAGAACCAACCAACACTTCAAGATCTCCAGGAAAGATACTCCATCATTCTCAAACAAGGTACCGCCGATGCCTTCACCGACGGAAAGACTTCCCACGATTATCGTCGAGCCCGCTTTACTGCCACGTTGAGTCATTTTGGATTGGACCACGACGACTGCATTGACGAATTACTAAACGACTACGAACGTGTTCTCGTCGAAAACCTCACTCTCAAACCAGGGGCCATCTCGCTTCTCCAAGCGATCAAAGGATCTGGTCGGAAGATCGCCGTCATCACAGAAGGTCCACAGGATGCTCAAGAGCGAGCCGTTCGGGATCTGGGTATCGAACAGTACATTGACTTTCTCGCTACCACGAACTACTTTGGTGTAGCCAAGATCTCAGGACTCTTTGGTAAAGTCCTAGATCATCTGCAGATTCAGCCGCACGAGATGGTATACATCGGCGATTCGCAACAGCGTGATATAGAGCCCGCGACGAAAGAGGGCATATATGCGATTCACTTGAATGAGGACCAGACGGAGCCTCTTGTGCTGCAACGTCGGAGTGTAAACTCATTGGACGTTGTAGCTCGGCTGATCCAGATCTACCTAGACCAAGTGGACATGCTCGTGACCGATCTAGCGTTACAAGGCTGAGGAACAACTATTAGATCCAGAGAGAGATTACGTGTAGCTCAAATGATACAACTCCGGTTCAACGTGTCAAGGTATCACAGGATATTTTGCGAGACTGGATGAAATAGATTTCGTGTATTGCGGCTAGCAAACAAATCAAACGAGTGCAACGCTTGTGACACCGAGATATTCCAGCTCTTGGTGGTACAGTAGAGCAGATTAATTAATGACCCAGGTTTAGTTGTGAACCCGAGACATGTGTAGCTAACTCCTGATAGATGGTAATGTGTCTGTATCGCTATAATTAAAATCTTCCCGCTCAGCCTTGTATGTAATGCGCGATTGCTGACGCTGTGCATTCTCTCACGTACTATCTGACAGATATTCTAAATTAATCCAGTTGCATCTGTGCTGAGCCTCGCAGCTTGGGTATGAATCCAGCAGTGAGGGAGGGTTACACGACTGTCATCCGTTACAGTTGAGTAACATATGATTTGTCCCTCTTTGGTAATACATGGTAATCCCGGGGTGGTGTGTAGAGATAACAAAAAAAGGGCACGGCTGAATGCATTGGTGATACTATTGAATTGGATGTATTCTCTTTCCAACCTCCCCCCATTCAATTATTCACGGATGACGGGCGTCGCCGTGAGTTAGACGCCGCACGGGGGACTTTGCCGGTGACAAGATAATTCTGTCACATTTGACCAAAACCGGGAAAGAGAGAAAAAAAGAAGTGGGTGTCAAGGTTCGGTCCGGGATAATTGTAAAGGATGGGGGAGAGAGTCCTGTCTTTGAGATGAGGGTGGTGGTACAAAAAGCAGTACCTGTAACCGTACCGTAAACCTAGGGAAAATAGAGGGGAGAGAATCCATTATAACAAGCAAAGCCCACGTTCAAATGGAAACAACTAACTAACAAACCTAGAAATAATACTACCCTAATCGCTACGAGACCCTGACTTGTTCATGATATGATATCACATGAACTACCTACGTATATGATGCAAGATGCAGCATATCAATCTGACCCCCTCTTCCTGTTCCTCGCTCACCCCCAAATCTGTACACGTGGGAGCAAAAGAAAAGGAGGAGCACAAACACAGCGAAAAAGACAAGGAACTTGAACCATGACACTTTTACCGATTGGCCTTGTAGCCGCTTCGCTGCACCCACACCTCCATCACTCCTGGAGGGGGAACCACAGCAGCACCTTGAAGCAACTAACTACAGCACGCAAGCCACTATCACAGCGACCTTTTTCAACTGCACTTGTTTAGGTAAAACACGACTACATCAAAGTGGCATAACGCTTTGGTGGCTTTTTCCATCGGTAAACTTACACATACACAAGTAATCCGTTTCGTTTGTTTCATAATATTTATTTCATTCCAGACACTGTCTAGTCAACTTTATGTCCATGAGGCCGTTGCTTACATTCCTTTGCTGGCATGCAATTCCAGATACATTAGTACATTTCTTCACACGAGTCGTGCTGAGTTCCAAGCCTCCTATAAACCTGAAACAAACCTGGCTTATCACAATTCAATTCCTCAAACGAAATCGTTTATGAGTTACATCGCACTAAAAAAACGAAAACGAAAAGAGAGGGGGAGAAAAGCATGACGCACTATTTGACCAGGGGTTTTACTGTTGTATTGTTGGCCACAGGCCTGTTTGTACATGACCTCACTTTAACCCATTTGCAACTCTAATCCATGCTTGTACATGAAAGTAATGTGCCTCACAAACAAACAAACCCCAAGCCATCTTGTTTTACGTTTTACCCCTCTCACTCATTTCGCGGGGTTTTGGTTAAAACAGGAACCAGCTACGAATATCATCAGGTACTTTGGCAATCACGAGATATCATCAAGAGATATGGTCAGTCAATCAAATCATTAGTACAGTAGACATCACTCAAAGAACAAAAAGTTGTAAATAAGTTTGCGATTTTTTTGCCAAATAATTAAATAAACCGAATCCAATAATATCCAACTTGAAAGTGGTATGGTATAATCAATAGCCCAGCCATCCTTGGCTCCCAACTCCTTCCTCTCATACCCCATCTAAAGTGCATGAGTGGCATTGCTTTCCAAAATCCATCAATGAGGAACGTTAAAAAGACGTTAGATCCTCCAAATTACCGTGTAGTAAAACTGTCCGTTCTAAGTGCGAATCACTTTTTGTTATCCAAACGCGCTGATCCCCGATCAAAAAAGTAAAAAAAAGACAAAGAAAAGTTAAAGAGTAAAAAGATCCAAGCTCCGAAACAAAAAAATTTCAGAACAATAAATAATCGCCGTGTCCTGTCGATCCTCTCCTCGTTCGTTGCTATCCTTCTTCTCGCGTATAGCTTTGACTCGGTTGCTCGCGTCATTCCAAACGGAAATAAACATTGGGTATCTCGAATTGGAAGAAAAACAAGTCCCCTTGATATCGATCCACTCCCTCTGTGCGCGCGCACGCGTGTTGCATTGCTGGTGGTACAGGTCGCCCCTTGATTCTTGGTGTCTTTGATAATAATTGCCAAGTCAATAAAAAGAAATCGCTTCCCTGGGGCGAGATGGACATAGTCGTGAAAAAAGAAAAAAAGAAATCCTTGTGGTGTGCGCATCCATGGGATTCCAGCGAAAGTGGTAGTATACAACGGTATGGTTCCAGTCCGGCGAGCTTTGGTAAATGTCACTGGCCGGTATCATAGGAGTCCATGGGTATAGGTAGATAGTAGTTCAGGTAAGCAGAAACATGGTCATCATGGTCCTGGATCATCCTGGGGAATAGTGTGGTCCGCTTATTTGGTAGGGTTCCGGAGAATTTCTTCACAGTTGGCGTCAAAGCGAAGGTTGAAGAGCCTCACGTTTTGCATAAACTTCTCCGTCTTGTCGAGCTCACGGTCACGACCGAAGAGGGTCTCGACAAACTCAACACCGGCATTCTTGCCGAGGCCAGCTTGCTTGCGCTTGGCAGCCTTGAGCATGGGAGCTTCACAGGCCTTGAGGAGAGATCGGAGCTTCTCAGTGAGACGCTCACCGGCCTCGATGAACTCCTCAACGAGGTCACGGTTGTCAGGGACGCGGACGCGGCCGACGGTCTCCTCAGCTCGCTTCACCTTACCGGCAAGCTGGATGAGAAGAAGCCACATCTCGCCGGCCATGTCAGAGATGGGAGTGGCAGGACCTTGGTGGTAGACGGTCCAGTCATAGATCCACTTGCCCAGGCTGTTGGCATCAAAGACACTACCGAGGAGTAGGATAGGTTCCTCGGCAGGGTCCCAGTTCTTAAGTGAGTATCCGGTGGGAATGCGGTGCTTGCGAGCATCGGCTTCGGTGGCCTTGGGAGTGGAGGGAGTGGATACGGGCTTGCTGCTGCGGTGGGACGAGCTGCCGGGACGGACGGTCTGGGGTCGAGAAGGAGGAACGACGGTAGAGGAGCGACGGCTGTGGCCGAAGCTGGTAGGAGGTCGAGACTGAGGCGACTGGAACACGGAAGCGGCCTGTTCTCGTGTGTAGACCTCATCGTAGGCGACGGTTGTAGCACCCTGCAGGTAGTCGTCGTAATTAGTGTACCGTCCTCGGTCATCATCAAAGTCTCGAGGTAGGAAAGCGGATCTGCGGTGATGATGGTTCTTGGAGCGGGACTGTGCAGGAAGCACATATGTATGTCCCAACGCCTCGATGATCTCGTCCTCGTCGGATTCTCCGTAAGGAGTGGAAGCCCGGACATAGGTAAAAGAGAATCGGCGGTCGCGCTTTGAGCGCGGAGAAGACTCGGAAGGCCTGCGCGACGAAGAAGTTTTAGGACTCACATCTGCCGTGCTATATTGCCCGTTGCTGTTGTAGCGAGGCGAGTCCTTTGGAGGACGAGGGCTGAAATCGCTAGCCTGAGAGTAGCTGTTGAATCGTGAATGGGCCACTCGCGTCGCTGGCCGCCTGGGAGTTGAGTCTGCCCAGGTCGGCCTCGGTGAAGGGGTGGGGGTTGCGGACGACATCCTCGAGTAAACGCTGTCGTAGTCGTGGATCGGGGTCGATCCAGGAGTTCGTGGAGATTGGTAACTCATGATATTGTGAAAAGATGTCCAGCTGACATCCACTGTTTCCAGGCTTTCAAACAACTGCTCTCCTCCCGAGCACCCGCAGTTGTTGGGTTATGGTTTCGCTCACGGATTCTTCGGTTGGTTGTTCGAGGGTGGTTTTTTGTAGGTATTTTTTTCTAATGAGTAAGTTGAGATGGCTGTCAGAAATGTCAAGACTGCATGCAAGCAGATTCAACAATCAAGATGCGCCGGGGAAGAGACGCCCAAGGAAAGGTGATGGATTTAGGCCCGTCACCTCGGTATGTAGTCGGAAGAAAAGAGGTTAGAAGATTCTTTTGCGACGGCGAACATGACCAATGGGTATTATATCTCTCCTCAACTTGGAGGAATAGGCACCAGATCCCGTGGAACCCGGTAGTAGTGGCGAGAAGACGCTGGAGAGATCCAGCAGATTGAATGAGGATTAGAAAAAGAATGAGCGATGACGTCGATGAACGACGTGCTGATAAAGCTTTGATGAACTCTTTTGGGGGGACTTTGTGATTGGCAATTGCCAAGATACGTGTAAAAGAGAGGAAAGGAGGGTTGAGTGGGTGGTGGGCTAGATATATACTGATGTCGGGCCCAGCGAGAGATTTGTGTGCGTCTTTCGTGTGGGTAAAACCGCACGGGCGACTCCCAAACCTGCCTGCCTTTAGCGGGTGATGACAGGGGAGGACGCTAGTGAGAGGAGGGGCGCAACCGGGGTTGAGTAAGAAAAGACAAGGGGTGTGCGCACTAGGATTAGGGGCAGGGGGTGAGTGCCCAGAAGCCGCAGCGCTCGTGAGGGTGTGCAAGAGTCACTCAGTGAGAGACAGGGGAGCCTGGCTGATGCGGGCTTTGCAATTGCACTTTGTACTCCTCGGGCTCCCTTTTGTCGTTTTTCTTCCAGTGGCTGATGTAGTGCAAACTGTGCAGTGCGTGCTGCGGTTCGCTGAGCGTTGATGATTTATTTAGAATCTTTGTGATCTCGGTTTGATTGATTACTGGATGAGTTCCCTTGGGATTGAATCCGACAAGATTATTCTGGTGACTCCTGGAATCAACTGGAATATGACTCAGAGATGCGGGCAGTGTTATTGCGGTCTTGTATTGCGCCGTGTCTACGGTGGTGCAGGCAGATGCAGCTGGTAAAAGTATTGATAATCAGGATCAGGGTGTAAGGGCAGTCAAAATTCCGGACTGTGCGCTGGTGGCTCAATTTCTCTCCAACCAGCAAAGTCAACGTGCGGCGCACTGGCCTCAACTTAGAATCAGATTTGTTTGGCGAAATGAGCCAAAACGGTGACGCAGTCTGTATGCCAGGACACCGCTGTAAAGTGCAGTGCAGTGCGGCGCGGGCGTTGCAGGCCAAGTTTTTATTTTTCTTGTCGCATATAATCCATGTGGTTGGTGGTGGTGGTTTGATAAACGCCCTACTGCTGCCACAGGAGACAGAAACCTAATTCCTCTCTTGTTGGGTACTGGTATTTCGGGTTCAGGTTCGAGCAATTATGAATCAAACTTCAGTACTCACGCGCAACTATGACTCAACTTTTCGTCACTTGTCAGCTTTCAAATCCCAAGATATCGAGAGGCAAACCAGCCGCAATAAAAGGGGAAATAAGAAATAACGACAGCCATAGGTTAGGTTCGATATAAAAAGAGGCAGCCTTTTCATGTGAAAAGGAGACCGAAAAATAGCATGAAAAATAGGACAAGGTGTTTTGATTGATTGCTTTTCCATCCAATTCAGCTCATGGGTGTGTGCATAGTGGCGCACTGCTTTGTCTCTCAACAACAAGACAGGCGACACCAGGGATAGTGCGCACACACACACACAACGCACACAATTCAGACTTCCCCTTTCTTGTGAACCTCTTTTCCTTTCTTTTTGGTATTTTTCCTTGCCCTCTTGTAACACGGGAACCAGTCACTGCATGCAAGGAGAAGAGCGATACCAGGATGAGGAGAGAAAAGTCTGCAAACTGAACTGATCCAACAAAAAGAAGCAAATCCACAGAACAAAAGTTTTCAAGCAAGACGAGGGGAAAAAAAAAAACAAAAAAAAAACTGACTTACCACATACATACAGTACAGGGTTTTCGTAATAAAGTCGGTGTTCGATGCTGGGCTTCTGTGAGAATGTTGCTTCTTTGACTCAATGTCTCTCCCAAATCGCACACCTCTTTTCAATTCCCCCTGTTCCAAAAATTCGATTGCAGGACTCGCCAGTCTTCCAAAAAGAGACAAACTCCACTCAGGATGCCAGTTGAATTTACCGGCGGGCAGTAAGCGAGATTGATGGCCTGGATCCAAAATCCAAAAAATCCCAACGTCTTGCGTATCCGGATGCCCGCGATTCTGTTCCGGTGAAAAATTTTCCTTCTCCTCGAGCTTCTAGGCGCGCTGGCGGCAACGGACCAACAGGGGACAGGGCCAGCTCGGTGTGATTCAAAAGGCCAGGGCGCTCAGTAGACCGTTACACCCCCTGGACGGGCACTTTTTCTGATGTATGATATTAGATTAGATTAGTGTAGCGTAAAGTGCTGTAGTAGTCCTGGGCCTGTTAAGGTACGGGAATACGAAGCTGACGCAACCGAGCGGCCAAACGAACGCAAGGATTCCAAAAGTTATAATGGACTTGTTGGGGCACTTTTTGGTTGGAGCTTGTGGTGCCGGGAACCCATGCAAACACTATCAGATCGGTCCTCAATAACACTTGATTTGACGGGCACAAGTGCGATGCGAGGCTGGCAGAGGCTACCGGTAGGCTACCACCTGAAGTCGTTGCCCTGAGTGTCAGCCGAGTCAGAACTGTTGTTGTATGGCTGGACCTTGTCTTGCAAGTGAGCAATCCACTGGTTGCCAGGGCTTTGTCAGTTTTGATAAATGTCAACAAGGCTGGAGCCTGGAATGGGCGATCGCAAATCAAGGTCAAGCAAGACAAGTAATAGAGTTGCGAGCCTTGAAGCCTTGGTAAGTTGGATCTGGTGATGGGTTGTCTGGTCTTCAGTTATACGGAGTGGCACGTCGTTAGGTAACAGTATTTCTCGTAAAAGTAACTGTCACGGTGGCGGAGAGATGAATGGTAAAACTCCGCAGGCAAGTAAGGAACAGCTGTGCCGCCGCAGTAATTAATCAATTAATTACTGTAATCGTAATCGATGAAGTTGTCGGGTCGAGATTGATGCAAAAAAAACAGGAAAGGCTGTTGCGTTTTATTAATCGGCCTGAGGCTCTTCACACCATCAAATTTACAATCACACGCTCATTATTGCTGACGTTCATGTGTCATGACGATGTCATTGGGTGGTTGAAGTTCGCATACATCAGCAGCAGGAGCAGGAGCAATGGTGTCGTGCATCTTATCCCACCTTCCACCTTCCCCGATTCCCCAAGTGCTCTCTCATGCATATCCTTTCCCTTGTGACAGGTGCCTTTCGTCCACTACCAAGCGAGACCATTACTGCAACTTCTCCGCATCACATTCATCACGCCGCACAATAAACGCCGTGAATTCAGTCACTGCCAATCGGTAAAGGCACTCATTAATTCGAGGGTGCCCATCAGAGCCAAATGCATGTGATGAGGTTCCCCAGGCTTACGAATACGGGTTACAGCGGAGGATCTTTTTCTTATTCCTTCTTGTCAACTTTCCTCTTTGAGAAGTGATGGAGTTTTGTAACCCTGTCGTTACAACATTGATTACAGAGTCCTAGATTATCGCTTCCGCATGGCCAACGAAGCGAAAGATCGTGCTCGGGACAAGCGACAAAAGTAACGAGGCTGGGGAGGACGTTCCCTTGCATCAGCAAGCATCACAAGAAACACCCTTAACTCAGCGCGCGACAACCACGTTCAGACAGCCATTTGTCGCATCGACAAGACGTGATGCCATGCCACGCGACTTGACTTGACCGATGAACCAGTGGATCGGCCGGCTTTCAACAGCTTCTCCGCACGGAACGGCGGGGGCCAAACAAAGATGGATATGGAGACTGACATGACAGATCGTGCATTCGGTTCGGTACTGGGACTGGATGATTGAAGCGCGGAAGCGGAGACGACAGATGCCAAACCCTGCACTGGAAAATCAACTCACGAATAGGGTCGTTTCCAGCGTTCATCGGTCTGCAACTGCGACGGCACTAAGCTAAAGGTGATGTAAACACACTCACAGAGGTCCTTCTTCCCGTAGACGGACAAGCGTCTTGTGAGCCGCAGTTTTGTTCCATTCTTCCATTTCCAATTACAACCCTCGTCAAATTCCAATTCCGCATCTTTCTTCAGACAAGACTATTTGTCTCGAGGCATCGCGCGCTAACTTGGCCGGTCTTTTAGACATGGGAATGACAGACGCTCGGTCGCGCCGCCCTTTAAGTGACTGCATTGTTAATGGCAAATTGCCCCTTCATGTCAGTCATATCCGCCCTTGACGGCCTCCCATTTCCAGATCCCGTTCCGAAATGTGGCGACGAACAAGGGAGCCGTGCTGCTTCTAGTAATCCTGTCCATCGACTTGATTAATGGGCCTCGGCCCTCGCTCCCTGCTTGCCTGGCCTTTGCTCTTTTTTGGCCGATCTGTCTTGTCTATTGGACGCAGCGCCGCGAACCAGCGGCGATGGGAATTGAAGTCTGTGTCTCACAGACTCACCAGATTGGCCTATTAGCCTATCTCAAATGCCCATACCATTCATGATTGCTCACATCGTCTCAGACCTGCAGGCACTTTGTGGCCACTCCTCCAAACGTCTTACATTATGGATCAAGATTCGCAAAACTTTTCCCTCGCCATTTAAATCCCTGCCGTCAAGGGCATACGTTGAATCGCGATGACATACATGACCCGAGTCGCCTGAAGAGTGTCGAGCAGAAAGGGGACATTTCAATGTTGGGTTGTCTCTAGTGATTCTGATTCCAAGACCAAGGAGAAGACACAATTATCTTGTCTGTCCGCATCCGGACCGATGAAATCAACATTTGATTACGAGTGTCAACGCTCTGGCCTCCTTTGCTTTGAGCTACTCCCAGGATCCTAGATGTTTTTATCCGGCTGTCATTTTCACCACACAATACTATTAGCTTTCTACTTGGATGACCGGACCGAAGTTTACCTGTGCCCCGAGGACAGGGGTAGGGATTTTGATCAATCATCCCGGACTTTGCCATGGATATGGTTTGTAGTGGTTGGTGTTGGGACGGACAAAGCAGGGGGTGGATAAGAATTCCTGGAGCTGCAGAGCAGAAACAGTGTCTATCACTTGTGCTCATTGCCAGGGGGAATACAAAGTTTGGACGGGCGTGGCCAGGAGACCCTGACTTCAGTCCAACATGACTAGGTCCATGCGTCGACGTCCAAACGCGTGCCTGAGTCCCAGAATTCGGTCACTGAGGTTTAGCGGCCTTTGCACCGACGACTTGCCCTAAGGCACCCACAATGACAACGGCTTCAGCGATCCAGACACGAGGATGGAGTCTTGGGACGGGATGCGGGGATGGATTCTGTCCTTTCAGAGGCTTAAGAGGCTCCCGAGGTTTGTTCAGTGGGTGCGCGGATGACGGACGACAGCCGGATGGAGTCTGCATCAAACATTGCCCAGCTTCAACCCCAGTCGTCTGGTCTTGTTGCTAATATTATCAGGATCAATTCTTTTTTTCATGACATTTTGGAAAAAAGAATTGTGTGCGTCTGTGTGCGATGGCGCCCACAATGTTAAATGTTCAAAAATCGGTCAATGTGCAGCGTCTTGAGACAAGGATTCCCACCACTGAGACTCAGCATTGGTCCTCGCAATAAGACCAAGACAGCACCACGACAACGCAATGCCAGCACAACCCTAATCAGGGTCGAGAATGCGACAATATAGTGTGCGAGGTTGACGAGACCCGGGCGTTCGGTCTGAGCTTTCCTCACCTTGACCTTGACCTTGGACCTTAGTTGATGGGCCCGAAATTAAGGCCAGAGACAATGGGTCGACGGATTTGATCAATTTACACTCTACACACCCCGCACGCCCCTACATTGGGCCCGGCCGGTAATGATAAAATCGCGGCCCAACGCTACGATGCAATTATCCTGCTGGGCACCGTGTTTCATACGCTAATAATAAGAAAATGGATGCAAGCACAGCGCCTTGTCCTTGTCTTTGTCTTTCATGGTGACTCCTTGTCGGCATGTGGTGCACAGCCGAGTCCAGGTAAATTATCTAGGACTATTTATTTACCTTTGAATACGGGTAAACAAACTCGACAGACGACATTATTGCGATGGACAGTTTGGGCACCAATATGCTGGCGTTTGTCTTGGTTGATCAGTTTCTGGATCTTGAACTACTGTTTCAAAGAAGGAAATCTGTGTTAACTACGGAGTCCTTCTTGCGCGGTAAAATTTGTGGCCGGATATGGATATGCATGTCCAACATGGAGATGCACACGCCCTCGCGGCGTATAGGAGCCATGCACTTCCATATGTTGATGGTTTTGTTGTTGTCGGCCATTTGGGTGGAATACAATCCCCATCACCATCCTTGTTACATGCAGTCCTGGACAGCCCTGGATGCAAACCTGGTCAAAAAGCTCGGATGTGAAATTTCTTACTCCTCTGGTTCTTATGTCTGAATTTTCCTCGCAAAATACCCTTTCTTGCGGATGGAATCGTAACGAAAGCCTTGTTTATTATTTTGGCTTTGTCATTCCCGAAATGACTGATCCATAGCATCGCGAAGTCATCGCTCGATGCTCGGTACTTTCGGTCGTCTTTACAAAAAGCTGTTCACCGACAGGGACTCTTTTTCTCTTACACCATGGCTGCCTCTCCAAGTGGATGAGACGGTGACTCATAACAGCCCTCGCTTGATGCTGGCTGGCGCTGACAGTGTCTGCAGCTCGCTGCGTGTACCCTCTGGTCTGGTGTATTGATGTCCAAATAAACCCGCGGCCCCGTCATATCGGTCCCGCATGCACCCCAAAGATGGGAGCCGATTGGCATCCACAACACACACTGCCTGGTCTAGCAGACACGTTGCTGTGTGCACCGGCGTCAATCAAGCTTCACAATAGAGAGCAGAGCTTGACCCCCGGCGTGTAAGCCGGAACAAAGGACAAAGAGCTTCCTTTGATCAGAACTTTTGCCATGTGGATGTTGTGTGTCTTCTAGACTCAGGGTCGATTTGACAGGCTGGCTGGTGCTTCTTTGTCTACCCTTGCCCAACCGCATCATCACCATTCGCCAAATCTAGCGACGATATCATATCTGAAGCAATAATGACCCCAAAAATAAAATCGAAAATAGGGCTCGCCTAGGATTCCCCTCGGTTGGCCCCCCTCCAAACAGCTAAGCCTACTACTACTGCAGACTTGGAGACACGCTACAGCAAACCTACTACAATAGCAAGGCGGTTCAGAATTTTTCTGGCTTGACGTATCTCTCACCGACTCTTAGCAAAAAGACGGTACCCGTCGCTCGGATGTGCACCTTTGATGGGATGCACCATCGCGGGGCCCTTTTGGAGACGGGCCGCTTTCAAGCAAGTACAGCGCTTGCAATGGCTGAATCGAATAGGCCACAAGGACTCGAGGAGCGGACCCTTGGCTAGGTCACTGTCACGACGTGGTCACCAAATGGCCAAGGCTGAAGGCATACAAAACCTAGAGCTGTCCGCATAGTGACGTATGCAGAATCCCTCGGATCCATATCTGCCTGCTGTCAGTTAACGGTTTCGAAGGGAGCTTAGATAGAACTGGGTGTGTGTGCTATGGAAAGAGCTCATCTATCTCTGTTTGCTGCTGCCTCTTATGGCGTGCAGTTGAGGCTAGTGTCTCGAATGCCAAAGATATATACATACATTTACATATACATACAGATACAGATGCAACATTGGAAACTAACACAAGATGAGAACAAGCGCCGACGATCCAAAGCACACCGCAAAACACCGCCGTTTAACAGATCGCGGAACTATAATGCAGCGGCCGGTTATAGCGCCCTCCGCTATTTGACAGGGTCGATCGTGTCAACTAAAGTTTTTTGCTTCTTCGCACAAAGGACTGGACGAGACTTGAAAATCTCTTCCAGAATGCACGATAGCGTCTAATTAATGGTGTGTGTCTCGCGATCCAAGGTGATTAGGGCAAGACACACAGCTGCATGCATATGCTACGGAGCAAAAGAGGGTCTCTTATTGCGACAGAAACAACAATTCTGTTGGAGCGACAACGTGATGCATCTTGATGGAGTAGACTAAACTACTGTATGTACAGTCTAGCACGGCATCAGCGTCTCGCGCGTGCCGGGAACGAAAGAGAAGTCTAGAATAAATCTGAACCTAGTAGTTTCAAGGAAAGGGAAGAAAAGAAGAGTCATACTGTAACAGTAAGGACGAAAAAACCCCTCTAGTTCAAGGCTCAGATGCGTTCATGCCCAGCGGTTTTGGAGTTTGGTTTCCGTGATGGTGTTGTCTGCGTTGTCCATACCTCGAGGGTTGTATGCTAATGTTCGGGTCCGGCCGCAGAACAAATTCCAGATTTGAGAGCTACAGCCAATGATAATCAGTAGAGTCTACAATTTAGACCCCAAGTTGCTTAAATGGATTCACTAGACTGTCTGCACGTCGGGAACCAGAACCGCTTCCCACGTCACATCACATCTCACAAGTCCAAACCCCTCCCCTCCTCTTTCCCCCCTCCACCGTTTGTTTATTTCTGTCAAAAAGAACTGCAACTGCAAAATGCATTGCGGATGGAGAACCAATAGCAGAATTAGGGCAAACTTGACCGAGAGACAAAAACATGGGGCTGAACGCACGTTAATTATTGTCAGACAGTCAGCCCTGATGTTTGACGAGATGCATGGGCGGTAAGTAACCCTAGACCACAGACAGAAACAATTCACAAATATCGAAGTATGAAAGGTATATGTGGGCGGTGTAAGTCGTAGTTCATGATCATCAGAAGAGAAAGAAAGAAAAAAACATGCCAAAATATCACATGTGCAAAAACACAAAGTGGTCTGCTGCCAAGATTTTTGTCCATCCTTCTTGTCCCGTAACAACTCAATACCATGACGAAAAAAATAGCTGGCCTCAAAAAATCTTGTGTGTGTGGTTTTTTAATTCTTGCTTTCCTCAAACACACCCCCTTGTCAAAATGTCATAAACATGCATGATCCTTGAAGAATGGAAAATAAATTTGGTGGTGGTGCTCTAGCCACGTGGAGATGTGGCGGTGCATAACGTCGGGAAGACTTACGCCACAACGTCACGCAATCCAGAGGGTCCCCTTTCTGTTCTCTCCCGGCTGAGTGGACCCTTCTCCCGGGGGTGGACGGGCACGTGCAGGAAGGCTAGAAGGAAGAAAACCCGATTTTCTGGGCCGATGCGGTGGCCCGGTAGGCCGGGATGGACTTTTAGAATGATTAAGATTAGTGACGTCGTTAGTTTTATGTGCTGTATACCATCATAGACCTTCAATCTGCTGGACCCTTTTTCTTTATTATTTGTCTGTGCTGTCCTTCTAGATAAGGGTTTGTAATTAGGTCCCTTGCTGCCTAAAGATCCCGTTCTTTATGCCCATCATTCTTTTAATTTCTCGCCTCTCCCCCTGCTATTGCTTGTTAATGCTTGAGATTGGGCATATACTACACCCCCTCAATCGATGTCCAAAAACTACACCCTAATTTTTTTAATTATTTGATCAGCTAGTTCATTCATAGCCATCTGTCAAATATGACTAGTTCAGGAGAAAGATGACTCACATTCTTTTTTGCTTGTCAAGATGGAACAGTTGGGCCATGGAGTTCCGTGCACCGCCACACCCATACGTAAAACATCCGCGGACATCGAATCAACTACTCCAAACCATCAACTTTACGCAAGTCATATAGATTCAAACAGGGATCCTGGGTAGGCAGCAGTGCGCAAGAGGGAGCCCATAACCATGGGCGTCGCGTATCTGAGTGAACTGTCGTTGCGCCAGGCGGCAATCTTGTAAGAGGCAAAACCGCACGAGCCAATACGATTTCCTTATAAAGGTCTGTAATTCACGGTGGCGATGTTGTATAAGTCAGGGGTTTCGTTTTGCCTCCGGAACACCGGGTTTGGGATCCGCTGTATGGACACGGACTGGATATCAGAATTCGAAGAGGTTGGTATGGAGGGCTCTGACATGAGTGATCTATAGGATACGATTTGATGGTGAGAGTGTAGATAGTGGCTAGTTTAGTGGTCATCAGGGGGCAGGAGTGAGTATTGGACGGTGAATGGGATCACGGGACCATCTTTCGCCGCGGATGAGTCTTGAAGATGTTGTATGGTTGATAGCATGTGAAGACGTGTAAGTGAGCCGTAGAGTTGTATGACTGATGACTGATGACTGATGCCTGGAATCTGAGTGTCAGTTGTATTGTTGGCCTAGATGGTCGCGTTTGATGAAACGAATGGCTCTGACGAAAATTTTACACGATATCGTCAGCAGTGGACCGTAGAACTTCATGCCGTTCAACCTGTTGCGAGGCGATATCCAAGAGTGTTCATACTAGTGTGTGAAATGCAAATAGAAACATATTTCAACGTAGCTTCGAGCCACGAACGACTAAATCTTTGGTCGCAACTTGGATTACCAGTCCTCTACCCTATACCAAGTCCAGCTTCCTTCTGAAAGTCTGTACAAGAAGTAGAACTTCATCCTAACATTAAACCATGACATATTCGAAGTCCCGTGTAAGTGATTGGTGAGACTACCCTAGAGTCTTTTCGATCTTGGACTTCTTTTGACTGAGATCTCGGCCCCAACCTTGCCGGAGTAGCTAGCTGCTAGACATATTGTTTATGGTAAGTAACGGACTTGCTATCTTGTGACATAGCAAATAGCCGTATAATCATGCAATGGCAATGTTGTCCGTAGTATTGCAGTTCCTACAGCAATTTGGTAATGGTTTTTGCATAAACCAAGTCAATTGATCAACTAGCCACTCGCCGCTCCTTTACTAGATCACGACAATAAAGCCTCGTCATCGCCTCCGAACTTACGCTGCGTGGTATATGACCGTTACATAGAAATATCTGACTTGAGTCCTGACATTTTCACTTATCGCACATCATAGGAGCAGACACCTCATATGTTGGCGATCAGAGAGGGAATGATGCAGCAGACTCAACACACTCGACCACAGTTGTCCTTTCATGTGCTGAACTTACCTACATGCAGTTATCATTCATTGAATGTGACTGATAATGACATTATTGATGTATTTATGGTTTACCAGGTATTCTCTGTTTCGGGCGTGCCGAAATGTGCCCTCAACAAAAACTCGAGGTCATGATACCAGAGTACCCAAGGTCAATACATACCGAGATTTCCCAACCAAGGGCCAACCTATGTCGTACTCGGAAGAAGATAGAACCAAATAGTTCTCCCCCTTTCTTTAAGCGAAGTCTTTGCTTTCGGGACGGCTAGCGGTCGATCCATCTCGGGATCCTCGTCTAAGAGGACCAAGCTGAGGCTTGCGTCGTAGCTCACGTAGTGATGGGAATACATCACTTGCTATCAGTTGCATGTCAAACCTGCGAGATCTAATGCCTCAAGTCGAATATATCTGAAACGACAAATAAATATAAATTATACTGTATAAGAATAAATCGTGCCATGATAAGCGATTGGCGGCATGTGAAGGCGACGATGCTGACTAAGCGACCTGAGCGCCTGCAGATTCAAAATTCCCCACCAAGCGAGGTTGGGATGATCAGGTCAACCGAAGGTAAGGAGTACAATAAAGTCAACAAACAAAACAGAGGCGCCGTTTGGAACTTAAACCATCGATTCCAACGGTCTTCTGGAACGAGTGGAACCTTGATAGACCGGAACCTCTTAGTGTTTGCCTATACTCACATCCCATACCACAAGATGCACTATATCAGATTCCTTCGAGCTCCCAAAGTGGTCAAAGACCGTCGCGGGGCCTTTGTCCAATTACTTTTCACCATTACGACTGACCTGGGAGACTCATTTCTGTATCCTGAGAGATTCCTGGACCTTCAAGTTGTTGCTGTCGCCGCATCACCTGAAGGCAGCTCAACATGGCTCCTCTCAGATCCAGGGCATCTCCATTGGGAACCCGGCATGCGCGTCGCTAAGCCGTCGTTGGAACTTCCTATCGCTCTTGAACGAGCTGTAGAAACGGGAATGAGAGTTTACGTCTGTGTTAGAGCATCGGAGCCTCAACACACAGCTGAAAGTGTCCCCCGCATCCTGGCCTTGTCGGCCGAGAAGATGAGGTATCGCAGGGAAGCTGCGGAGAAGGGTGCCGTCATGCCAGCTTGGGTACCGGTGACATTCCAGCCCTCGGAAACAGATGTTTCCATTCGAAGACTTGTGCTGAGCGATGCTCTGGGGACTATTGAGATTGAGGAGGAGATTGGAGAGAGCATAGCGCGTCATGTGTGGGATGGAGGCGTGATAGCGACATGTGCGCTTGCTGGAATCGAGGCTGCTCCTGATAGCGAGTCAAGCCAGAACCCCTGCATGAGAACCATGAAAAACATCTTCAGCCACGAAAACACAATCCGTGTGATGGAATTGGGTTGCGGCGTGGGCATTTTAGGTCTCGGGCTCGGCGCTGTGTACCCCCAATTAGGATCTCTCGACGGCGACTGCACTATTCTGATGACAGATCTGCCAGAAGCTGAGCAGCGAGCCAGAGCCAACATGAAGAGGTTGGAAAAGTCGCACTTGCGGTTCCAAGAGAGCCCGGTACGGATGCTTTACGAAAATCTTGACTGGGAGGAGGGCAGACAGGGTCGCTTTGGACCAGAGGTTCGATCTGGACCGTGGGATCTTGTGATGCTCAGCGACTGCACCTACAACGTTGACATGCTTCCGGCACTGGTGGAAACGCTTTCAGCCATCCACATGGCAAATTTAACCTACTTTCCCAAAGGAGAACCGTTTACTACAAAAGTCTTTTTGGCCACCAAGCCCCGCCACGACTCAGAGGATGTCCTTTACGAGCTAATGGATAAGCAAGGCTGGTATAGCGTTCACAAGCAAATCATACGGAAGCCTGTCCTTGGAGAGCCGCCTCAAATTGTCGAACTTCATCTGTTTGACAAGTCTGGGCTCAGCGAGGGTCAGAGCGCAACTAGAACGGAGGTCAAGAGGGAAGAAAAGAAGGAATTCGAGGACGAAGAAGATATTGCGTCAGACACAGAGTCGAGCGTGTCGTCGGACGAGGAGTCAGAGTACTAGTTGTGTTCTGCTAACGCTGCGCGACGAGCGACGAGCGACGAGATGGCCTCAGGTGTTCCATCTGCGCAAGGCGACCGCATCACCAACTTTTCCGGAAACTCGACAACCAATTATCTAAATGATGCTTTCACCGTTACACCAAGAGAGCAAACGACAGACACCCTCAATAGGCTACCATGACGACCATATCACCAAATCTCTCCAAAACACCAGCTCTGCAGACCATGATGGTTGTCTTTGGCACAAAAGGCTAAAATTCATTGGGGTTACCCCGCGGATGGTGTAACGCCCCTTTGATGCGGCCCAGCCTGATTATTTTGAGGATTGGGTAGACCGATTTGCGTTGAACCACTAAGATGGATTGGCGGGGAAACAAGAGATGACTTGCTTCTAGGCTGACCGGTGAAGTGGTGTGGTGGTGATGAGTTGTCCATCAGACCTACGAACGGACGATGAGGCTCTGCGATGAGGGCCTCAAAAAGTTGACAATCTTTTTTTTCTCTTTATTTGCAAATCGTGTATTTAGCGACCAGTTTATATAATGTGGGCGATTTCTGGCGATCAGAGGTAAATAAATTGAACATTATATTCTCGCATTTGTTCAGCAATCATGGCAGATACCAAGGTCAAGGTCAAGGTCAATGGCCATGGCCATGGCCATACCAACGGAAATGGCACTGCCACTCCCGAAAAGACACCCACCAATAAACATACCAAGCTGTGGCAGCTCCTCGCTCTGGCAAAGGAGGTGTCTAAGGAGGTCGGCTCCATCGAAGACATCGAAAAGTCCACAGAGGCGCGCAAAGCCCTGGAAGCAGAACTAGAAGCCAAACAGGGCGAGAACAAGCGTCTGCGCGAGTTCAACGACAAGATCGTGCGTGAGTTCTCGGAGCACAAAACAGCAGCAAGTGCAAAGACGGACATGATCTTTGCCGAGTTTGAGCAAAAGTACAAAACGTACGAGTCTAACAAGGCGGCTGTCGAGGCTATGGAGAAGAAGGTGCAGGAAGCGAGGGAGATGCTCGCTGCGGCCGAGACGAAAGCTGCCGAGGCGGAAGATTTGAAGCAGAGGCTGAATTCATCCGAGATGAATGCTAAAAACCACGCTGCTGAGATCAGAGAGATGAATGCCGAGTGTGAGCTGCATCGGTCGCAGATGCAGACCGGCATGGAGGAGCTTGCGAGTGTCAAGACCAAGTTGAACAAGGCGCAGAGTGATCTCGGGGAAGGAATTTTGAAGGATTATGGATCTGAGGAGGTTAAAAAGCTGTGAGTTTCTGTATCGTTGGTGGGGGGTTGATCTAACATGTATAGGCGCTCTGATCTTCAGGAACTGTCGAAAAAGGTTCATGAATTTGTGAACGAGTACTTTAACTCTCATGACGGCGCGGTTGTAAGACTCCACCATCATACTCATGAGATCCATACTGACAGTTCATCAGGACTCGGCCAGCGAGATCCAAGAACTCAATACACGCTTCCCAAAGATCCCCGTGTCAACTCGCACAACCAAAGCAGCCGCCAAGATGCGCTGCGCGGTAGCAGACGCCGTCATCGCGGAAACTCTCCTTTCACACATCTTTGTCCCTTTTTACGTAGCCCACGACATGCGTTCCACAGCCTCAAGCATGCTGGGTTTCTTCAAAGGGGATGAACGTCGCGAAACGGTGTACCGCTGCCAAATTCTCGGCTCACTGACAGATTCTGAGCAAGTTGAGACTATCCAGGAAGACATCGTTCGTAAAGCGAGTAATGAGGTGCGAAGTACGCTTCATCCGTTGGTCGTGGCGTATAAGCAGACAGGCTTTTACAATGCTGTTCCTGCGTTGTTTCGACAGGCTGTTGCACTCTGGGCGGATGCGCAGCGGTCGAGGGATATGATTACTGCTGAACTTCCTGACGAAGAGGACTCGAGGGGTGCTGGGCAGTATGATGACTATGATGTCGGTAATGTTACTACTCGCAAGGCTGGCAAGGGAAGCCCCAAGCCGGTAGTTTTGGCCGTGCTTTTCCCTCAGTTTGTATGCCGCGACGAAGTCATTGCCGAAGGAATCGTGCTCAGATCTGATCAAGCTATCGTGGTTGAGGCGGTCGAGGAAGCGCAGAGCAATGGGAATGGCAACGGGGATTCGAAGAAGAAGCAGGGTACTCGTCGCAGGTCTTCGGCCGATCCGACATCGCCACTTCGTAGATGACTAGGTTATCTTTTTTGCTCGAGTGTAGGGAGGAGTTGAGTTATTGACGGGGTGGGGGTATTGCATAAGTAGGAGAATATATGAGGAAGGATCTTGCATATTCGGTTATACTTGACACCTTAATCTACCTAGGTATCATGACTCACGTCAATGCTCTTCGATATTTTATACGGTTTCTAAAGTAGCAGATCATGGCAGAGTTATATGTCACGTAAAAGGTACTGAGTAAATCGAGAAGACTGTTTATTAATCAATGCATTGCCAGTCTTTGTTCGATAAATTAAAGAACCATTTCTCTTGGGAAATGCTTCGATGCTGCTGCTATGCTATTTTGTTCCTTTGCAGTGTACTCCAACATAGGAGTTACCCTTTCCGCTTTATAAAATAACAAACCCTTATTCCCATCTTTGGTTCCTCAACCTTTCCAAACTCCCAAGCTTATACATACACTATAAAAAAACACCGCAACGCCTATTCCTATAGTTCCCAAGGTCTTAGTTGCCTTGACAACTTGGGATGAGGCCGATCGCCACTCTCAGGCGAAGCCCCTAACAACAACTTTATCCCCGTGTACTCGCACCGCTTGTGTCCCTTGAGACAACAAGAGCAAGCGAATGTCCCCGTTTTCTTGGGGTATTTCGCAACCCTGCATCTTTCAGGGTGCTTCGCGCATTGCTTGCACCCCTTGGCCTGGGCACCTTCCTCGCCTTCCATCAGGTGTACTTTTCGATGGTCAGCGAAGTTCTTGGAGCTGAAGGATTTGCCGCAGTTAGGGCAGTCCTTCTTGGCCCTAGGGGCAGGGGCCGGAGGCAGAGAGGGAGCAGGGGCCGGAGGCGGAAAGGGAGCAGGGGCTGGAGGCGGAAAGGGAGTAGGGGCCGGAGGCGGAGAGGGAGCAGGAGAGGGAGCGGGAGAGAGAGCCGGATCAGGGGAGCTGGATGGCGGCGTTGATGGTGGTCGCCGCGGGGAGGAAGGGTCTGTGAGCCTAGAATCTGATGACGCTGCTGATGACAGCGGCGGCGGTGGTGGTGGTTGAGGAGGAGACGGAGATGAAGAAACCTGTTCAGGTTCCTTTGCTGCCTCAATACAAGCCTTCACCAGAAGCTGTAGGCGGTTGATAGGCTTCCAGTCACAAGAAGCCATTATATCAAATTGACTAAAAGTGGTATTAGTCTTGGGCAGATATTGGTGAGATGGCGGAAAACTCACAGTGGTTGACGATGATGTAAAGAAGTAGGACTTTCTTGATGATCTTGTCTTTGAGTAAGAGTGAAGAAGAATGTTCCCCTGGATTGAGGGGAGAAGAGTTGTTTCTTATACTGATCTCATCGTCTCGTTCTCGGTTCGGGGAGAGTATGTTTATGACCGCAACAGCAAGAATTCTAAATAAGTTTGTTAATACCCTTACTTTGGGGATTTATGGCCGCAGTGGGAACTCTGCCACATGCATCTAGGAGCACAGAAAGATGTGCAATGTTACGCCTATAGTAGATATATGTCCCCGACTTGTAATTGTTTACCTACTTTATGTAGGGGTTGTGGTGGTCGTGGTAGTAGCCATGGAATCTTTATACTTCTAGCAACAAAGACACCAAGATACGGAACCAGTCTTTACGATCACAGTCTCCAAGAGAAGCCAAACATCGGAGGGAAATACGGTATCTATGTATTGATATTGCTTGACTATTGCTGTCGTGGTCACAATTGTGTACTCCCTCCTTACCAGACTGTACCTCTAACGTTCCATTTGACTTTGATCGATCCATCAGTTCCGCTTTCTAAGACAAAGGCAAAATACGAAAAAAGGTGAATAAGTCTTTTAGAAAGTATACAAAATGGAGCACCCTAGACTTCTAGAGTCTATACAAACTCTTAAAGTTCAATACTCCAGCAACACACTGCTAGGCACTAGGAAACTCGACGATATCACGCTTCCTGTGGGGTCTCTGCCTAAAGTAAGGCAACTGAATAGAATTGACACCTGGTTGCTGTGTGAGATATGTAAAGTGTAGGTAAATATCGAGGTGAGTACGTAGCTGATGAGTGTGTAGAATGGCATGGCATGGTGTGATGTTTGGACCCGGATATTGGGACACCGGAAATATCATCCCCTGACTCAAGAGACCCTGCTAATCTGGATCAATCTGTGTAAGAAAACAAGGTTATAGACTACAGAATCTCGCACGTGAACAAGACACAAAGATCTCACCACTTGACATCTCATGTTGGACCCCTGCAAACCTCAGCTGTCTTTTGTCCCCGGAGCCACCCGTAGCCTCTAGACCGGGACACGACAAGACAAGGCATCCATGAGATCAGATCAGATCATTCGGCATCTAGACTAGACTACTAGTCATGCATAACGCGCTGCCGAGGCCGACTTAATTGATGAACACGTATTAATTTATTGGCAACAGATCATTCATCGGCGAGGTTGTTGGAACAAATTCTCATAAAAGGCCTAGCAGTCCCCCGCTGTAAACGGCTACCTGCAGCCCGCCCGAGCACCCGCGTTATAGCACCTACAGTACCTAGTACCTACTAACTCATCACCCCCGCTGTTTACTACCGGCGATAACTCTTTCAACATCATCAAATACTTCCAACGGGCTACCTATACAAAATTCATATACACATACACTTTTGGTAAAATGTGCATCGTACTTCTCACCACCGCGCATCCTGACTATGCGTTAATCGCAATCGATAATCGGGACGAGTTCATCCTCAGACCTACATCCCGACCACATTGGTGGACTCATAGCACATCTGGCCGACCAGTCCTGTCATCCAGAGATCTCCAACGAGCAGAGAAAGGAACATGGATGGGACTCAGCAAAGACGGCCATCTAGCCGTACTCACAAACTACCGAGAAACCGACATCAAGGATCAGAGTCACCCTATTCATGCTGCCAAAAGCCGCGGTGGTATGGTCACCGCTTGGCTGGGAACACCACCTGAGGAAAGCCTCAAAGACAGCGTCCACAAATTGGTCGAGAACGACGGCGTTAAAGGCGTCGGAGGATTCTCCATGGTTTGCGGAAAATTGAGAAAAAAGACTCCAGGTATCGCCATCGTTAGCAACAGAGCAGGCAACGTCAATGACGTTCCCATTATTGCTCAAGAGCGAGGCGAGATGTGGGGTCTTAGTAACACGGCGTTTGACGCAACAGGAAAGGAAGATGAATGGGCCAAGATCTCAATTGGGAAGAAACTCTTCCGCGAAGCCATTGACAACTCCGTATCCAGCAAGACGAACCAAGAGGATCTGATTTCCAACCTATTGGATGTCCTTAGCCACGATACACTGCCGAGGAACGAAAATGCCAGCCTGGTCGAGTATATCAACGAGCTCAAGAATAGCGTATTTATCCCGTTGATCGGCGACGAAAAGCATCGAAAGGCGATGGAAGCGGCCATGGCGAAAGGACCCGGCAAATGGGCAACAGACGATCAAAAAGCAGCCGAAGAACTCATGTCGGAAGGACGACCGGATCCAAGCACAACACCCATAATGGGCTTCGAGACGGGCATGTATGGTACGCAACGTCAGACGGTAGTGTTGGTCGATTGGGAGGGTAATGTCACAATGGTCGAGAGGGCGCTTTGGGACGGCAATGGCAATGCTGTGCCTAAAGGAGAAGGAGACTTGAGGTTTGAATTTTCTATTAATGGATGGAATGATGATTTCGGTAACGAAAGTATCAATGGAGTAAGTGGCGAGAGTAATGGGCATTTGTAGATGGTGTTGTTAAGGAGTGATTGATGAGGTTGATGACACTGGATACCACCTACCTACCTAGAAGAGCACGAAACAAGGAGACATTAGACGTATAAGTGGCAAGCAGTGACAAATAGAAATAAAAAATATTGCTCAAGTGCAAAGGAACAAAAACTTCAGCGTCTCTCCTTCCGCAGTGTCTGGTACTAGTGCCGGCCGTTTTGGAGTGTCAGGCAGCTGGCAAAACTTCATACTCCCATAACCAAAACAAACCACTCGACTAAAGCATTTCATAGAAAAACAATCAATTACATCACCGCGCCTACTTCACTGTCACGCGCATCAACCAGTCAATCTTTTTCTTTTCTTTTCATTGTATCACGGCATACAAGAAACACTTTCTCTCGCTCTTTCTCTTCCCCGGCGTCATGCCCGGCTGGGAGTCGTTTGCTCGACGAAACATCCGCTTCGCGTTCGAACACGTTGTCCATCTTTTACTTTGGGTTACATCCCATCACATCTTCTTCTACTACGAGATATCCGATCTGGAATACATGGGCCGTTACCTACACGACGCAGGGTGGCCCTATTCAGGAATACGGATACCATTTTCCTACCTACGGCCTCGCCGTCAACCGTATTCCTCGCACATTGATCACATGATCCGGGCTAGAGAGATATAGAGAATCATCCGTTGGGCATACCTTACCTACCGACGTCACAACGTGCCCTGTGTGTTGCCAAGAGCCTGGTCGTGGTTCGGTGAGCTCCAAGTTCGTGAGCTTGTTTCTTTCTTCACTGCATATCTAATTCTTGGCTGCTTTGTACAACAAGTTGTCTGGGAGATAGAATTCAGAGAGATTGAAGCTGAGGAGATAGACGACAACTAATTGTACGAAATTCGAGCCTGCAACAAAGAGCAACTACTTCGCTTCTAATTTTACGCCTTTTGGAACCCCAATTCAACACAAACACCGCAGCAATGGACACCTTTCGTGCCGGACTTGAGGGAAAACGCCTTCCATCTTCGAAACTACGACTTCCAACCACCAACAACTTCCTCACACGATCTAAGAGAAAGCGTCCAGTCATCTCAGGACCCATTGGACCTGTCAAGAACTCTAGAGGCCCCGATTTCGTGCGAAGCGACACACTGATTATTGTTCCGACTATCAAAGACTGTTGTTCGGACGATTCATCGTCCGACAAAGAGAATGCCCAAGCTACAAAGACCACTCGACGCATCTCTGCCAGCTTCTCGACTCACGGATCACTTGCTAGTCCTCCTACCATTGCTAAATCTGGCCTCACTGCAACAGTTTCGCACCAATCTCTCATGTCTGCGGCTCCTGTCAAGCCTCTACCGACTACCGCATCTTTTACAAACTTTTCTAGAAAGACACTAGCCAACAGCTCTAGTTTCGGTCTTTATCCAAGCGTGGATTCTATGTTTCAAGACGAGAACATCCCTCCCTCAGACCACAAAGAAGTAGCTCCTACAGAGACTGCTTCCCCAACTACGAATAAGACCCGTCTTCCCAAGTCTCGGACGTTGACTGTTTTGAACGAAATCAAGACTTCTATTTCTCGAACATCCATGAATAAGAAACCGTCAAGTCCTCAAACTCTTGCTGATCAGTCTCGCAAGACGTCTGCATCTTCAACGAGTAGTCTGCTTACTTCCAGTACCTCCCGACTTCGTTTACCAGGATCTTCCTTGAATTCTGCATCTCGATCTAGCAGCGCAAGCACCACATTGACAGAATTGTTGACGAATCCCAACCATATCACCACATCGCAACCCTCCGCATATTGGTCAGGTCGCTTCGTCTCTCTCCACGACCGTTTCCTCACCGAGGAGTTCAGCAATGAAGATGGAGTGTCATCAGACTCATCATTCGACAACAGTTTCCAGATGAAGACCGACCGTGTTGCTGTCAATTCTCGCCCAACCCATCTTTCCCACTCTACCACTACATCGGCTCTCACGAATCTGACTGGCACGAAGCCGCGCAACAAAACCAGCACTAAAGATGCTCGATGCTTGCGAATCTTCCAGCATCTCGAAAGTCTTTGTATCACGGCTGAAGCACGCAGGTCGTTACTCGCTTGGCAGCAGACATATTCCCGTCACATGAACAAGCCGCACCTGCTCCCTCAAGGTGGCAGCATGGAACACAAGGGTTTGATGGGGAGGATCTTCAGCGGCGGTAAAGGCACAAGTTCAGGTGGACGACGCAGCCTACCAGCTATGAGTGGGCCATCAAACCTTCCAGTATCGAAGAAGAGACCTAGCCTGGCTGCTGGGGAACGTGGGAAACGACTTTCCTTCAACTAGAGACGTCTTTGTTTGAGAAGAGGGCGAAAAGGGGCAACGCTATTTGCTTGTATGCTTTGTTTGTCCGGGTTTGTTCCTCATCGGTCCATCGTGGTGAAGGTGTATGAACATTGAAAGGAAACTATGTCAGTCGACGGTTGGTATTCTAGGTCACTTCGTTCTTTGTTATTAGCGCTTTGTTTGTCATTTGGGTGGGTGGCATGGTTGTGAAAAACATGCTTACATGCGTAGCATTGCATTTGGGTTCATCAGCGGTTAATTTTGTATCATGGTAAAGTTTCACTGCAGAATCGAGCAGATAGATGGCTGCAGATAATACATTAGACTTCTTTTTGACAGGGTTGCATCATGTTGTGCGACGTGACTGAAGTCTGCGGGACAATCTAGTGGGGAGATTGACGTTGACGTGAATGAGCTTGGAAGAATATCCGCATTTTGTTTATTTTCAATGCTTGACATGAATTATAGCCATGTTAATAGTTGTCCACATAAACTTGTTTAGTTCTGTTTCAGTCCAACGCCTTTAACTCCAATGCTGTAATCCTCCTTTACCACCCACCATTTCTATACCCTTTACCTCAATTCACTCAGCCTTCTTACGGATACGCAGATAATCCCTGATCTGCTCATGCTTGCTCGCAAAGAACATGCCCTTGACATCATTACGCCACACCAAAACGCCCACTTCCTCCGCGAACCCTGCCACCGCCATGTACTCCTTGTGATCCTCAAAGTCCTTGAACAGAAAACCTCCCGTCGTCTTCATACGCTCGTTTTCGAGCTGCCATAGACGGATCTGATCGACTACAGTGGGTGGAAGAACGGGTTTGTTGTTGAGCGCGGCGGTGCGGCGCATTTGATCGTGTGCGTGGGCTGATAGGTATGCAATGATTTGCTCGGCTGTGATGCCAAAATTGATGGCTTGGCGGATAGACTGTCGCGAGATTCGTCCGGCGACCATGTCGGGGAAACGCATTTGGAGCTTGGTGAACAGTGCTATAACGGCGATTTGGAGTGTTGATTGCGTGTAGGCGTAGATTCGATAGTTGGTTTCTATGATCACGCTACCGCGCTGCTCGTTGCCGGACCCTGTCACGCTGCTGCCCGGCGCGCGCGACTGGCCTGGTTGGAGGGCTGCTGCTGTGGCGGCTGCTACGCCGTCGCTGATGCTTCGAAGACTGTTGTTGCCGCTTGATGTGAGTGTCGTGGCGAGTCGTGTGGGGAAGAACATGGAGCGTTTGTGGTTGGGGATATATATAAGACCAAAGTCGACAAGAGATGGTAGCATGTTTTTGCGCTGCTCGGTGAGCGCATTCGTGTCGTATGCTCGGCCGAGTTCCATACTGGCGAGAACGAAGAGGAAGGAGAGCATATCGGTGGCTTCGAGACCGGCCATTTTGTTGACGTCCATGGCCTCGAGCCAGAGTAGCAAAAGCGTCCATACTTGGGCATTGGCCTCCTGCAACAAGAATGTGAAGCCAGCTTGTGTGATACCAATAGCACCGCTGGGTCTTCGGTCGACTAGACGGCCTGCGACGAGAAGTTCTTTCACGCTCTTATTCGGTCCAGAAGATTCGCCTGCGCTTTTGTAGCCAACGCTAGAAACGACAAAGTGCAGGATATCCTCCCACTTTTTTCTAGCGTACCGATCGAGGAACCCGATATCGATTTCCGGAGGGATCTGTAGTGTGGATGGTACGCCGAAGGAGTTGTGTGAGCCGCCGCCGGAAAGCGCGAGTCGGAGGGAGGTTTTGAAGTTTGTCGTGAGCTGCATCTCCTGAGGTCGTTCCTTGGAGGGTGTCGAGATCTGAACGATGTGCAGGACGCGCAGGATGGACAGGGCCTGATCCTTTTGGCGCTTGGCGCTTGGTTTAACCCAGTCATCGAGATCGCTTAGGAGAATTGGCTTCGGAGAGTAGAGAATGCGCATTACAAAAACCTTTGCTGTGGTGTGTTAATGGGGATCGCGCAGTAGCTTGAAGGTGACGATGACGAACCAAGCTGTGGTAGCATGCGACGAAAGATAGCAAATGCGGTCGAGGGCTGTTGGTACAACTTCCTAAAGGTTGTACCGGGCAGCTTCTCGAGGTACTCTGCGAGCTGCAGCGACGGCGCCGGGTTGACTGACATGTTCGGCGATTTGGGGGAGGAGGAGGGTTTGAGAGCGCTCAGTTAGTCAGTCACGATGTCAAAGGTGCTATCGCATGGTCGGAGGGGATTGTATGCGCTCCGGAAAAATAGAAGATGCGGGCGCGTTGGTGGTGGTGATGTAGTATATGAAAGATCAAAGAATTTGGTGTTGAAGCTCGTATTGAAGACCTAGCTCTAGGCATCGATTTCGGGTTTAGTGACTCCAGGGACGCGGTAGCGGGAAAAGCCCGGTAGATTACGTCATGTATGCACCCTAGAAGTCGATCGGCAGGTACGTCTGTTCATGTGAACATGCCAACCTTAGGGTATGTGGTAAAGAAATGGATCTCAAAGAGGATGCTGTTTAGAGAAATTATCTAGGTTGTTTATTTCTACATCCTAAAGAGTTGGGAGTCATAGGACGTACTGTACACGGGAATCTTGTGAAGCTGTCTTTGTAAATTGTACTCTATTCTTTGTATGTAAGTATTGTTGTGCTTCTAGGCAGGCAGCTGACCACAAACTTTCAGCGGCCATGTTGGGTAGTGTACCCGATCTGCAAGCACTCGTCCCCGGGTTCAGACGGTAAGCTTGCGTCTCTTCAGCGCATGTAATCAACACTCTCGTATGACTACTGGACAACACCCGTTTTTTACCCTATAAGGCTAGCAAAGACGAAACTACCTCGTCAAGCATTGCGACACTGGCTGATGAGATAAATGAATCAAGATTTACTCAAGATGCTACAGAGGTCGCCCAAATGCTATATATATACACAATATTCGCTCATTATTGCCCCTTCTTCAGGGCCGAGTCTACCTCTTTCGCAACCTCAATGCTTTCCCTTAAAATACGCTTCTCCTCCACTGTAAGCTCCATAACCTCACTGTCCGTCATACAGCTCATATCATCCTTTGTTCTACCCTTGTGCCACTTGCCGTCCATCATCCAATACTCAGCAACTTCATATCCATCTGGATCCACCCTCTTGTTCTTCAGTAAGCTTCCGTTGTACCACAGCAGCTTATCTTTTTGATCCGTGTGTGCGATGACAAAACTACACACCTCTGTCACGTTTCCCTCTTTCCCTTTACCCCAACCCAGTATGGAGCCGTAATGCTTCTCAAACTCGTAGCGGGAACCACCGAGCTCTAACCCGAGCCACCAAGACTCCTTATCTCCGTGGCCGAGTCGGTAGGTGACTTCTTCGCGGACGTCGTGCGTGTTTTGCCACGCTACGTGGAGAAGGCCGACGAGGTTGCTTACTCGTGCCTTATTGAGGACGACTACTCCTGAATCGCATTCTTCGGCGTAGTCCTCGGTCCATACGAGGGAGTTGTTCATTTCTGCTGTGGGTTCCTTGATCTGGTCCTTCCACCATTCGTGTCTCTGCTTGAAAGCATGTTGCCAGAGGAGTCTGTCGTGGAAGAGCAGGGCACCCTTTTCGGTATATGCCCGCTGCTCAAATAGTTTCTCGGGTCGCTGTAGAAAAACAGCATCTGCGTCTAGGAGAATCGCCTCCTCGAATCGGGATCCCAGCAGTGCAAAGGCCTTGATTGCCCATCCTCCGTCCTTGAGCTTCAAAGTTGTGTCGTCAAAGACGGTAAAGATATCGAGAAACTCAACATCAGATACTCCATCCAGGTTCGAAATCCTGTCGCGATCATTTTTCGGCAAGTCGTCTTCTCCCGCATACACGATTTGAATTGGTAGTTGCGAGCCCAAGACCTTTCGCAGGCTGACGATCAAGTGACCAGCAAACCGAACTGATTGTTCGCCGCCTCCAACAGGGATCACAATTCCTCGAGATCCCTTGTCGAAAGAATTCCTGAGATCGGACAGAGGGGTATGTGTTCGAGATTTGCGCGGTGGGTGCTTCAGAAAAGGGAAAAGATCTTGAGCGGCTGACTCTACGACATTTCGTAGCTCACGCCCAGAACGTGAACTCGTTCCAATTTGATCAGATCTTGATAACCATTTGCTTAACTCTCTTGACCTCTGCCCAACCTCCCAGAAAGTGGTTTTATAAGGCGCCTTTACCGGACTCTCATTGTAAGTTTTTACCTGTTGAGTGATGTTGTCCAGTTCAGCCTCACTGATGGGCGCTTCTGCTGCCCAGCCATAAGACCAACTGGAGCCTTTCCAAGTGACCAGGATGAGAAAGATGGAAAAGGCAGCGAAAATACCCAGACGGACAAGAGCACGAGGAGGATCTCTTATGAGTTGACCAAATCTGAGTATGAGCGCTGAAGCCAGCGACATGATTAAAGGAAGGTAGTCGCTTTAGGCAAGTGGTCGTGTTGACATTGAGAGAAGTGAATTGAATGAGGATGAATGAGATGAGAGATGAGAGATGAAGAAGGAATGGCGTGAGCGGGACCTTGTTAGTCTACCTAATTAAGCTCTAGAGTGGACTAAGCCTAGTCCCCCCTGTCAGTGATGACGAAAAATACCACAACCAACAACTTATGTAGAGATGACAGGACAGTTTCAGGATTGTCTTGGCTGCGAAAACAATACAATGTTATGTCTGTCTCTCTTTTCTTTTTGTCACAATCCTTCTTACTTTGTATGCATATAAATGAGAAACGTGTTTTCTTTTTTAGAAACAAGCTGACAGGATATCATCCCCAGAGTCTCATTCAACGTGTTGCAGTCTGGCAATATGGTCAGGTTGGGTAAAGATCCATGATGGGATGCAGGGATTATCATGGTCTTGGCTGTTGGTTATCAGTTTTTCTGCCTTGTCTCATTGTAACTTGTTGCTGCTACCTCTCAACTATTGGCTCGAGTTGGATGATCTAAATGTTAAACCCTCAACCCATGGCGGTGTTTAGATGGCGAAAAAGGTACATTTATCTCAGCAATATCAGATCTCCTATCTAGTTAAATACTGTGGCAACCTATTGCTAAAGTCAGCGGTGAAGTAAAGCCTTATGGGACGTTTCATTATTGCTCTCTGGGGATGCAGTTGGTTTGTCTTGTCACCAACAGTTAAAGACCCTTGACCAATAGTCGTCCAAATAAATTGATTATTTAGCGCCGTGACTTGGCCACTCGATGTTTGCTTCGTAGCCGCCGTTGTTCAAAATAGATGAACTCCTAGAGTCAACAAACAATGGCTCTCAAAGGCTCTGGTAACTATTGATCGCATAAACGTCTGATTATGGTTAATTGTGGACATCTCCATATTATGGAGATCTCAAGCTACAAAAGTTGAGTGGCATGACTTGACAAAAGAAATTACCAGTAAGCAGCAGGTGGGTAACGAAGAAACCGGAAAAGATTTACCACAATTTGTACGTTACATAGTATTAGGAGTGGGAATGTATGGGGCTCAGACTCCTGATCTGTTGGTACCCATCCGAGTAGCAAGAAGTCCTGCATTCTTAACCTGTAACAAGTAGAGACGGCCCTGCGCAGACCATCCAATTGAAGCTATCAAATGATCCTACAAAGATGCAGCCAAGCCAACACAGTCCATAATTAGTAGTCGCCGACCGCCCCAGCCTTACAGACCATGTACGCCACCAAAACCCTAAGTCTTCCCTCTCAGGAGTCGAGTTCATCATTCCCCGTTCCTTCAATCTCGAGAGTAATAAAACATGCATCTTAAACACATCTTCAGCATCACTGTCCTCTTGCTGCCCCAAGTCATTGCTCAGGAGGGCATATGCTGGGGCGTAAACGGCAAACAATGGACCGACAATAGGAAGTGTCCTGGTTCCTCCGCCTGCTGTGGCCCTGACGCGACGTGTATGCCGAACCGTCTCTGCCAGAGAAAAGGCCAAGCCGAGAATCAATTCGTCAGAGGGCCATGCGCTGTTGCACCCTATGACAGAAAGAAGTGTGCGACTATTTGCATCAGGGGTAAGTTGAACCTGTTCACTTATAAGTTTGTTGTTGACTAACTGGTTATGATAGAAGAGACAAATGACCGTTTCCCACGAGTTGAGCAATGCGATGACGGGAGCTATTGTTGTGACTACGATTCAGGATGCTGCGTTGGAGGCCGCGGTGTATTTCTTGACGAGGACGGCAACATTGAGGATAACTCGACCACGACGTCTTCTGAGATCTCATCAACATTCTTGACATCCTCAACAATCTCGACATTCTCAACAGAATTCTCGACTACCAGTTCCGAACCAACTGCGACTGAAACAGAAGAGGTTGACCCAGAAACTGGTAACGACAGCCAAGGAGTCACGATCGGACTGGGTGTTGGTATACCAATTGCTGCCATCATCGCTGCCGTGTCCACATGGCTTTTCCTTCGCAGGCGGTCCAAGAAGCACAGTCCGCCTCCTTCGTACCCTGTGGCGAGTAAGATGTATGAGCAGTCTGATAATAAGATTTGGATTCCACAAGAACTAGATGGTCACGGTACGATGGCGGGAAATGACCATGGAAGGAGTGCAAAGATTCCTGGAACACCACAAGAGCTTCAGGGGTGATGAATAGTCGTTACAGGTGACTAAGGAACGTATCATAATTTTCGGGAGTACTGGAGTTCAATATGGGAATTGATCAATAGCAAGCGAGAACATATCTGCGATATATGAGTAATAATGCTTTTGTCTTCTCGTGTGTTAGTGACTGAAGCAATGCGCGAGAGCGTCTTGGAGGGACATTGAATCTGAGATACTCCCGCGTGGTGATGCGGCTCCATCGGAATGAACCTAAAAGAGTATCTGTTTATTTCTGAGATGGGTGGTTTACTGAGCGATACAATGTTGGTGAGTCTATAGAGTAGATGATCTCTCTAAAATAACATCTTCATGGGTAAATCTGATTACGTCAGTTTGAAGGTGGGGCCGAACCGGTTTCGCGGGGAGTTAATTTGACCCCGGATCTCGGCTACTGGCTTCACCTCCCGAGTCAATATCTCAGTCCGCGCTTTTGTCACTTCACAAACTTCAATTATCATCAACCCAACTCATCGCAATGGCCAAACAGCTCAATCCCACTCAATTCACCAAAGCGGTTCGTCTCAGTAACACCACATCTGCAATACGTAGATGGATACAAAAGACAGGAATATAAGCTAATCAGAGATTCCTCAGGTCGTGCGCTCATTCATGAAAGACTCCGGTCTTGAGCCAACGTATGTTTCCTGGCCTCAAATCCGATGAGGCTTCGGCATCCTAAAAGGTACATCGCTAATATCTCTCACTCTGCAGACTTCTTGGAAAGCATGTATGTTAGACTCATCCCACCTTTCGTCCAAGACTCTAATTATTTTATAGTTCCGCATCGTCAGTGCAACAGAAGGCAAAGTCGATTTTGAACTAGATATTCAAAAGTCACACACCGTAAATAGCCTCCCGACACTCATTGTAGTCAAATCTACTTACACATCCATCAGAACCGTCTTCAAACTATCCACGGCGGCACCCTCGCCAGTCTCGTCGATCTCGGTGGCTCACTTGCAGTTGCTTCAACAGGTCGTTTCTCCACAGGTGTCTCAACTGACTTGAACGGTACGTACTCCTAACTCTCTTCACAAGTAACACTACTGATCAGACAGTGACTTATCTGAGCCCCGGAGGCCGTCCTGGCGATCTTCTCAAGGGAACTGCTATTCTAGACAAGATTGGAAAGACGCTTGCCTATACGCAGGTGACCTTTACCAATAGTAAGGGACAACTTGCCGCGCGGGGAAGTCATACCAAGTAAGTCCCGCATCACTGGAACAAGTTACCCGTGCTAATTGTGGTAGATATGTCGCGGGGACTATGGGCGAGGCTGGACCTTTCGTTGCACCAGCCGAGTTTTCGGATGTAGACTAGATAGATGGGTAAACTGCGTATAGACATTTGTGAATGCGCTAGAATAAAGGATACGGATAGACGACATAGAATAGGCATGACAGTACCGTGATGCTGAGATCTGTAGCCCTGTGCAACCCGTATATCACTTAATCGAAGCATCATTCTTTATGCCATTTGGACTGTGTAAAGATGAAAGAGATTTGCCCAGCCAGCTGCGTATCTCCCAGGTAGATCCTTCACTTAAGCCATTTGCTAGACAAAAAGATAAATTTTAGCTCAGTGAAATACAACAACCTGTGGCTGAAAAGTCCTCCAGTCACAGGGACGGAACCGATAAACACTGAGCATCGTGTAGGCTTACACCGGATGGTGCAGCCAGCGTCTCTATATAAAATAACAACAAATAAAAGTATCAATGGCAACATTTGTACTCTCTCATGCAGCCCTTGCATCTAAACTACCCCTCCACGTCATATCATGCTACCACCGTACTCGACCAATACTTCAATCATATTTCATGGGACCCTGACGCTATGCAGCATGCTCTGGCACCTCAAAAGCAGCATAATAGTACCCTCGAGTCTACTTCCACTTCTTAGCCTGCGTCAAAGTCTCTTGTTGTCCAGACCAGACTCCGTTGGCTTTGTCGAGCATGATATACACCATGATCATAACCGCAAACTGTGACCAAATCCCGAAAGTGAATTGAAAAGAGTACACATAGAGGTTATCAACGAACTGGATCCAACCAGATACCATGCACGCGTGCAATAGCCAGACCATGGAAGCAGAAACAAGCATAGTAGAGGCCTGCGAAATTGTGTCAGTACTGCTGTATCCTCCGAGTCGGTAGATGAACTTACCCAAGCAAGACTCTTGCCAGCCTCTGCCTGTGTCTTGATCACGACAGACCCAGCAGCAACGGCAAGGGACGTGACAATGACAACATGCTTGAATGCAAATCGGATGCCCATAATGCCGAAAGACATGAGAAACGCCATTGGGACGTCTTCGGGCCCGTAGAACATGAAATAGATAAGGATAAGCTGAAGGGCGATGATGACAAAATTTAAAGCGACCAACACAAAGCCAATAACGCGAAAGGCAACTCGAATGATCTTCCCGGTAAGCTCAGCGCTTCCGAAACGTACATTGAGAATAGCAGTAACCAGACGAGGAAGGATGAATGCGATGAGGGTGTCGATGGACAACTCGCATATCACAGTCATTAATTCGGCGACCTCCGTACAAGAACCAAGCGCCTCGTACAAATTGCTATGCATCAATTCTTTGGTATCGTCAATGTTTTTACTCAGACGATACCGGGCGATATTGGAGCTGACGAGGACGATCTCGAACAGAGCATACCTGGACGACTGGTGGTAAGCTAAGCAGCACAGATTACATGTCGGATGCTTTACTTACGCGCAAAAAGTAGCAAAGGCAAATCTGAGATACTTGGATGCTGTTCTCGCAGGGTCTTTTTGGGTATGAACCGTGGAAGATGTGTGGGAGATGATTCTAGAGGAGATGTAGACACCCACCACGAGCATAATCGTATGGGCGAGGACCACTTTATCGAAAGTCTCCATGGTTACGTACGAGGTTAAACTTGTTGGTTATCGATGAGTGTCCAAAATAGTAAATTAGATCGGCGTGGAACAGAAATTTATCGATAAAAATGTAGAGGGTAAAGTCAAGGCTCGGGTGCCGCGGAGGCTCTTATAACATTTCAAAACAGCCCCCATAGGACTATCGCCAAGCTGCACTCTGGACAAGAATACCCTTTTTGATCTGGCCAAGACAGCATCTTGGTACACAAAATTGGAGTTGCTATAGGCTGGAGGGATACCGGGATGGATCAGGTACATCTTGTTGCGCTACAATTGACCGTTTCTAGTTACTATGCAGGATGAGCTGCAAGTCATGGCCAAGTTGTGGAACTTGTAAGGCGGAGACTCCTGATCAACGTCATATTATTCTCGTCCTTGTTTCTCAAACCTATCAGCTTAAAGTACCACTGGCCTTGAGGCTCTGGAATCGTATATATCGCTTCTTGTTTCTAAATATGCTAATAGGCTCGCTACTGTCTACACGATATAGTGAGTTGTAGATACTGAAACCTGTGTCTCCAAATTCAGCATTGAAAGCGGAGCTACGCGAGATATCATTCACACGCACTCGCTTAGCCGAGAAACTAGAGTAAATGCTCCGAGCATTCGATTTGCTGACAGCCAGCTCAGCACTCTCAAAAGGGAAATAGCCGATAAGTATGCCCTGTTTTATAACGAGAATCAAGAGATGGGCGATGCCGTTGGGATAATAATTTCCGGTTTACTTGGACAGCTTGTTCAATGGTACCTGTAATCATCTTCAATTCCGTCATGCCGATCCATGCTGTGAGCATCGGCATCAACCCATCACTTGGAGTCGTTGCCATCGTCCTCGACCTCCTCAACCTCCTCGACATGACCATAGTCCTAAGTTCTTCCTACACCGTTGAAAGGAGTTCTTCAGACAGAGGTTTCTTGACACCAGATACCATACCAACAAGAACATAACCGGGAAGAAGATTGTCTTTGTTTGCCAGGGAACCGTCGCCATGGACTTCAATCCGAGCTGACCTCAGGTATCGGGGTCGCGTGTGTTCCTGTACTCATGCCGACATTATCGACAACGGGAGGCTATACGGTAGTAAGAGTTAGGCCAATTTCCATACCATCGTCTTCATTACTGCTGGAGTCAGGAGGTCGTACAGTAATATCCATATCATCGTCATCATTGCCGCCAATAGCGGTACTTCGCATCATCTTGCGCTTCTTATACAGGGGCTGTAGAGCTATAAGCCTTTAAACTTAAAGATTAAAATAGAAACGATTTACTTGCCCTCTTTCTTAATGTCATGGTAATGGATAGGAAGCTCGCGAAAGGTAGATCCATGGTATTACATCCAGAACTACAGACACCTCGTTTTTTAATGCATCTGTTTCCAACAGGTCAGTCTTTAGTTTAAATCAATTGAGAGTTTTGATGCAACACATACTCCACATGTTCTCATTCGACTTGAGGGTGCTCACCTCTAGTCGGTTGCCCCTCCCAGAATCATTGTCGACTAGACGTATAGTAGAAAGCCGTGTGGGCCTGTGGAATATCTAGAACACGAGTCGTCCTCCATCAAGGGCGAATCAATCCCCCAAAGGCCAATCAATCCGTTACAAGGCGTAAATGCTTGGCCTGTGAAACAAATGGCAGCATCGACAAGCCCAAACATCAGTTGGGTCCTCGGCACTGACGCAAGGTGTATGCGAAAGCGCAGATACATGCATGTGTCGCATTTATCTGATCGCGCACTGTAACTAGTGACACGATTCATGACATCTGAGTTGCTGAAGAGAGTGTATCGATACCAACACAGGTCAAATCGGTATGGAAAAGCCGATACGTAAGTCGGTAATTGTCTTCGAAGAGTGCCAACGCTAGGGCGGGAATCTCTTTTGTTGGTCGAGAAACCCATCGACAGATTTGTACCAGGTGTTGGTTTGCCTGCTGTAGTAGAAGCTCACTCGCTCGCCACCAGTTGTTTTCAGGATCCGGTAAGTTGTGAAGGTATAGAAGATGCATCCGAATAGACCATGAGGACGCAATCAATTGTTGTCTGGGGAGTAATTGACTCAGGCACAGGGGGGAGTGCAAGGACTGCTGAATTCCAGGCAAAGGGCAACCTTCGAGCGCCTTCCATAGCTTGAAGCTGGGGCGCCTTATAATATATAGTCAGGGTGTACGTGCCAATCCGTTGTGAGTCTGATGTCAATTTTGAGGTCGAAGGCCTAAGCCTTAACAGCTGGAAAAACGGCCTCTTATATATAGTCTTTATATACCAAAGAACCCTAACCTTGGGTATAGTGAGTAAAAGCAACATGGAGCTATGATATAACTTACCTCCGATTTGCCGAGTGCATCACCTTCATGTTCAGGCGAGCTGCTGGCGATGGCCGTCTGCGCCGCCCGCAAAAGGCCTAGAATTCTCACAGCGTTGGGAAGTTGGACTGCCGTGCTCCTGAGAACAGAAAATAGAGAGTGAGAAGACTGCTTGCAGCTAGAAAGGAAGGGGAAGGTCACGTACTCTGTTGCGCAAAGTGTTCGAAGTATCTATAGTATAGGGTCTTCCCCTGCCGTTTTAGCGGTTATAGCCCTAATAGCGCTTTTCGAGTTTATATAAGGTGGTTTAAGAACAGACGTAAGAACAGCGTGCGTCTTTGTAGGCTTTTCCTGCCGTTATGTGCCTGTGATCCTCTGATGTCATGGGTGTCTCAACAGCTTGGCCATTAGAGCCGGCGTCGACCAGCTTCCGCCAAGCTCGACAGAGTTGCGCTGAGGTAGCGAACAAGTGATTCTCCTATCGACACTTTCTGCGATAACGGACGCAATCCGCACACGAGCTTGACTTGCCAGGCAAGCAGAGCGGCTCTGAGCCGTTGGTGCAATAACGCGAGATGCACTCCACACATGGCCATTCCAGGTCCTCCGGGAGATCAAGAGCCTCATCATCGGAGTCGCCTTCGACAAGGAACTCACCCAAGGCTTGCTCGGTTCGGTGCCCAGAAGGGCCAGCCCCTAGGGGTCTGTCAGCAAAAGCTGGTCGATGGGTTGTTATATAGTAGAAAAGGAATCTGGTTGAAGGAGAAAGAAAGAAAACGAGGAGGGGCGGGAGACGACTTCATATATGCGATCAAAGGTAGGTGAATTGTTACCACTGCCTGAAAACTTCGGAGTCAGTCACGGTCTGGCTTTGTCTATTGTTTGGCGTTTCCATGTCAGTGCATCTCTGGCACTCTATTTGATATGTACACCAAACTGGCAAACACATCACCATCGCTCGGAATCTATGCATTAAAGTCAAGTTTGGCTTTGCCTTTTATTCCATGGTTTGCCACCAAAAGGCAATCTGTGAGTCGGAAGAAGTGCAGGTGAATAGTGTCAAGCGGACAAAGCAAAACATAACCAAGCCATCAAGGTAGACAAACTCAAACCCAATGATCGTAGTTACGAAACCCATAGAAACAGCTGCATTAGAGGCCCGCCAGTTCAAAGCCCCTGATCAAGTTGCGGATCTGACTCTTCGCAATACCTTGTTCAATAAGAATGGCAAACACTATTATTGAACGTCACTGGGATGTATGAGAGCACAGTTACAGCAAAGAGAAACTTTTCAGTCTAAAATGTGGAATCAATGATGGTTTAGAAAGGCGAGTCGGACCTATGGGCTGAGTGCAGTTCCCTTTGATATACCCACACGCTGACCAGTATACGTTCTCACACTCCTTGCTACCTATGTGTCATGACTTGTCTTTTTCTGAGATATCTAGTCGCTACTGCTAATCTGCACTGGCTATGTTCTACGGCCTGCGTCTCAATCAGGAGGCCTCTTCATCGAATCGCGTGTTATATAACATGCAAATGTACGGCGCGGATTTGGTCTTGGCGCAGTGCACAGCGACGGTGAGATCAGTCGTTGAGACCAAGCTTCTAGATTGATGATAGAACTCGAAGCATAGCCCTTTCATCAAATACAATTACAATCCATCCATTAAATAAGGTGCTAAAGCGAAGGGTAGATTACCCAGTCGTTCCACTTTCACAATTCCTGGTGTAACGCACGGAACATCGTCACCGGCTATTTCCTCATTGAACAAAGAGTTAGCAACGTGAATGACTCGATGTATTTGCTCCTAACTTTCGGTCATGTATGTCGCTATCAAGGCTGCGTTTAAGTTCACCAACTGCAACACACCATATCCTCCAGATAGAAAAGGCCCTTCAGCACACTCAGAAGTAAGTCGGATGATAACCAATCCAGCACCATACATTAAGTGCCAGGAGTAGTTGAGGTGTTCTGGGAAACAAAAAGAAGAATATGTCTCGACGACCCTAGCCTCATGAGCTACCACGGCCTGACTACAACTTACAGTTCATCGTGCATAGAAATTACAAACAGTCAATTAGAGTCCACGCGACAAACCGTATACGGCTGGATCATGCTGTCCCTTTAGCCTATGGTAACATCAAATCTACGCCCTAAGAGGCAGTGCTGAGACCAACAAGGGTACCCTTGTTCAAGTTGCAGCATGCCCATCGTCTCATTGGTTCTTCATTCAACAACAATCCTTGGCTGTAAGTCTTGTCGCCGAATTCCATTTCTCAAAAGAGTCTGGATATTGCTAACCCGTGGTAGAACAGGAAGTGCCTGTATGGGCAGTCTTGAGATATAAGGCCTTCATAACGCTCGATTCTTGACTCCAGCTTTTGCATTTCCATCTCTCATTGTCTACTCTTGACAACTACTTGTTTACTCGATCAAACTAATTGGAAAGAATCATTGATAACCTACAAGTTCAAGTATATACAGCCATGAAGTACGTCAATGAAATGACCCTCGCCCACATGGTAATGGTAATTGTGGGCTCCTATATACCGTCTGTACTCCTCCTTTTCAACACTTTATGTACAGTGCGTAGCTGGAAAGACCCGGCGAGAACAGCATTCACGTACCTAAAGTTCGCTCTCCTTGTATTCTCTGCGTAAGTAAGATACCCAAGCAAAACACTCAGTGGTGGCTGACAGCACTCGTCTAGACATGCCTTATTCGACACCGCAACCTACAGCTTCTTTCTAGGTTACAACCTCAAGTTCTCAGACGAAGATCTTAGCGATCCGGATTTCGACTGGGGAAGATATGCCACTTTGATGAAGGCTCTTGGAATCTGCATGCATGTCTCCCAAGCGATTTACAAGCTGAGCGACATGATTACCGACATTCTCATCGCAATCATCTTTCTTCGCCTGGGTACCGCGACCCTCATCGTCTTTTCCGGTAATGCTACAGACAAGAGGCTTCGACTCGTCTCTTACGGTGCGGCTTTTGTATTAAGTGTTCTGGCCTTTACTGTCCTTGGTCTTCAGATCCGATATATCTACGAGATGGGCTATAACGACGCTGAATTTGGACTGGATTGCTATCTGAAAAGCGTGCAGACTGAATTTGTTGTCAGATTCTTTCTCCTTCTTATATCCCTCGCCGTTCTTGTCGGGGCTATCAAGGTCAAGAAGCAGATAAAGGCTGATAAGAATCTTACTTGGGTATGTTTATTACCTACCTTCAGGTGACGCAGCACATACTGACACTATATTATAGGTCTCTACTATGCTGCTTGTCGCTTCTGTAGTGTGGCTCCTGCACACAAGTTTCGCTCTGGCGTCTCTGATCGCTTGGGAAAACTTGAGCAGCATTTGGGATAAGCCCCCTGTCGACTACGAATTCTACTTTTACATATTTGAAGTCGTTTTCAGGATCTGGCCGCAGTTTGTCGTTTTAGTTATAGTGTACATGATAGGTCGTGCCAAAGCTAACGGGATCTGGTCAGGACATAAAAAGGCTTTGACGCATGTTGAGGAAGACAAGTAGGTTCGGGGTCGATAGTTGGGCACTGACTACATGTCAAGCTTATATTTAGTATCCACCAAATTGTTAGTTAAGCTTCTATCTGACAGCCGTTGAACCGTTGGCGGGAGGGCTTAGACTAACCGTCCAAATGTGGAAATGGCCGAGAAACGATTACCAATCAGAGACTGCCCAAGTGAAACTTCGGTGAAGAGATCCAAGACACAACCAAACACTCATTTATTCCCGATATGTCTTGAGAGAAAAAGGCAATCAATGGGTATATCGCTGGTATTGAAATGCTGGATTAAATAAATATCTATACACAGAACAGTCATATTTGACACCCCTAGCCCAACTCCCTCATGGTAGCTCAACGCGGTCCGTGTTCGCACTCATCTCAACAGGCTTGACAGGTTGATAATGGCCATAATTCGGGGAATTGGCGTTTTCCACGGGAGGCTTGACCATATAATCGTCCGAAACCAAAGCTGGTTTAGAAGCACGGCTCTTTTTCCTTCGCCACAACCAAAGTCCGACTCCAAGCCCAATTAGCACAACGCCAGCTCCGATACCCACTCCCAACCCGATAGGCAACGCGTTACTGCTGCCTCCATCGCTGTTTGAAGACGAGCTCTCGGCCGCAGCTGTGTTTGTGTGTGTTACTGTAGATTGCACTGTCGAGCTGCCTGTTTCAGATGTGGCAGGGTCGCTGGCGGCCGTTGTCTTTTCCTCGATTTGTGATGCGTCTGTGGGGATAGTCGTGATGATTTTGACAGGGTCCAAGGTAAAGACTTGTGTTGAATTATTGCAGTCGCATCCTCCGTAGCCGTAGCAGCAAAACTTTCCCGTTCCGCAAGGCACAACTCCGTTTCCATTGCCTTGACATTCCGTGATACAGGTTGGATCGTCCCAGTTCTCGTCCGTACAAGAATTGATGAAGTACGGAGACAAAGTATCCTTATTTGACGACACACAGAGCCCGTTACTGGCACAGGCGTCGCCGATGCTGCAGCAGCTCTTGACCTTGCCGCTGGGGTCGCATGGGAACTGGTCGAGGACCTGGTTCCTGTCTTCACCGAAGCAGCTCACCATATTGAAGGCTGTGTGATATTCGTGTATAGATCGACACTTGGGCGAGAGTCCGATGCCCTGAAGCAGGAAGAAACTCTAGGGCAGAAAGAAAAATGAAAGCTAAGGAAAACAAGAGGGCCTCAGGGGGGCGGAGATGTCAAGTTATCTATTTATCTACTACCCGGCATTCCGCAGAAGAAAAACACTCACATCGCATCCCATCCAAAGAGTAAGCACCAGTGATAGGACCCCTGTATCTTGTTACCGCTGCGCCGCTCTCTCCGCCCTGGTAGGGCAGTCGGACATGGACTGAAGCCAATGAGATTATATACCGTACGATATTTGAACTGGGAATAGACAGGCTAGTGCTTCAATTTTGGTAAGGGTCGAACATGGGTGAGGGTCTTCAGTCTCGGTTGTTTGACGGTCTGTTCGATAGGGCTGCGAGAATGTTGGGTCTATCCGTGCAGAGTAGTTGAGTTTTGCCACCGAGCTTGAGCCATTCCGTTTATTAAAGATTTATCCTTCTAGATGAGAATATCCAAAGTAAACTAAAGGTATTTCATGGGAGTTGCCAAGGTACATGCGACGAGACATGCATCCTGTGGCTATGGCAGCCGGAAGGATTCAGGATCCTTGTAAGACTAATTAATGAACTGAAGGATCATCACAACAACGCCTTGCTCAAGAGAACTAGCCGTAGCGAGTACAACCTTGTGAACAATGCGTCTCGAATGTCATGATAGTTGAGACGGTGTGTCAAATGTATTTTATAATAATGAAAGAAGACGTTTTAATTGTATGTTTTTTTTTTTTTTTTTTTTTTGGCTCAACGGTAATACACTAAAGCGGCCCGCAGTCCTCCCGGCTTTTAGCCCCCAATGAATGAGATGGGATAGATTACTATTATGTGGGCATCTTAAAAACAAGGATAGCTACATATTCTCAAACAGTCACATCCTTTTGCACTCTTCATGCGCTGTCTGAACTATCGAGCGCCTCCGTGAGACAATATTGGGTTTCGAGTGTAAAGCTCTCATATCATTCAAGACTGGACGGATATGACAGGATATAATCAACATGGATAACGATACGTTGTCGATCTTAGCAAACGAAGCGCGGTACCCTACGAGGATTCCGTTACCACAGATAACAGCAGGCTGAATAACAGTCGAGTTCAGCAGGACTTCAAATAAACTACAACATACCAAGACTTTATCTTGATATCATTTAGTTTCCCCTCGGTGGAGTTTTGTAGTCAAGTACTTAAGTACTTAGTCCACCATCTGAGCCATCGTCTTACCGCGTGCGCGACTAACAAAAGCTTAGCATGCGACCCTGTGATGTGATTTACAGAGCTAAGCAACCTTATGACGGAGCCGCATGCAAATCTCCAAACACTAACAAGAGGAACCATCTCGTAACTAAGAATGTTATTAATTTATTACTCTAGGACTCAACAAGCCAATAACCCTCCATCCATAGAGATCCTCTACTGAGTCTTCTTGTTCGCAACCTGCTTTCCCTGCGCAGTGTACCTCACGTACGCAAAAGCAGCCAGAGCACCAACAGCCAGAATAGCAGCGTTGCCTACAGTCACCATATTAGCAAGCAGGTACGAAGAAACAGACAATAGAGAAAAAAAGACTTACTGGCTACAAACTTGCCAACACCGCCAGTGACCTCTACAAGACCAGAGACGACATCACCAATGAGGTTGAAAAGACCCTGAACGAAGCCCAGAACCGCCGAAAAGATAGAGTGGATGATGGTGTAGACTGTGTTGAAGACAGAAGCCAGAAGCTCGTAAATGGAGGCGAAGAGGTCGTTGATAGCGCTGGTGATTGCCATTTTGAAAGAGTTTTGAGTTTTAGTGATGGAAATATTATGGTAAGAGAAAACGAAACGAAAAAGAAAAAAAAGAGCTGGTCTTGGCTCCCTTTTTAAACGTCAGCCTCTCTTTCTTACTTTTTGATAATAAACAGAATAAATCTTGTTCCTTGGAGTCGTGACGTCGTCAGGATGGGCGGCTCAAAAGACAAATGTGCATGTGACGTCACCCAAAGGAGTGAAACCATGAACCACGCGACACGAATGAAGAAGGTCTGGTCTTTTGGGATAAGAATTGCGTCTTTATGAGGTAAGGTCGCAATCTCAGTTTCTGGAGAGAGGGGGGAGTCACGGGATGTTATCGAGGGTGATGCCATGTGACTTGGTCGTGGATGCCGTCCAGAAACATCAGGAACTCAACGCTCAAGTGATCTCCATCATTTTAAGCATATCAAGAGAGTTTATTTAGATGTTGTTAAGCAATACATTGGGAATCACAACTATTACACACATTACTGGCCACATCTCCTGAGACTGCAGGACATGAACAAGCAAATCATAGAATGTAGATTTCGTCTAGTTTCCCACTTGTTGGATCATGTATGTTTGAGCCCTACAAATGTAAACTATAAGGTCTCCTTACGTCTCTCCCGATGTATTAATTTACCTCCGGACCCGCTGCTCTGTAACGGGATGAACCTCCGGCCCTTGCACACGGACTTGTGGATCTATCCGGACATGTGGTCTGGGACATTGCGGCAGAGATCTCATTGCTGAAAAGAGAGAGAATTACTTCTATCAAACTCATCGCTCACAAGTATTCTTAGACTACGGAATCTCTACTCATGCAACATTATGCAAACTCGTAGTTACTCTCGAAATCACGCTCTCGGAATCTTCAGTCACAACACACGGAGTATGCAGCAGGCCATTATAATGTCGTAAATTCGTTAATAATATAATATAGATGTTTCCATCAAAGACTCCCATACCCAACCAAACTTGTCTAAGTCTTTCCAGAATAAAATATACCCATCAAATATACACCAAAATCTCTGTTATATGTATCCATCGTATACTAACAAGACAAATTCGGTTGCCCGCTCATTAGCCATCAAGGCGGTTTCGCTCCCTTGTTCTTTTCCCAATTTCGTAGTCGCTACAGGCTCGTCTCGTATATGACAGCCCGTTCAAGTGAGAGTAGCAAACATGGCCCGCATGAGCTTAGGAGGAGGTCCTGTGTAGCCGAGTCAGCCACACGTTCGCAATAGAATTAAAGACAAAAAGGCGCACCTCTAACGGTACTTAGGTACGCTAATGGCCATCCTACCTTTCTTGTCCTTCTCAATACGAGGAGGTTTACGGTGCAGCACTTCCTTTTCAACGCGTTCTTCCCTGATGACCAGTTGGCCGTCGGGCAGGCGCTCAGCGCGAACGAGCTCACCACCGGTGGAGCGGCCTCTGGGTCGGTGTGCCAGCTCTCGCTCGAGAGCCTTGATCTCCTTTCGAATGTCTTTGCCGTTTCGAGATCTTGATCGGGTTCGAACAACAAGCTCCTCGGTGGGGTGGTGGTGATGGTAACTATCCCTGTAGTAAGAGTCGTAGCTTGACATGCTAGTCGTAGTTCGAGATGGCGAAACGTCTCGAATCACAGTTTCTTCATAGTCATACACAGACTGTTGAGGAGGAGGAGGGCCCATCGGAGGAGGACCTGGAGGAGGGGGGCCCTGTTGGTAGAAAGCAGGAGGGGGCATTGGCTGAGCCATTTGAGGGGGAGGTGGTTGATAGTAAACAGGTGCCGGAGTGGGCATTGGCATAGGCTGAGGAGGTGCCTGTTGAACGGGAGGAGGAACTGGGGTTGCCTGGACGGGAGGCGCAGGAGTAGGTGGTTCCTGAGCAGGAGGAGGGGGAGGAGGAGGAGTCTTTGCTGGTGGTGGTTCAGGAGTAGGCTCCCTCACCGTCTCTGGAGGAGGTAAAGCAGCTGTGGGTGCCTTGGGTTCTCGGGAAGCAGCGATTTCAGCCTCGACTGTACCAGTGTTAGTCTAGTCCATGTTGAATACACGAAAAACTTACCCTTCTTATAATCCTCGCTGACCTTGAGCAACTCGTCGATATTGTCTTGGCCAAGAGCTTTCTGAACAATGATTGTGTTGCCCTATTTCACGTTAGTGACAGAAATTATATTTAGACACCTGTGACAAACCTCTTCAAAGAATGGGTAACCAAGATCGATAAGAGCTCGCTTGGAAACAAGCTTGGCTGGAATGCGAGTCTTGCCCTTCTTGGGATACTCGCTTCTAACTGTAGTACCTCCGCTGCTGCTGGAGGAGCGGCTGGAAGATCCAGAAGAGTAGGAGCTGCTTCGAACAGAGCGAGTTCGAGTTGAGCGCGAATCGCGGCTACGATCACGGCCACGGCCACGGCTCTTGCGAGATCGGGTGTACTCCCTCTCACGAACACGTTCAGGCATAGATCGGTAGTCCTCGTCGCCGTAAAAGTCAGGCTCGGCAATCTTGATGTCATCATAATGCTCGTCGTTGTATCTCCTGGGTGGTGGCAGTCCTCGGCTCTTGGGCAGAGGAATGGGCTGATAGGGAGGAGCTCTGTAATCTTCTCGGGGATCCCGAGGACGAACGTCTTCGCGGCGAGCGGGAGCTGGGTATTCCTCGCGGTGTTCGAAGAATTTGGGTCGGCGGTCATAAGTGTCAAGAGACGATTGCCTGCGGAGGAAGCCGGGTCGACGAGGAGGGGATTCACGGCGAGGATAATCTCGCTCTCTTTCCCTCTCTAGGACGTCAGTTCGACGAGCCCAAGGAGGAGGAGCATCTCGATCTCTCTCGCGCTCTCGCTGAAGCTGAGGAGGGTATCGAGGGTCATCTGGGTAGCGACGATCACGGCCCATGTCGTCTTCATCATAGTAACCGCGGCCAGGTCGGCGGTCATATCGCTCATCTGAACGGTCGCGGGGTCGTGTGCTGCGTGTATAAGAGGCTCCATCATCGTCAGGGCGGCCTCGGGACATGCGCTCGAAGCGATCGCGATCCCAGCGTTCGGCCATGATGAAAGTGAGTGTGTGGTTTGCAGTGTTGGGTGATTTGTGACTGTGGCTGCCAAGAGCAGACCAAAACGTATATAGAGGCTAGTCTAGTCGTATAATCAAGTGTGCCAGCCGGTGTTGATGTAGTCTTTTGTCGTAAGGGTATCGATGGAGGAAGATGATGAAGAGAAGAAAGAGAAGAAATGTACTGGAGGGTGGGCGGGATAAGTGACTTGATGAGAGGAGTGGGAGGGAGAGAGACCAAGGATTAGTGGTATCGAGCTTTGACGGGGATTGGACGAGCCAAGATGGAGGGTGAGTGCGTAAAAGATGGCCATGGCCGATGACGTTGACAGCTTAAGACCTGACCCCGCTTGTTGAGACGAGACATAGCATTTCCAGGGCCGAACGAGGCTTAGTGGAGAATTTGCACTTCCACTGGGCATGCTAGCGGCTTGTGACTACCGCTACAGTTACAGGGGACAATTTGCATGAGGGAAGAGCCCTGAATGTTTTATTGCTCGCCCGTCCAGGTGATGATGGCCCTGTGATGTGATGCGATGGATGAGATGGACCCTTGATAATTCCTGAGACAGAGAGAGACACCTGATAGGTACAGTACGACATGGCACCGGCAGAGAGGACTCGACAGGACTCGACCGGCTTTATTCAGTTGAAACGTTACGTACTGGTACACAAAGAAACTCTCCTCCGCCCGCCAAAAGGGCGCTTCGATGGGCAGTCTCGACGCCCAAGCACAAACCAAGTGGGCCGGCAGCCAAAAGCCGGTTAATGGCACCTTGAATGCAGGGACTGGGGTTATTGGAGGCTATAGCAGTCGGATACATGATAAAAAATCTGTAAAATCCATATTTACAACAGGAAAAAAGATAAAGGAATAAATGCCATGTGTTAAGTTCTAGAGTAGCATTTCACCAAGACGATGATCATCACGTGGACCCAGAACGGAACCACAAAGCTGCAGTTCTAAAAATGGCATCTCGATTGATCAAACCATTTTCTCCATCCTGATGATAATCAACACAAACTGGACACAATGAACAAAGTTTCTCAGCCTGCAGGGTCCTCCCCTGATGCGGGCTAAGCTCGACACAGTTGAATTTCTTTCTTGTCGTCTTTACCGAGCCTTGCTTCTATTGGTGTAGTGTTTGTCCGACGGAACAGGCCGCCTCTTTGTCTTTGATCATGGATCATGAATACGACGACGCTTCTTTCTGTTGGGGGACACAATTACAGCTGCTTTTTGGAAGCTGACAGGCAACAAGATTTGGAAATTCCAATCATGAATTGCCGTCATGATGTCTGTGCGACCAACCATCTACCTAGGTAGACACTGTACGACAGTTGTCGGTGAATCAGGCTCGCTGACTTGCAACAACCAAAATAACAAACTTGCTCGGAAAGTCGGAGTGATTCTTTTCTAAACTCTGACTCGTTCAGACTAGATTCATCCTTGAACAAAAGTTGTCGTGCTAAAAGCAAGCAAGGACCTCTCCTCTCCTCTCCGCTCCTCTTCTCTTTACAGGGAGGGGGAGGTTTTTCTGTACGATGACGTCGTACTCGTCTCCACTAAAGCAGACAGCCCCCGAACCAATCACATCTTTCAACATCTTCTTCACACGTGAAACTTGGAACAGAAGTGAAGGTCCCCAGTGATCATCGCGAATGCTTCGGCTGTATCCGATATTACTTGACGGATACGGTAGATTGGGTATTAACCTCTCTCTTGGTCTTCTCGGTACCTGATCATCCATCCTTCCGGAGTCGAGATCTAGCTCATCTTTTAAATCTTCCGACGGCCTCGATGGGGGACCCCTGTTCAGCTCGCCTTACGCCCGGGACACCTTCTTTGTGCTTTGGTCCACTATTACTCTCCAACTGCCCTGCATACGATGCCAACTCAGTTTCTGCTCTCTTGTTCCACCTTTTCTTTCATATCGTTTTCAACGGTCGTCTTGTGGTAGCGCTTCCTCACGGTCCATTTGTCTCAGATGTTGTTGGCCGAAAATACTCGACTGGGCCGTCGCAGCGAGGATACCCTTGCTTCCTCTTTCAGCGCGAGTCCACTTGGCAGTGTCTAAACTTTTCTTTGTTCAAGAGTGGATTTACAAGATCTTAACTGATCAAAGCATTGTACGTATAATCGGTGATTGAGAATTTCACCTCAGAGCCTTTCACAACCACGATCGGATTCATCGGATGTGATCCAGTCAATTACTCATGGTATATCCTAGACAACCAAATACTACAAAAACTCAATCATATCATGATCCGCCCGGAGCGAAAATCAACAACTCAGAGACGCAGCCTGGGCAAACAGAGCATAGGTGTCAGCATGGTTAATGTTCTGCTCAGCTGTCAAGCTCCGGAGAAAGCTGTATCCGTAACCACCAAAGTCTGACGTGCCCTTGATCTGGTTGAGATGTGTCATCTCATGCAAGTTGGTGTTACCCTTATCTTGACCATGGCAATTGGTCGTCGTGGCCGGCAAACGGTCAAAGTATAGGTCACAGTATGACATGTAGTTGCCGTTGGGGACAGTATATGCGAGGACGCCGTTCTTGCACGCGCCGTACACGTCGCTGCAGTAGTAGCGCATATCTCCGGAATCAATAGTCCCGCACGCGGCCGTGATCTTGGCAAACACGTCGGCCACAGTAGCTCGCGTCGCGGCGTCGGATCTCTTAAAGTACTCTTCCATCTTGTCGGCGGGGCCGTTGGCGGCTGCTTGTTGGGCGGCCGTGGCTTGGCTAACGCATTGTGCCAGAGCAGCTTGGGTCACTGCAAACCTATCACCGTTGCAGTCGCTCTGGACCTGGGCACGTTTACTATGGAAGGCGGTGCGGACAGAAAAGGCCTGGGGGCCGTCGACCTCGGCATCGAGTTGGTTGGAGTAGAATGGTATGGAGCCGACCAGCTCTGTCGTGTTCTCCTCGGCGTAGGATAGGATGCCGGAGGAAAGCACGCTGAACTTGCCGCCAGCGGAAAGATCGTGGAATTGGGCAATGTCAAAGCTCGTTTCGTAAGCTCCGCCGGCGGGAATGGTTTGGAAGGAGGTGTCGTCAAGCATGGAGGTGTCGATAGAGAGGTAAACGCCGTCAAAGGGGACGGGCTCTTTTACTGTTATGGTGTTAGTATACGTTCAGCTTACTGAAGCTGGCAGTGAGGGGTGAGAGATGATATCGGGTAGGGCTTGGAGTATGTCCCAGTAGGTGTCTAGATATCTGATTCCGCGATCAACTTGATACGCGATGGCATCTGCCAGGCTACTCCTTTAACCACCCAACATCACCGAGCTCAAGGCCCCTCATTGAGATGAGTCTTACCAGCAGTGGCACTAAAGTCACTAGCAGAATAAACCTGAACCCTCTCGACAGGAGCATCGTCAAGAAATGTCCCGAGCCTAAGGAGCTTCAAATTGCGACTGCCATTATTCGTAACGACAGCCTTGACCTTTGAGTTGCCCTGCAGCTCAAGCTCGACGTTTAGAGGTGTAGGAGCGCGCCCACCAGTTAGGGGCACAGCAGCAGCCACAGAGGCGAAAGCAAGACCAGCAAGCCACTTCATAATGAACGATAGACCAGATCGAACTAACAAATTTGTCAAATGGGTTTAAGAAAGAGTGTACTTGAATTAATGAGCGAAAAAAAACAATAAAAAGAATGAACGAATGAATGGAAATTAAAAAGAAATGACGAAATTTGAGAGAGCAGCTGTAAGAGAAGAGGGATAGTAAAGCATTGCGAGATATCGATCAGTACTTATAAACGAGTTTGGTGTTGATTAGTTTCAGCCTTTGGAAAGGTGGTTCTGAGACAGGGACATGGGACGATTGCCATCTTAAGGGCTTGAGCCTGAAGGTGAACCGTGGGTAGTATCAAGGATTCGTTTCGGGCGTTATGGTTGCTCAATCTGTTTGACACAGATGTCCTTGGCGATTCATTAACATGACGTTAATTCTCCGAGACATGGACGGGAGGATGAGTTGAGATGAGTACAACTTCAACTAGCCCTGTTCTTTCGCTACCAACAGATCCATGAACTCTTCAACTCAAAATTCCTGAGATATTTGACATTTCAAGTCATCTCTAGTCCATTCATACATCTTCTCAGATCAAAAATAACTAAATTACCAAAGGATCAAGTGCCGGTCCCGGCGTCATGCCAAACCGCCTGTCTCACCCCGTTTTTGAAACACAGATTGTAGCATCGTCACAAGGATGAGGGCGTGACCCCACCAAGAACAAACTAAGAAAAAGAACATGTCAGAATTTGTATCTGTTAACGACGAAAGCTGCGAAATTGAGATCGGATAAATTCTTCAGTGGTATTAGCATATCGTGTTAAGAAAACAAGATTGACTTTTTAGACAAGGGATGTTGAGGAGCTGTGCTTGGCATCGTTGCTAAATGTAGGTAAGTCTAGGTGAATTGACATTGAGACTGCAAGAGGACAGCCAAAGATATCGAGTCGCAAGCTTGGTTGGAAAGTCTACAGGTTGGTATTACTCGTCATAGACTGTCTAAATTATCTGGTCTCTTGTGCTCACAATAGCCAAGTTATCTGATCCCCTGATGCTTGTTTGTGCAAGCACATGGGTCCCGGAACTGGCTGGTGTCGGTTCTTATATTGTACAGAGATACAAATGCTGGGGCTTGTATCAAATTGATAGATATCTTCCGGTGATTGTTCAGTATACTAATACTTGCGGAACGCTATGGACATTGGGTGAACACCTCGCACTATCGTCGATATCGACTTAACCTGAATCGCACATCGACTTGGCTCAATTAATTAGACTGAGTGACACAACCTTCGAACGTTTGTCCTCCTGATCTGGAAAGTGAATAATTCGCCTCCAAGTTCACAGTATTCTCCTGGCCGTTCCTCGAGCAATTGCAAATGTCCGGCCATCTATGTTTCGTATATGTTAAGGATACCTGACAGGAACTATTTTACAGAATCAACGACTTCGTAATGGTGCTTCAATGACGAGTAAGTGCAGAGGCCTCCTCCATTATAAGTCGGCTATTAAATGGAGAGCTGAGCTGAGACCATTTCGAGCATCTATTAATCACGCCATTATCCGTGCGTACGGTGAGGTAATATATCTGAGGGAATCACTCAAGAAATGTGAAGAGCCTCGGTACCGATGAGGGAACATCGCTATAATCACATTTTATTCTTGGAGAAACACAGGTGTATCGCTGAGGTCACTGAGACTACAACCTGATGATGGGGAAGTCGATGAAGGATCAATCAGGAGCAAAGATCTTTTTTGCAATAGAATAAGGTAAATCACTTTCGGTCGAAGAGGTAAGGTTGAGACCCGCCAGGACATCTATTGAAGTGTATATGGCTATTGACTTTGGTGAGCCGCTATAAGACGATTGCTTCGCCTGTGTTGCGTTTGCGAAGTCGAGTTTTGAACCCCTATAGAAAGTTTGTTGGCCACCAGTAGTACGGAGTATCCAGTGATTTTGATATTGCCAGGATAAGAATGAATTGATCAAGACAAGAGGAAATAAAACTGGCAAAAAGGAAGGCATTCACCCTTGTGACAGACAATTCGGCAAAAATTGATCACGCTGGGGATCGAACCCAGAATCTTCTGATTCGTAGTCAGACGCCTTGCCATTGGGCCACGCGACCTCGTCTTGTTATTGATTTGCTTTTCCAAATGTGAGTATACAGACCCCTGTCGCTGTGTCTTCTCCCCGACTTCAGCTCGCCTTCGTCACCCGCTAGAACCAAGCAGAGGGTAACAGTTGATCAAAGCGCAGTCGATAAACTTAATCCTAACTTTAATAGTGCAGACCCGTTGAGGAATCCGTTGCCTTTTAGTAACCTAATAGTTTGGCAGGTCTAATATGTAATAGGTAATATTAACAACAAAATGTTCTTTTCAGCTCTCATCCAAGGGAGGATCCCATCCCAGTCAGCGGCGCAAAAAAATGCACGTGAGATGAAATGAATTGAATGCCATGCAGATACCCCTGGATTCTACATTAGATGCCCCCGTACCTTTTACTTTACCTTGACTACCTGCGTTGCATTCTTCTCACTCTCCCTTAAAGTCCCAAACGGTTGGGCCCGTTTTTGAAGTTATTTTGATGGGACGTATTTAACCTTAATCTTTACTCTCGTCCCACAACTTTCGTTCGTTCGTTCCTTCATTATCTATCATCTGTGCCATTATACTCGAGACGTTGACTGAAACAATCCCTTGTTCTTCTTCACTCTTTAACGTCAATTCAACACTGTACAACACGTCACTCAACTAAAAACGGTACACGTTATTCATTACTTCCAATTCATAAAAAAGATGGCATCTCCGATTCTGCGTCTATTCCTAGGCGTAACAGCAGCCATAATCTTCATCGCCATTTTCACACCCACAGAATCTGTCACATCAGTAACGGAATCATTCAGAATGCCTTTGGCACTACGCAATCTCGACGTTGTCATCACACAAGAGGAAAAGAACCCAGTCCTCATGCGCACCGCTGTGAAAAACAACAACGACCATCCCGTCACTATTCTAAGCTATGGCTCTCCGCTGGATGCCCTAGCCATTCAACTCGGCACATTGTACATCACCCCCAAAGGCGACAGCGAGCCTTTGGAGATTCTACAGATTGAGTCTTCCAGGTTATGGCCACCCATGGAAGATGCCCTAATTGAACTCGGAGCTGGACAGACAGCTATTTGGGAATCTACGCTGCAGGAGCCTGTCGTTCCCATGGACAGCGTATTTGAAGGTGCGACGGTTCAGCTCAAGGGTACTTGGACTGCTGTGTGGCCGCGGGAGAAGGAGGGTATCGATTTCAGTGAACTTGAAGAGGGGACACCTATCAATGGGACTCTAACGGGTTCTTACAAGTCAAACGTTATTGATATCGAAGTCGCATAGACCACGGTTTGTTTTATTTTTCTTCTGGGCGGGCGTCTAGGGTACGAATTACTGGGATATGTTTCTTTCCCCCACGCCGAACATAGAGAGAGGTCTGGAATTGTTATGGATGGCGGGTTAATGGGTAGCGAACTTTTCAAGGGAGACAGAGGGGTGAAAATGTTTACAGTAGATACAACACAAATAATATTACACGCATTCCAGCTGTTGGTTGCCCTGCCTTTGTTCTGCAAGCCTCAGTAAGCCACGATGACCACCCTGCAGGGGTGAAGGTGAGAAACGACAATAACATGAAGAACAGAATAAAGCATGTACAATCAACGAAATACTTTAAAAACAAATAATCTGTTATGTGGGAACGAAAACTGTTGGAATCTAGCAATTAGCTTAACGGGGTTGGTAGTGATTCGTGGTTATCACACTGATAATCGTTTCATTACTGTGCTTTTCTCCTGTCTCACTTTCAGGGACGCGAACATAAATAGATGCAACCAAGAAGGTTTTAAACACTGTGCACATATCAGGCTGACATGTTCATAAGGTACTCCATCGATGCGGTTTCATTATATCTCAATATCTGAGACACGACACTCATCTCAAAGACTCAACTTCTTCAAGATCAAGACATACACACAAACTCTTGTAAAAACCTAACTAGACAGATAATTCTTCAATTAGAAAGCTTGCAACCCTTCTAGATACTTTTCTTCCAAGGTATAGCCATAAATAACAGTCTTACTCCCGCACAAACAAACCAGCCATACCCATACCTGTACCAACACACATACTCACAACACCAACCTCACCACCATCCCTCTTCAAACCGTGCAAAAGTGTACTCGTCATTCTCGCACCGGTAGCACCAAGAGGGTGTCCAAGAGCAATAGCTCCACCGTCAGGGTTCACCTTCTCCTTTGCCCACGCATCTTCAAGCCCCAGCTCCCGCACGCAGTGCAGCGCCTGGCTCGCAAACGCCTCGTTGATCTCCCATCGCGAAACATCCTCCTTGTCCAAACCAACCTGGTTCAGAAGCTTGGGGATCGCGAGCGCGGGACCAATACCCATCTCATCGGGGTCGCAGCCTACCGTCACGGCGGAGACGAATTTTCCGATGATTTGGTCCTGTAGACCGAGAGCGGTGGCTGTGCTTCGGCGCATGAGAAATGTGGCTGCCGCGCCGTCGGAAACCTGGCTTGAGTTTCCGGCTGTTGAAGTTCCGTCTGCCTTGAAGGCGGGCTTGAGCTTGGCCAGGGCCTCAATGGTGACACCCTCGCGGATACCGTCGTCTGCAGTCACGGTGATGCGCTTCTCCTCGCCGACCTTGTTACCCTGCTTATCAACCTCCTGGAACCGCGTCTCAACGGGGACAATCTCCTCCGCGAAGCGTCCTTCACTTCGTGCACGCGCAGCTCGTCGGTGAGACTCTACAGCCATGGCATCCTGATCCGCTCTCGACACACCATACCTGCTAGCAACATTCTCCGAAGTCAAACCCATAGGCATAATGCAATCACGCGCGTGGCGATTCTCCGACTCCTTGAGTTCAGGCCAGACATCTACGGGGATAGCTCTGGATCCGTAATTCCTCGTCATGCTCTCCATACCCGCCGCGATACCAGAGTCGATCATACCAGTCTGGATCTGACCCGACACGGCAGCGATAGCCTGGAGAGAACTTGAGCATGCGCGATTGACGGTGTACAAGCTGGTGGTGTTCTTGAAACCGACGTGGTTGAGAGCCATGCGTGCAGCTTTGGAGCCGCCGAGCTCGGAGAGGACAACGCCGACGGCGACATCGTCAACGGGTGCCTCGGGGTGAGCTTTCAGCGTGGCTTTAAGAACGCTGGCGAGAAGCTCCTCTGGGTAGGCATCCTTCAGCTGACCCTTATAAGAGCGGCAGATGGGAGTGCGGACAGAAGAGAGAATAACTGTGTCGGAAGGGGATTTTGCGAGGACGCTTGACAGGCCTTTGTGGAGGCGGGCCGACATTGTGAATGAAGCTAATGAATTATCTGGGGTAAAGGTAGTAGTAGAGGTAAAAGGGTATCAAGAATGTTGTGATTGTATGGGATTGATAAGAAACATGAGAGAGACAAAAGGAGGATAAAGATTCACGATGAGAGAAGAGAGAATGAGATGAGTTGAGTTCGAGATCGAGGAAAGCCGGGTAAGTAAATACCCCCAACTTTTGATGGCCTCTCCAATTCCCTTCCCCGGCCGAATTCCGGATGGCTCTCCACCGAGGGGTGGATCATGGACCGGATCGGCTTCGAGTGTCGGCTGTTGGAGTAGCGTCGTCGGGTAAGATCCCGGAACAAACCAATATTTATTCACGGCTATTCGACTCACTTCGGAGAAAGTTGGAATATAAATGTTACAACCCAGGTCATGTTATTTTATAGCAGATTTTTAGCTTGTTATTGCTATGCCCCAAACCTAGATCTAGTTCATGCATTTTACAAACAATCTTTCGATTCATACATCGGCTATCACCTTCGTTCGACCCTGATAAATAGAATGAGCTTCAAAGTAATAACAACCAACGCCCCGGTACCCTATGCCGTCGTGAATATCGTATGATGACCAAACTCCGCATTTTGCAATCTACTGTGATGCATGCATGCTACTCCCTATACTGAATTCCCAGCCCAAACTTCTTCTGACTTTCAGTCAACGGCGGCTCAACCACTCTGGACTTTTTGGCTGGGCTTTCATGATCACGTCGTGTCTCTTCACTTGAGTTGTGATTCCCGCTAAACTTGCGCTTGTCCCCGTCTCCGTTGTGATGATTAGACAACAACCTCTCTTGCATACGAACCGACTTCTCCACTGCACCTGGTAAGCTTGTGCTCTTACGCGAATCCGCCACCTCGAAGCTTTGTCTTGGGTCTCGCCTTAACATTTCTGCAGCTGCCTGGCTAGCCTGGCTGTCGTAGACCTCACCATGACCGTTCCGGTTTCGTGATTGCGATGTATGTGACGCCTGCGATGTGAACGATTGAGCTGCAGCGACGGACTCAAGCGCCTGCCTAGCAAGCTCTTCGTTGTCGTCTGCTGAAATGGTACTCTCCCGACTCCTACGACGTTGGCGTTCCGACTTTGGCGTTGTAGGGATGAATTGCCGCTGCGTATATCGTTGAGGCTCCGTTTGAGGTACCAGATCAACCGACGGAAGAAGTCCAACATGCGGTCCTACCGGTCGGCTCATAGGCGTTGTGGGCAGAGACGACATAGATTGGGCATTTCGACTATGCTTTCCGACGTGTCGTGGTGGTGGGCGGTAAGACTGCATCGGCGTTGAAGGCGCGCTGTTGTTATCCTGGCTCATAGCCTGCAACAAAGCTGAGAGGCCATGCTCGCCTTGTCTACTGTGTGCTTGTGTTCTGGAAGCTTGCTGCTGAGAGCCACGCTGTCCCTGTGAGCTCGGAACAACAACGCCTCTCTGTTTGGGTGCTAGGGCGTGAAATATACCTCCGGGGCTGCAGAGCATCTGCATGTGCTCTCTGTTTTCTCTTATTCTGTTCAATAACATGTCCCGCTCTTCAGCAAGAGTGTTGTATTCATCCTCCCTCTGCTTGATGACCTTTTTGGCAGTCTTTAATCGACGCTGGAGGACTTCTTGATCTTGAAGCGCGCCTTCGTACCAAGCTTTCATCTGTAGGTACTTTGCCTGCACTGACTCGGACGCCGAATCTAGGTCCTTCCTCGCTTGTCGTGTGTGCTCCGCATTACGCAACGCTTCCACCTCGCGACGCATCATCTCATGTTCCACAGCGGCACGCTTGGCATCGTCGTCGGCCTGGAGAGCCATGAGGTTGTACTGCAGCTTAAAGTGGGCAGCCTCGGTCTTTAGCTTTTGCTGCTCCGCGAGAGCGTTTTGTACCATGACGCGGAGTTCGTCTGCGGATGCCTCGAGGACCTGCTGCGGGGCGGGAGGGAGAAAATCTGACGTGGTGGAGCGGTCGCGTATGATGTTCTGGATGGTAGCTGGCGGAGAGCAGAGCGTCGACTGCTGAGAGGCAGAGAATTTCCGTTTGGATGGGCCAGGTTGGCTGGCATTGTGGCTGATGTTAATTTGTGTTGAAGGAGGTGGTGTCAAAGACGAAGGAATGACGGTGGCGTGTGGTCGTTCCTCATTGACCTGCGTGCTAAAGGATTCGTTTGGATCGATGGGCGAGTTTGGGATCTCGGTCGAGGGTAATGTTTCCTGCAGCGGGTCTTGGGGGCCAATCTCTTGAGGTGTCGCAGGCTGCTGCGTTGACGGGTCGAGACGAGCATGTTTAACAAAGATTGTATCGCCTTCCAGCGGCCCCGCAGGCTGTGAAGATTCGGCAGGAGAACCCATAACTGGACAATCGGTCGGTTCTGAACTGTCAGATGAATCGTGAAAAAGAGGTTCAAGTCGCGTCAACAGCTGCCGTAGAGCGAGCGGCTAGAGGACGACCGCCGACAGCGGCTGTGTAATTGTTATGATTGATTCCCCTCCGACGTGTTCATATGCTGTATCTATACGCGTTTTTTCGAGCTTCTATTTACCAACACGAGGATTTGAGTTTCCAATGATGCGTCGTTTATCGGTTGGTCGTTGGTTCGTTTATGTCAAGTCTAGATTCAAACAAACGAACGCACGCGCCGTGGGACAGACACAGTGACAGGTTGTTGTTTGGTATCCACAAAAAAAAGCAATTGTGATAAGAGAGAGAAAGCCAATCAACTTTTTGTTTCCATCTACTGGGGAAAAATGCTGGAAGTAACCAAGAAACACACAATAGAGGGTCAATGGGGAAAAAATGGAAAGCTTCGGGCTTGTGACGCTGCCTCGAGAGAGAAACAAGGAGCTACGAAAGCTAGGCACTAACCTTAGATCAAAGGTCCTAGGAACAAGGGTTTTTCCGCTCACGAGCCGCCCCGGTCTTTGCTGAAGACAGGGTTTGACGATGCTTGTTTCTCACTAAACCTGGGGTGGATGAAGCACTAACTACTAAATTCGTCCAGTGAGCACACCAAAGACACATTCAACAAAAGTCATCTCAACACATCTGAAACAAATATCCAATTGATTCCAAAGAGGGTCAAAAAAAAGAAAACTGCTTGATATTGAAAACGAATGCATCAAGCACTGTAGCCAAAAGATAATGACCAAATAAAATACCCCAAACACCAAAACACCAAATCGTCTCTCTCTCAAACATCACCACCATCACAAGGAGCATCACACTTCTGTTTTCGAAGCTTCCAATTCCCATATGCCTTTTGAACAGCTCTCCATGTAATCCCAACAAGGTAAACCAGCCAGATGATCGGCCAAAATAGCACCACGAAAGTCCACTACGCCGCGACACTCAGTTTGGCCCATTTTGTTCCATCCGAGTCGAGATACCATTCCGGCACCCATTTACCTGCTCTGCCTCGTGCGTTGAGGCCCACGACGCTTATAAGGCCAAACATGATCCATCCCACTGCCCATACCGCCACAACGATCTTGAGTGTCGTATCTGGGCTTGGATTCGTGCTTTTGAGAGCGTCGTTAGTGTGGCGCGGCATTAGGCTTAGGCCTTCGATGAAGAGGGGCTGATGGACGGGCATTGCAAAAGGCGTCTTAGAGTCGTATTGTATGTTTCGCTTTGTTTTGGGTAATTGGTTTTGTCGTGATTGTGTGTTTTTCGTAGTAACTTTGTGTCTCGTGATGAACAATGTTGGAACAATGTCGAAAAGATGGCGAGAGTGGTCAAGGAGAAGATGTTGTCTCTTATCTCTGTAAGAAGCTTGAATGTCTGACGATTCCATTAGGTTGAATGCTCAGTCCGGGGACCAAACACAAACTGCCTTCCTTCCACAGAAGACACTCGTTACTAGGCTCACGGGAAGCAGGAGTGTGCCTTCTACACATGGTCCCCCAAAACGACGACTTTTCCATCACGAGTATGGGTGATTGGATAAAGTACATTTTTTAACTTAAATGACTGGTGGAGTGGGAAGTCAACATCACTGTTAGGAGCTGGCCTTGACAAGAAAGTATAGAGTAGTGTAGTAAACACTAGGTGAAGTTAGGGTACTAGATTGTGCAATGCAGAAGATGGTGGCTAGTAGAAATTATCCAGGTCTAGGGAGTTGACCACTGCGAGGACCTCGACTACAACATCACGACAAGATTCATCATGCCGCGACGCACCGAAAGGCTTAGGACAAAAACGGCTACAGTAAAGACCAAGGCTTCACTGGAATAGAGAGACGGCCTACAAGCAAAAGTGTAGTGGTAGTAAATCAAGATGGTATATAACACCAGGTAATAAAACTAAAGTACGATAGATATATACCAAGAATAGAAGTAATCCCATGACGCGCGCACTATACACCATCTGTTGTGTTCCATCGCTAATCAAAATACCATTTAATCTACATCGGGCTCATTCTCTTCTCCTTGCCAAGCACCCATCTCGGCAACAGGTACACGTCCACGTAACCATCGCAATGTGGCATCAGTGCCTCGCTCAAGTACGTTCCATCGAGGAACCCTAAATCGGTTGCCCGTCACTTCGAATCTCTGAAGTCCGCCAGGGCCTCCAAGAAGACCGATACGGGGGTTGAGAAATGAGATATCGTTGTTGCTTACATCCACCGTCGTGATGCCCTTGATCATCTCGGGCTCAAGATTGGCAATGTGGTTGTTGCTCGCCAACAAGACATTGAGGTTAGGAAATGCCTCTTTGAGGTCTGTTGGAAGAGCGTTGATACGGTTCATTGTGACATCGATCTTCTCCAGGCTTGGTGCGTGGAGGAACTGGGTGAGTGCTCGAAGGTTGGTGATGTGGTTGGATGCAAGGTTGATCTCTCTCAGAGCCAACAGCTCCAACTCCTCGGTCAGGTATGCCTCGCCGACTAGCTGGTTATGCGACAAAGACAAAGCTGTCAGTGTCTCAGAGAAGAAGCTGAGTGAGTTTGGCAGGGTAGCAAAGAGATTGTTCTGGAGGAAGATTTGGCGAACACGGTTTTCAGCAGCCACCTTTGCGCAAACGACAGGGTGGAGCGAGGAAGACTCAGTTTGGGATCTATCCAAAATACCGCCAGGCTTGACTGGCCAGGACTGGTTGGACAGAGTGTGTGACCTGGAACGTCGGCTCGATACTGTGTGCGAGCGAGATCGGTTTGGGCTTGTGGGAGGTGTAGCAAAGCTATCATTAGACTGATAATCTTCCTCATCGTATGCAGGCTTTGTGTCCGAATCCTTGGCATCCTTCAGAACATCCATGATTCCGACTTGCCCAACAGGCTCCTGGTATGGAGGTGGGGGTTCCAAACGGTTCGCAAGAACATCCTTGAGCTCTTCGGTAGTGATGGACAGAAACTTCTTGTCACGGAGAGGGTTACCGCTGAGTCGAATCATGGTGAGGTTGTCCATTCGGGAGACCTCCGGAGGAATCACCCTGATGTCGTTGCTAGAGAAGTCGGCGTGGCGGAGCTTTTCGAGACCCATGAAGCTGTTGGGGATGCCTGAGATGCTGTTCTCTTCCACAGAAATCGTCAACAGGTTGACCCAGGATGTCATGTCTGGAAGTCCCTGGAGTCTGTTCATGGAAAGTGACAGTGAATGCAGAACAGGCAAATCAATAGCGGCACCTAATGGGACCAATCGTTCCAGCTGGTTCGCGGAAGCATCCAGAGTATGCAACTGAGGCAGGCATCCGATAGGCTCCTCAATAAGGGTGCCTTTCAGCTTGTTCTTCCTAACGTTCAACTCTGTGATAGAAAGAGTGGCAAGGCTGTCAAAGGGCAAAGATTCAAAGCTGTTTTCGCTAAGGTTCAAAATACGAAGGCGCGACATGTTCTCGATCTTGGGAGGGAGTGCTGAGATGTTGTTGCCATGTATGTCGAGAATTTCCAACTCACTGAGTCCTGCCAGCACAGGGTTAAGCGGGCCGTAGAAAAGGTTGTTTGCCAGTCTCAAATCGCGAAGAGAAGTGACTTGCGAAATCGTGTCAAGACTGTTGTTCGTGAGGCGGTTCGAAGACTGATAATAGTTAGCAGGGAAGGCAGACAACAACACAGTCAGGTACATACCAAGTTCAAAGAAGTCAGGCAAGTCAGCCGGCGCAGACCCAGAGGAACGTTGACGAGAAGATTGCCGTGCATATCCAGAGTCTCCAATCCAGCAAAAATGTTGCCCTGACTAGCCTGAGCTTCGTCAAAAGATGAAGGCTCACTATCAGGAAAGACAAAATCGTCCAGCTCCTCGAGCTCGTTGTCTGCAGCGACTAATCGCGTCAAGTCGACACTTTCTGCCCAGCTTCCGTCAAAGGTACCAATGCTCTCCAGGTCGTACATCTTGAGGACCTCAATAGGAATCTCCTTCAAGTGCAGAGCAGCGATGTTAAGCCGTCCACTCGTCCTCGCAGCGCTGACCCTGTTCTGAAGGACCTTTTTCTTGGGGTCTTCTCCTTGGCGTAGATTAAATGGATCGTCATTGTTGACGCCAAAGTCGAAGCCTGTATCCTGGGGAATAATTGGTGCCTCCTCACCCTCTTGTGTTTGAGATAGCTCAGCTGCTTGCTTCATTTGAGCTCGTTTGGCTGCCTTGGCCTTGGCAATTTGCTCACGAAGAGCAGCTGAGGACTTGCGAGCTGATGGTGGTGTTCCCGGCTCAGCTGACTCGCCTGTTACTGAGGTCGCGCTGGAAGGAATTGTACCATCCCAGGAGGTAGTTGAGGCCGAGTTTACAGATCCGCGTCGGGTAGAACTCGCATGTAGAGAGGCTTTGTTGAGCGCGGGAAGAGACGGCTTCTTGAACACTCCCTTGGCAGGAGCCTTTGCGCTTCCCGGACGGATGGCCAAAGATTTAGAGCCCGACATTGGAGTGGGTAAAGCTGTCTTGCCGGGACTTGGACTTCTCGCATCGGCAAAGGGTGGTGGCTTGGATGATCCTGCTCGAGAGTTGGGGGTCGTTCTTATCACAGTACCCGACCGTTTTCGAGGCGTTCCATCGATAGATTCTAGAGGCGCTTTAAAGCTGTTTCCTGAAGCTCTAAAGTTTGGGAAGCCATGGTCAGATTGGCCAGAGCTAGAACCAGGTCGGCTCAGTCCCAATGAAGCATCTGAAGCATAACTGGAACCAGGTCGAGAAGCACCACTATCTGCTCTTGAGCGTGGTCCTGTCATGCTGGGATCAAAGAAATTTGACGTCTTCCTCAAGGCAGGAGAAGAATTGGCAAGTGTTTCGATGGTCCTCTGTGATAGAGAAGGTCTCGACCTGCGGGAACTAGCACTAAGTGTATCTGATCTATCATCTTCATCGGTCGAAGCGGTTCGCGGTCTTGTTCGGTTAGGGTTGAAGATGTTGTCGGGTGAATCATAAAGGGGAGAGACTGCAAAAGACTCCGAGGGTCTTCTTGTTAGAGTCAATTGACGAGGAAAAATTGTTCCTTCGAATTGCCCAACAGCTCCGCCTGGGGGATCAAATTCGGGTGTGGTAGATCGTTCTTCTATGATGTCGGCTTCTCGGTCTACCGGTCGATACGCAGCAGAAGTAATTCGTTGAGAAGGAGGCTTTGCTGGTGATATATGTGAAGGAGGTCTGTTGATGAGCGAGGTTTGTCTTGATCTGGGGGCAACGAGTTGGTCTCTTGAGGCTGTAGGTCGTAGCCGTTGAGCTCGCTGTTGAAGATCTGGCTGGGTGGTTCGTAGCTGGTCCCTTGACATGGACGGTCGAAGCTTTGGATTTCTTAGCTCACCACCACCCAAACTCTCCCTTGAAGGAGAGGCACGGATGACTGAAGTTGGTCTTGGTAGAGCAGATGTGGGCTTTGGGATTCCAGAAGTTGGTCTAGGCACGGGAAGCTTGGACAGCCGAGGTATGGCGCTCATGCGCTTCTGTGAAGAATCCTCCATGATGATGAGGATGGTCGTAGTGCGGGTTTGTTGGGGGGGAACAAGATGGAGATTCTGTCGATGTCTTTAAAAGAAAAGGAATGCAAGACAGGACGAGAATGAAGTAAGACAAAGAAGGATGGTTTTCTTTGTCCCTAAGGGGTCTCGTGTCTTGGATCGGGGTTTGGAGAAAAGGATGTTTTCTTGGTCCTAGCGTTGTCTGGTGGACGACCTACGGGACGGATGGGATGGCGGCGGGAACTAACGATTTGAGGCGGGTGAACAGACAAAAAGTTACAGCCGTCAAACGATACGAAGTTTTCCGAGTCAGTCAATTGTAGCGTAGTAGTATCACAAGTAAAGGGCAAATATTGAATATTGAGAGAAAGAGATGCAAGACAGAGAGCGTGAACAAGTCTTTAACGACGTGAATGTGACTGTTCGCTTAACGTCGAGGCTAATGTAAAGAAGAAATGATATCTCCAGGGGTTACATGCGAGGTACAGTACCGTCCCGTCTCTCTGGAGAAGATCAGTCCAGTTGAATTTGGGGCTTCAGTGGGGCCGGACCTGCTTGGCTGCGAACACGCTAGATTGCGCTAAGACGTTGATGATGTTTAGTGGGCTCTGAGGGACAGGGGTAGCTTGGAGGACTCTCCATGTCTTTCGGCTGTCCAGGAGTTGACAAACAGATTTGTATTTGTTTGTTTCTCACTTCATACCTACTCTCTACTAGGTCATAATTGATAGCTTCCTGAAGAAGATAGTCGCATGTAGTAAGCATGGATGATTGTGTTACTTGTTGGTGTTTAAGCTCCCACCCGTCCTTCCCGTCCATAGGTCGGGCTCTTCTTCCCCCAAGAATTAGCGTGGTAGCGGCCAGGCACAGGCGGATCCTTTTCCACCGGCTGGCTAATCCCAGTTAGAATGCCCCTGAAGTTCTGCCTGTTGGGTTGCATCGGGCGCGGAAAATGGAAGCCTCATTTTCTTTTCTTTTCTTCTTGTCTCTTCTATCCGTACAAACAAAACAAAGGCATTTACCGCAAGCCTTCTTTTTCTTTGTGATACAAATAAACAATTACTAGTCCATGTGACGTGTACTTTTTCTTTCTAAATATATCGGACGATTTTTTTTGTTTTTATCATGTCCGGTATTGACAAGGGTCTGAGATGGACCCCTGATCTTGCATGAGGCGCGACATGTGAGATAGATATTTCGTTGCGGCGTGGAATAATCCAGTTTCCTTTCTTTGTTTCGTCCAACATTTTTACGTTTCATATTTGTCCATGTGGATAATCATGCAGCGCAGCATGCATGGCCTAGTGGTGTTTGAACTGTGGCGATGCCTCCGAGACAGACTGATGTCTCAATCCAGTAATAATGTATCCTTACATGATTACTTGCAGCTCTTTCAAACGCTGCAGAGATCCTGTAGCTTGTTTAACTAGTGCGAGGGGTATTGTTTCATGCCATGAATCGCACTTTGATGCAAGTCCAATCGTCCACAAAAGTTTCACATCAAAACGTCAACGGTGGAGACATCGCGAGTCAATCCATCAGTAGACTAGGTAACTTACGTTGCTGACGACGCTTTCGTTAGCTAGGTAGGCCATCACTCAACAAACTAATTTTTGTAAGTTGTCCAAATTGAGACTGATTAGTATTGTCCTAAAAGACAAGTTCGCCTGGAACACGTAAGAGTCTTATAACGAAAGGAATGAGCCACAGCAAAAGTAGCTTGCAAGCTTTCAGAACCAGTCTATCTCATGGCCATTCAAGCTGCAGCCTCTTTATCCTCTCAAACACGCACAATAGTAAATTCGTTAGAAGTAAATTTCTCAGTATGTATTAGATAACATATCCTGACTAGGTGTAATGTAAGTTAAACACGAGCCCTTCTTTCTCTTGTTGGGTGCTTATTGTTTAAACAATGCACTAACAATACCGCTGATCAAGCACCTAAAAGTTGGGAAAAAGGCTACTACATAAAACAGACGTAAGTCAATAGGGAGGTAGAGATGGGAGGAAAGTAGCCAGAACGATAAGCAAAAGAAAATTATTCAAGAATAAACCCTATTCAGAGTATCGCAAGTCTAAATCTTTCAGTAAGCCATTCATGACAATGTACAGAATCAACTCGGCCATGAATGTTTTAACTTAAAGTCTTTATGGTTTATAATTACTGAAATCACTCTGTAAGTTCACAATCAGAAACTCAAAAAGTAGAGCTATAAAAATAGGCAGTACACATCCCTAGTAATCTTTTGGATTTCTACCTCTTACCGCACATCACACATCAGATATCACACATCAGACGTCCAAATCCCATCATGACTCACCAAACGTTCACCTACTTTGGCCAGCTCCCCCCAGAGCTACGCGCCCAGATCTATCTTCTTGCTACACCACCTCGTGTTGTGTATCTCCAAAAAAGGATTCTTTCGTTCCCAAAATCGGAGGGACTTTCGCAGGATGACTACCCCATAGAGTGCTGCCCCTTACTGGAAAGGTACATTTTCAGTCAGGCCAAGATACCTCCACTGTTGCATACGTGTAGAGAGTCGAGGTATGAACTGGTGGAGCAGGGCTATGAGATCACCTTTGGAACAGTCTCGTGCGGTCCACGGACGTGGTTCAACTACCGCTGGGATATCCTGCATATGAATGAACTCCCTAAGCGGTGTTATGATTTCATTCCTGCTCTTGAGCGTTTTGGTACTTCAGGCATGGCTACCGTACAGTTAGCGCCGGTGGGCAGTTTTTTGTTGATAAGAGACGCGGAGAGGATACGTCGGGTTTTAAACCCAGCTGCCCAATCACGAAATCTATTCACCGGGAAGGCTGTAGGCAAAGATGCGAATCTCACACCGTTTTTGTCTACTGATCAACCTGCTGAATGGAATCTATTAGCCTTCATGGAATGGATACTGTTCTAGCATCTACGAGACCGAAGTTGGAACTGCAGTGTTGTCGTACTGCTGGCTATATTGTTTCACATCACATTAGCCATCAACAGGCCCTTGGTAAAGGCACCGAAGAGGGATGCCTTTTTTCTTGAAGATCGAAAGTGTATCATATCAACAAGTCATCGTCTACAGGTGCAATTCAGCAAACCTCTCAACAAGTGGCTCCTCACCCCTTTCAACTCGCCATCGATTTGTCGCCTCCATAGGTCCAGAAACGCCTTTAAACAGCCAGCCCCATTTCTCAACAAACCCTTGCGACATCTCCCAGCCTGAAATATCCCACGGCGGTGACCAAGCAATCATACCTCGTTTCTCCATCTCATCATCAGGATATCCTTCGTACAGGCCCCCGATACAATCCGCCCACAGGTCATCCTCATCAAAGGTGCCCAGAGCACGAATCAAGTTGTCTCTTCCTTCTGGGGACGGAAACATATCAATCCAGTCTCCGTGTGGCACTGTCTGTTGGAGAAGTGTCGGAAGAAGGGCGGCAGGAACGAACTCTGGGTTTGAAGGATATGGAACTACATGGATAACCTCTTGGTCGCATTCGAGAGGTGTATAAAGAATTCCCGATATCAAGCTGCGATTGACGGACAAAGCGCGGAGAGCGTTGTATTGAAGAAGTGTGATGAGATGGTCTGGACAGAGAGGGAAGATGATATTGGCCTTATTGTTTTGTGTTTTATATGGCATTAACGGGTTTTTGGAATCGTATAGTTGTTTGGCGCTGGATGATGAGACGCTTGACATAAATTCTTGTTTGATATCCCATAGATCGATTGTTGTCTCATGCTTGACAAGCGATGATTGGTTCTTTTTTTCTTGAGCTTTGCGTTTTCCTGTTCTACTATTAGCTACAGCATATCAAACGGGCTATTCACTCACTGTATGCTCTCATATTAAGCCTCGTCTGTGCCCTTCTTCGTGCTGCGGCATCCTTTGTTCCTGTCCAATCATCCTCTCTTCGTATCGCCTATTTCCGGTGAGCAAGACATTAATCCGTGACGAGTCTAAGTAACACCGACCTCAGCCAATTGTGGCATCGGAGTGAGCTCTATACATGACATGGTAGCGGCCTTAGACATGTGGACAGCCATTTTTCGGATCTTTGATTACGAGGCAGATGATGAAAGAGGGGAGATGTTCTGGTATGCACTCTGCTCACTCATAGAGTCAGACTTATCAACCGAAGGATCGCATGAGGCGCAGACTGTAGAGATACTCTATTGGCTGCGGTTAAAGCTACCAACTGCACAGGGCCTAGTGTCATGCAAGCTGCTCACTCGACAAGGATGACGATCTTACCCTTTTGGGGATAACGTTTTGATATGCAAGTTGCTCACTGACATGGATGAGTTGGATTGTATGCAAGTTGCTCACAATTGAAGAATGGCTAGAATAGAATGCTACCAAAGGTTTGGAAATGAAGATATAAAGATGCCCATTGTCGTCGCTTTTTTCGAATTATTCTACTCATCAAACACAACAAACACTTTACCTGAACATTCATCTTTCAACTACATCAACTCTATCCATTCTACTTCAACACTCTTCTCAATCTATCAACATGTCTTTCCATCCCGATAACCTACCCAGCCTTAGCGGAAAGGTCTTTATCGTCACTGGCGGCAACGCTGGAATGTGAGAATTCCTTCTACATGATGCAACAAATCAGTCACTAACATTTCGACAGGGGCTATTACACTGTCTTGCACCTCGCAGCTCATGGTGCCCACGTCTATATGTGCTGCCGGTCTCTCGAAAAGGGCACTGCCGCCATCGCGGAAATCAAAAAGACACATCCATCAGCCAAGATTGACCTTTTACAAATGGATCTCATGAATCTCTCCAGCGTCGTCGCAGCAGCCAAACACTTCCTCACTCTTGAAACATCGCTACACGGCCTGATCAACAATGCCGGCATCATGGCTACACCCTTTGAGATGACACAAGATGGACATGAAGCCCAATGGCAGACGAATTACCTTTCGCACTGGGTCTTTACCGAGCATTTGATTCCTCTCATGCAAAAGACTGCCAAGACGCTCCCTCCTGGTAGTGTGAGGATTGTCAACCTCACTTCTTCAGGACACTTGGGCGCACCCAAGACAGGCATCAACTTCGATGACTTGACTCTCAAGGACCAAGGCGTGTGGGAGCGCTACGGCCAAGGCAAGCTCGCCAATATCCTTCACACAAAGAGCCTTCACAACAAATACGGACCCGGCTCGGAGAACAAAGATGGTGAGATCTGGGTGACGGCCGTTCATCCCGGTCTAGTCGAGACGAACCTCGCCACAACGGTCGACTCGTCAGAAAAGGGCATGCTAAATCTGCTCTCCGCTCTCCGATGCTTTAGAATGCTCTGGACTGCTGATAAGGGCTCGTGGAACAGTCTTTACTGTGCCGCAAGCTCGGATATGAAGGCTGAACAGAGTGGACAGTACCTTGAGATCTATCATCGATTTGGTGAGCCTTGGTGGGCGAGTAGTGCGGCCAAGGATGAGAGTCTTGCTGAGAAGCTTGATGTTTGGACAAGAGAGACTATGGGTAAGGAAGGATGGGTTCAGTAAGGAATGTGACTTTCGATTGTTTATCTGTTTATAGAGTGGAGGATTTCTTTTACAAAAGAGTGAAGTAATATTTAGATCTATATAGAAGGAACTGTCCGATGTCTATCAATATCAACCAGTAACAAACTCTATCATCACCCAAGACCCAAAGTCCTTTCAGCAAATAAATCCCCATCTCAACTAATCCACCAAAAAAAAAACGATCCACCGAGCATTATGATACCGGACTAAGAACACTGGTTCTTGTGGTTGTCTTCCAAAAGAGTCTCAAAAGCCTTGCGAGAGATAGTCCAAGTCGGTCCGTTGGGCATGGCACCAGGGCTTCGCGGGAAAACCGAAGCATCAACAACCCTCAACTTATCCACACCACGAACACGGAACCTGGAATCAACACAGGAGTCACTATCGTCAGCACCAATAGTACAAGTCGAAGAGGCATGATGACTAAAGGCCGTGTCCTTGATCTCTTGTCTCTCATTCTCAGGATCGGGGCTCAGCTGCTTGTAGGGAATACCAGTTGCGTCGAAGGCACGTCGCAGCATCGCGATACCCTCAGCGATAGCATCGAGGTCGCGCTCAGCAGACTCGGAAAAGTAGTTGAATTTGATGTTGGGCCTGATGCGGGGGTCGGATGAGTTGAGACGGACGGTTCCGGCGCTGTTGCTAGTTTGCATCTTGACAACGGCGTGCATCCAGAATGCAGGGTCGACGCGGGAGAGTTCGCCTCTGGAGTAACCGGGGTAGAAACCAGTGAGACCAGCCAACCCAGGGCCACTCAAGAACATGAGATCAGAATCCTCGTCCCAACTCTGGCTAGATCTCCACAAAGCTCCATAGCCACTGTCGCGAGAAGCGTAGGGTCCAGCAGCATTGTCTCGCCATTCCACGAAGCAGGGATCTTCATCATCGAATGTGTTGGTGCAGGGGGAGTTCTCAGCGGGCTCGTACCAGTTCTCTTCAGCTTGCATCTGAACGGGGACTTCGTAGTTGTCGTGCAAGTTAGAACCAACAGCAGGTAGATCAACAACGACAGGGATATCCCAAGCCTCAAGTTCCTCTCGGGGACCGATACCGCTGAGCATAAGAATCTGAGGAGTGTTGAAAGCGCCTCCAGAAACGATGACTTCGTGCTTAGCAAAGACTTTCTTTGTCTCGCCGGTCTGCTCAGGGTCGTAGCGGCCGTCGGCAGAGTACAGACCTTCACCGACCATGTACTCGACACCATAAGCTTTGGGCTTCCCGCCGTGGCGGGATTGCTTGAGAAGGACCTTGGTAGCAAGAGAGTGGAAGCTGACCGTCAACGGGTGTCCTGCGTCGATCACCTCGTTGATGTAAATCCCGGCACCACTTCTAGCAGCGGTGCTGGGATCAATGGCTGAAGGGGTGCTGTACAGAGAACCATCCTTGTAGCGGTCCGGATCAGCACCGTTGAGGTCTCGGCGGAAGAGTTCGACCATCTCGTCAGTGGTTTCGACGTCCCTACCCTCAACCTGCTTGAACATCTGCTGAAACATGTTGAAGGTGTTGGGTTGTTCGATTGAAATAGTGGCGTTGCTCAGATCGTTCTGTAGCTATGTGAATATGGAGACAGATGGGATAGTAGAGTAACTTACCACAAGGTAACCGTCGGAGCCGTGTCCAGGAGTGCCTTCAGGTACGTAAGTGCAGTTTTCGAGGTCCATCAAGTGTCGTCGCATATGCTCATGTCCCCAGGTTTCATCGCCGGTAAGATTTGCGATATAATCCCATTCATTGTCAGGAGACCAGACAAAGTTCATAGCGTTAACCTGCGCGCTGCCACCGAGGGTTGAACCACGGGGATAATACAAACCAGCACTAGATCACGGTCAGCTTCCGAGTTCTTGTTAGGATGCTGTGACTTACGGCTTGGCTCCCTCTGGTGGATCAAGGCCAACGTAGTAGGAACCGTTGGTCTGGATGTAAGTGTACTTGGGATCGCGGCGAGCTGCTTCAAAGTCTTCGTAATGCTGGACAAAGAACTGCCAAGAGTGACCTGGAGTTTCTGCAGAAGTCCTAGCACTGAGAGAGTGTTAGCAAGATAGCATGCACCAGATATCGTGTACATACAGCAACGGGACCTCCTGGAGAATATTGGTGTGGTTGTCACCTCCAGCTTCGATGAGAAAGACTGAATGTCCCTCTTTTGCCAGATTGGCCCTTTGTGCTGGTTAGCTTCTCCATGTTTTCGAATTCATCTAGGTACTCACGCCAGAGAACCGCCACCGGGACCGCTTCCAACAATGACATAGTCGTACATGTCTTTGATCGGTGCAGTAGAATTGGTTGCTGCGGTAAAACCAACAGCTAAAGAAGCCGCGAGGGCGAATTTGATACGATGAAGAATCATGTTGTAAATGAAATAGTAGCGAGAGGTTGTTGTTATTGAGTGAGTGTTGTGTGTGATGAATTTTCCTTTCAAACTACAGACAGATCGAGTCTTATATACCATTCAAAGTCATTGCGATCGACCTCAAAGTAATCTCTACACTCTTACATACTGCATCTACCAAGCTAGGTCTTTCTTCCTCAAGTCAGCAAGTAAAAGACACAGCTATACAGAGTCCATCGTTTCCGAAGCTATTTGCGTCTTGGCCTTTTCACAGCCCCAGGACCACGTCACTTTGATTTGCTTGACCACATGCTGTCAGGGACAAATATAGGAATACTATAGGCACAATAGAGGGCCGCGGCCGTCTCCATCCAAGCCGCCATCAGAAATGCTGACGTGCCAAGGCAAACTATCTCAGCTTTGCAGATCGTCGACCGGTGTGGAAGTACTTTATATGAGGCTTACATTGTAAGCTGAGACACTTGTCCACTCAGTCCACTACAAGGACAGAGTGGTAACTGGATTTATTCCTGAAATTATTTCTCAAGTCTCTCTTATCCTCTTGAGCCTAGTTTAGTCTACATAGTAGACGTAATATGGTAATGGTCTTATGGTACTGTGAGAAATGTATATAGGATGCATGAAGAATCCTTTGGACACTGTTACGTAGTTCAATCAGAGTATATGATTTAATAGAGACAATCCGAGCTACAGCTTTATTGATGTTATGACATGGTAATGTCAGGAAGTGAGGCATGCCAAGGAGGAACGCGGGGATAAAGGATTGCTTACGACTGACTTGTACATCACCTGAAGACTGGCGAATCAAGGTACTGGACCATGTAGCTATCGGGGACTTTATTACCAGTAGGGTCTAAGCCTTGAGTATAAGGTTTAACCTTATTTTAAATTATGTCTAGGGCTTGTTCAGTGACAAGGGGCTGAGTGCATACAAATCTTTCGCCCCTACATCTCACCAATCATGAGGAGTATTTTCCGAGCTCGAGTACTGACTCAAATTACATCACTTCGAATGGTGATGCCCCAAATATAGATGCTTGGTACTCTATTTGGGCATCTACTTCTCAAGTCATTGAGCTTTCTGCAAGTTTGAATTGTAATGCCGTGATAGACGAACTGAAAACGAGGTCTCCCGTCATGGCGATCATGTCGGCAACTTGTGAGACTTTTCGATTGTTTCTAAACAACCAAGCTCAACTGACTGATTTTGAATTTGGTGAGCCAATTATTACCACTCATTTATATCTTGACACTTGTATCATTGGTTGACAGGACTCATGTGGGATAGTTACTCGACATAAAAACATGGTAGAATGATAGTGTCTCTAATTTATACATATAGAAGATTCAATTAGTAATGGGAGGTAAATTCTTCGTCTGTACCTATGTATTAGTGTCTTGACTTCACTGTGTAGCTTTACTGTATGCCGCTCACAATCAGCTCTGCTAAAACATCCCGTATCACAACACGTTGACGACAATCAGATTTATGTGCGGTTAGTTTACCGATATAACTCTGGAACCTGCTGGTTGCCCGAACCAATAAGAAATATCTGCCTTCGCAAATGGTTGACATACCCGGTCATTCCTGAGTGACGAGACTTCTTTCTTCCAATTATACGCAGCGCGGGCCACTTGAATGTTGACTGTAATAAACCCTAATAGGCTTTCAATCACTAAAAAGAACGAGGTCCTGTTCCCTAGGGTCAATCAGTTAAGCCTGATTGTCAAGAAATGTAACGACAAGAAGCAAGGGAAACAAAGAAAACAAACGCACAAAATGGCTGTCTTAAACAGGTTCCTTGGCAGGTGCATCACATAAAAACCGGGACTGATTTACTGGCTGATAACCTAAAGTATTAGATCAGTTTTAGTGAGTATATAGCCTAAGAGAGTGCTAATATTTTTGTCTGGCTCGGCGACGCGGAGATTCCTAATCATCTTGATGTACGTCTTCGTCGGCGCTCTGAGAGGTGCTGCATCTCTATTTCTTCCCAGTCAGGGTGATCGGGCAGAAGGTCTGGGTATCCCGCTGCACCACTCATGGCGGCGATCTGAATCAAGACCCATTGCAGATCTAACATCGCTTCACACTTCAAAGCGTCCGTCTCGGGCATTGTAATAGTAAACTTGTGCCCCGAGATAATCGGGGTGTGGGTGTCGATTTGCACGGCGCCAACTACACCGCCGTGAGGGTGGATAGCCTGACGTTGTCCATGTTCTTCGTGCTGGACGAGCTTTTCGGCCATGTCCATAAACCCACTTCCATCGTCGTCACCGTCGATTAATATCGTGTCGGTGGGTTTCTCCCATCAGCGGTAAAGCCAATGGAACTGCATGGTGATATCCCAGTCATCCTCATCGTTATCCTCTTTCTCAAAGTTTTTCAATTTTCCAGACTTGCCAGGCTTTGTTGATGGCTTCAGGTCTGAGCAATGCAAGCCAAAGAGTGCTTTCGCCCACCAGAAATGACGCTGGTCGTTCAAAGTGAGGATATTCCACCAACGGTCCGACGACCCAAGTTGAGATCCGACACATATCAGGTTATCCAGTCCAACATATAGATCAGGGTGGAAAAACGCTGAGAGGTTACTAATAACGCTCCTTGTTTTGTCAACATTGACTTTGCTATCATTCCATAAAATGGGATGATATGGGCTCCTTCTCCATTGGCTGTGTGTTGAAGAATACAGCTGAACATATCCCGTTCCCGGGCTTTTCTTTTCGCATCGGCATTTCGTGTGACAGCTTCATTTTCTGCAGGTGGATCTGTCTCAGGCAAGTCGTCGTGGTCCGGGAGAGCTTCCTGAGATTTGATAAGGACTGGGATGGATTAGCTTTGGGGTCCTGTCTTTTCTGCGTCTTTCTACGGCATGGATCCCATAACATTCAGACTAACGCGCTTGTCGCTTCCCGGATCAACCTCACCTCCGACGACAAACTTTACATCATTCTCTTACTTCACCGGCATTTAGGTTGATGGGGAATACCCAGAGAATTATCCCAATCAGAGAAATGTTCCTTACTTTGGCCTCAAGCGATATGTCACCTGTCCACAGGGCCCCATCTGGAAAGGGCTGGTTAGGGAGTATCTTTCCCCGATGATCCTGAGCCGGAGAAGTTGATACAGTACGTCGCTGAGGCTTTCATGACTCTTTGCCCATGCTACCCCCGAGGATGGAGCGTCTAAGTCTCTCTAACAGGGCTCGTAGGAGTCATTGCCAACACAGTAATTTGGGATCAGTCATAGTGTCAGGTGTTACAGAGCGAGATTGGGCTACAAGAGGTTAGACACTGAGATTCCTTTGAGTAATCTCAGTTAGCATTTTAGCTTACTCTAGACATCATAATGTACAGTTTACTCATACTACCATCCTTTTCGTCATTCCCGTGCAGATTGTGATTCAAAATGTGTCAAAAAAGCTTGGACAGTTTGTTCTGTTACTCTTTGATTGCCACTTGCAACGAATGCCAGACATCACCTGGCAACGTTCTCCTACAAACCAGGCAAATATCTAACCAGTTTTATCACTCATGGTATTAAAAACTTGTGATCAGTGACAGCCATGATTTCAGTGAAAGTTGTCAATCTCAATTTGGTCTGTGTCTATGTAATCTGTGCTAAATGGGGTAACTGGGGGTGGCATGATCCTCGATCTCATCATTTCTGTGTGCGACCGCCTCTAAGTAAATTTGAAGGCAAATATCCCGTCCATCCCAAATTAATGTGCTCTGTTTGAGTATCAATCGGCTGTACCATATGCCGAAAGTCCAAAACCTATGCCCACCGTCTCTCTGATCCTCAGAGCGCATCGACCTCAATCTTTACAATCGTAGTCATCTGAATCATCCTCCATAGTCTCGCCTCCAGACAAAGTGTCATCTCCGGTGACAGGCTCAGGGATAGTGTCTGGAATCTCAAGATCAAGATCGAGAATGTGTTCTTCGCAGTTACCTTCTTCAGCCCAAGCGGCCTCCCAACCATCGATCTCAGTACGGATGTGGACCTGAAAGTAGGTCTTCCTCGCAACCACCGTAGGGCCAGTGCAATGGTTCTCGACAAGGTTGTTGATCAGGACGGATAGCTGTTGCTGGACATGGAGGGGTCCTGCGTCAGCAACACTTTCCAGCCGGCCTAGCACCTTAGCTATTGTTTTCGCAATACCTTCCACAAGGTTGTCGATCGTCTTGTCACAGATGGTGGTGGCATCTTCCTTCATCTTTGACCGTATGATCTCCTTTCTCCTTGAGTAAACACCACGTCCGTCTAGGAAGTCATTAGTTTCTAATCATGTCATAATATCGATATCACATAGAACTACTTACGTTCCAGCAGAGCCACTTCAAACGTTGGCTCGATTTCACCTTGTAAGGTACTGACGACATTGATAACGACAATGGCCGCATTCTTGGCAAATTTCCGAAGCAGGTAGTCAATACGTGTCTCGATAGCACGTAGTAAATTCTCCAGAATTGATCGCGTGTTTGAAAAATAACCTGCGAGCTGAGGCACCTTTTCGTCGATAACGTGCTGAATCGCTTTCAGGTACTCGTTGAACACTGTTGAATAGCCTTCCATCATCGATGTCCTGATGAGTGGTAGCTGACTGTTCATTTTTCTATCCCAATCACGACTAATTATCTTAACGATAGGCTTGGCACTGATTGTTTGTCAGTAAGAGTCGAAATCGGGCAATGAAAACGTTACTAACAGGTTCTCGATCCATGTATACGTCACTCCCAATCTCTTGCTTGTATACTTGGCGCCCATCCGTCTGAGAATTGCGCTGTGGGTATCGACTGTTATTCTCTCTGTATTATATTCGTTGTCCGGATACTTGTATTCCTATTTTTGAATAATATGCTGGGCGTCACGCAAGAACCTCTTCTTGGCGCGGTCCTTGTATTCAAGTAGGTCGAGTTTCTGGATCTCCGAACAGGCCTCGGTCAGTTTAGAGCGCAGGTTCTGTAATCATACGGTTAGCGGGATGTTTGAAAGAACGTTGGTAGAAAGAAAGCTTACCTTGAGATAGAAATCGTGAGTAGAAGCTAAAGCTGCCTCGACTTCGGATCGTGTGAAGTCAAAGTCGCTATCCTGTCTATTTATCGCGGAGTAGATGCGCATTATTGTCATGAGATTCTGATAGCCATCCAGCGTCTCGTCGAGATGTTTCTCGCGCTTTGCCAAGGTGGCTCTATGGATCCATCTCTCTACAGCAGGAATGCCTGTGTAGGTTTGGCTGGGGAACCCAGGCACTGGACTGTCATTGCTCTCTAACTGCCAGAAAGCTCTGGTGGAAACTGGAAGAATCGGCAGAACATACTCAGAGTCCAGTGGAGAATGATTGGGTTCTTTCTCATTGTCCATCCTTTTCTGTCGCAGCACAAAATCAGCTCGTAGACGCTTGATTACACGAGCGTTGCGGGTTTGGATAGCTCGATGATGTATCCAATCGCGAATGTATTTTGTCTCAATAGCCACCTGTGTCTGGCGCCGCTTACATTCATCTAGTCTTTTATTAACTTCGGTAAAAACTTTAACCTGTTCATCTAGGCGTGCTTGAAGATCCGATATATGAGCCGTAGCTGAGTATATTGTTAGTTTGTATGGTAGGTACTGCTGTTGGCTGACTTACTCTGTACGTTTGACTTGCATATGTTCTTCGCAAATTTATATGCCTTTGTCGTTTGTTTTCTCTCTCTATCGGCCTCTTTCTTGGCCTCCTTGAACTGTCTTCTTGTAGTCTTGAGTATGGACTTCTTAGCCTTCAGCTCTCCAAGCTTGCTCTGTTTTTCGATGACTCCAGCATCACCGGCCAACTTGGGACAGCCAGCGACGTAGGAATCGACTTTTATGTCGTCCATTTTGGATGCAATAACACAGAAGCCGCGACCATCTATCTTCCTATGAATTCTTATTTGTGCTTTATTAAAGCCATTCTGCATAAGAGCTTGACCTTGCTTCTTGTCTGTCGCGCGGATGATGGGACTGACTATTATTCGAACATCCAGTATGTGAGAGATTTCTTGTGCGACTTCGGAACGACTTTTAACGGCGTCACTACAGCCCGGGAGATCGACGAGAGTGATACCAGGCTTCAGAATATCAGCCTTAATATAGAGGTCAATACCTCTGACCAGTGGCCAGGCAGCGAACTGAGTTGTACCGCTATAAGTGCTGGAGCTGGAATCCAGAAATGGTTTGATAAAGTCTGACAGCATGTTGGCCGTGGTCGCATTGAAATTCGCTTTGCCGTCATCCAGAAACTTTGTCGCGGTGGGGTTTTGGTCAAAGATCATGTCGACAGCCTCGCTGTAGGATAGGTCTAGGATGCATCTATTTGCAAGCTGAAGAAGTTGCACTTCGTTGAGTCCCCAGACAGCTTGGACCCTGGGAAGTTGGTGCTCGATCTCACTTCTTGAAAGAGATATGGCGTCGGCCCTCTCGCCATCGTCGTCTTCATCATCGTCGCCTTCATCGTCGGCTTGATCGGCTACGAGGCTTGACCAGATGTTCAGTTCTTTTAAGAGTGCATCCAGTTCGTCTGCGATTTGATCTCGTGACCGGAAGATAACTTCAGCGCGGAACTCACGTCCAGGATCATCTACCCAGTTCCAAGAGACCTTACCGATAACTGCAGTCGCTGCAGATTCCTGGCCTGATGGGAGAAGCTCTGGGATCTTGAGGAGTGAACCCAACAAAGATGACTTTCCTGCTCCTGTTGGCCCTTCGACTCCAACAAGAATCTGGCGCTTTCTGTGCTTCTTAATAATTTGGTCTATCCAGTAATTCATCAATATATTCGCAAATGCCGAAGAGTCAGTTGGTACTTACCATAATCTGCGCACCAGTGCTTCATCATCCTCACGCCCATCATAACCGCCTCTGGGCTGTCATTTGGGATGTTCAATGCAAAACCAAGAAGTGTTCGGATTCTTTTGCAATACATTTCGGCTTGTACGACGGCCTTTTCCTTTATTTTGAGACGCTCTTCGTCTTCCAAATCACCGCATTCTCTCCATGGGAACTTGGTAGAGATGCACGCAATACTGGTGGTCCTGTCGGCGTGACGCTTTGGGCTTGGATTTTCGGGCACATTTCCAAGGCCTGGGGCTCGCTCACGCTTCACAGGCTTGGGCGGTGCCCAAGAACCCCTGCGCTTCATGTTGCAAGATGAGGCACAGGCGCCCGAGAAGAGTCCTTTAATGGTCTTAGTAAAAGATGTTAGAGACAGGGGTGCAAATAAATGAGAGAAGGTAGTCTTAGGATAGCGTGCTAAGTCCGGATCAAAGGTAGGCTCTTAGGGGTTTTCGTGCAAGCAGAGGGCTCTCTTGTAGTACGAGAAGTGACCAATAGTGTCAGATTTTAAGACAGTAGGAAACTTCTCTAATCACAGGACAAAATAAAGGAAAATAAAAGCAGTTTAGGTAGACAACCAACTGTAGAAAAGAATAAAATAAAACTCTTACCTTCTTGATGCTATTTGTAATCTGGCGCGAGGGCTTTGGTGTATAGAAGAAAGAATTAGTAGGTAGCTTCTCTGGATTGAGGAGATGAAGAAGTGTTGGCAGAAAGTGGAAAGGAGAAGAAGATTCTCTTAAAAAGTAGTGGGGAGATTGGGAGCCAGAGCGGTAGTTTAGTGATTCACAGACCGGTAACATTTGAGTGGGTTGTATGAATGCAATAATATTGATATTTAAAATCGTACTCACATATAGAACAAATAAATGACAATTAGTCCATACTGCCAGTAGTAAGCAGTTTTACTGCACTACTCTATAGCTCCTTTAACTTTAGTCCTTACTACTTTATATATTGATATTCTTTTTACCTTTAGAGGTTAGTACTTATTATATAGCTTGCTATAGAATTCCCAGTAATTAGGGGTATAAAATTTAATGTGTTTAAGTGCTAGGGATAAAGAGTCGTTTGTCTTCCTACAGTTGGATTGAAGACCTCAAGAGTGGTACGTCAGATAGAGGGTTACTTACCTGCACCCAGAACAGTGCATTGTATTTCTACAGGTTCTTATCTCATTCCCATCTAGAATCTGAGCTATGCAGAGAGACATCCCAATTTAAATGGGAGCTTGACCATTTTCTTCGCTATCCAATCATTTTTCTTCTGGAAGGATAGCCTGACGTGTGAGTTGTTGTCTAGGGTACCTAGGGATGGTGTTTGGTGGAGCTCCTTTACAGAATTGCAGCAGCCTCACAGACATAGGTTATTCCGATAGGTCTCAGCCAACATGGATTATTACTTCAGATTTACATTCTCCGCATATCAGTCTCCAAAAATAACTTTGATCAAACTCCGAAAGCTCTCCCTCAGGGCACCAGCGATCGGTCGCCGTCAAATGACCCCTGCATGATTAGGTAATACCCGCTTGTCCACCTTAGTCATCCAGATTCCTACCTCGCGACCCCTGACAACTTTATACACGTCTCCTCAAGACCGACATCATCAATCGCCATCGCAGACACCCCCGCGCTCGTTCAAGTCCACGCTCCTTACTCAAACCGCCAAAATGACCCGCGCTCAGCAGACCATCTCTCTCGCACTCCTCGTCTCCTCCGTACGCTCTCGACCTCCCTCGACGCTTGTCAACCCACAAAGACTAACCACTGTGTATAGCTCTACCTTGCTCTCTTCCTTGAGCTCATCCCTCTTCCTCCCCTGATCCAGGAGCAGATTGTCCCCGTGGTACGTTCGACAATCAACAACTCGCTCAACGAGGGCGTTTTCCCGCCGAATTGATGTTCTGACATGTTCGTAATAGCTTCCCTTCTGGGCTCTCGTGTCCTTTGGCGCATACCTCCTCTTCCGACTCGGCTTCGGCATCCTCACCTTCAACGACGTTCCTAACGCGCACAAGGAGCTCACGGCGGAGATTGAGCAGGCCAAGGTTGAGCTGCGACAGCTCGGTGTTACCGTTGACTAATCGGTAACCCAACGAACGAGAACGATGTGCTCGAGTCGATGATTTAGATGGAGAAAAAAAGGGGTTGGATGCATTTTGGCTCTTGAGGCCTAATCAACTTTAATCTACAATAATCTGGTATCTTGCTAGTGCGGCCTGCGCAGAAATATTCCCCTCGACACCACGCCAATGCATTCGTAAATCTTGCCATCTATCCCGAGTCTATCATGATTGCTCTCCAGCGATGAGCGCTACAATTGTTTTTACAGCCGTTTCTGTGTCTTGTTGACCATGTACAAGTTCTTCAAAAAGCTTGGGAATCTTGCCAAGCACTCCTCGTTCGTCTGTTTGATGCCCTGTGATGTTTTGTTAGTAATGATCGAAACATCGACGGTCGCTGAACTTACATTTGCCTGGGGCGCCGACCAGGACGGAAAGTTTAGTCTGTGCTTCTCCCGTCCAGTCAAACTCCACTTTCCAATTGAATCGTACATTGGCGCCCGATTCTCCTGCATCGCTGTACGGTATTGATATGTCGTAATGTTGCTGGCCCATGTAACGGATGAGGTCGGCCTTTTTAACAGAGTCGACTCCTGCTGGCTCGTCCATATCACCATCCCCATCATCGTCTTTTCTCCGTCTCTTCTTTGTTCGCATCTGCGTAGTTACCTTCGATATACCATCCTTCGTACCCAAGGTTCGCTCCAATTGACACCAAAAGCCCGCTCTCTCGACAGCAACACGAAGCCACTCGCCCATCGCCCACGACAGGATACCCACATTGCGCTGCATTGAACGGTTACAGTCGCCCGTACAGATCTTCTGAACGAATAGACCAAGCTCAGGCTTCGCAGCAGGCTCTAGACTCGTGACATTTAAATCGAGGACCGAAAGTTCGAGCGGGTTAACAGTCATGTCCACCTTGGCTGTAAGGAGTCCAGGAATCTCGCGTGATCGAAGAACGATGGAGTGAAGCTGTCTGAGAGGCTTATCGTCGGTTTCCGGCAGAATTGAGATTGTAGATGATGCCGTGAAAGGCGTAAATAGCTGAAGATAAGGCAGTTCTTCATCTGCTGTCATTGGAACAGGGTAATGAGACTTGATGTAGGCCAGCTTGTTCTCAACAGGCGCTGAGGGTGCTGGGGCGATGGCCTTTCCGAATGGGAGGAGAGCTGTAGGCTTCAAGGCGGCTTGCAATAATTGCTGTGTCGAAGTTTGAGTTGGTTCTGCATCTGCGTCCATGAGGTGACGTTGGATGAGGTCAATAACTTCATTTTGATCCACGGGCGCAAGAACGCGACCAGACTCTTGCATCGCGCGGATCCGTTCATTCTCTCTCCGTGCCACTTCAAGATCCTTCTGCAACGACTCGATTTCTTTCTGAATCTTCTCTCTTTCCTTCTTCTTATCCGCGTTTGGATCAAATGAGCGTGTCTGTCTTGGGTCCGATGTGGTTGTTGCTGTCGGCTTTCTCTCTTGAGAAGCTGGTGCGGCTTGGCTAAAGTTTTTCTTTGGCTTCTCAAAACCTCGCGATGGCGGTTTCGTGAGGGGCGAAATACCCTGTTGTGATGGCTCGCGGAACCTGACTGGGCTATTCTGAAAGCTCTTGCGTGGGCCATTATCTAGCGGTGGCAATTGAGGCAAAGGTTGTGATGCTGCTGGGGCTTTGTTTCGGGAGCTTTCTTGGACCAGACGCGGGATTCTAGTCGGTGGCATGGAAGCAGGAGGAGGTGAGGGAGAATACTCTGGTAGAGGCGGAGGCGGGCTTGGAGAATCTCGGCTTGGTTTAGGAGCTGGTTCAGCATTAACATCTGGTTCGGAAACTGGCTCTGATTGGGGTTCCTGCTGGACCTCTGGTTCAGGCTCAGCTTGCTGTCCTTGAGGTTGAGCGGGTGAAGATAAAGCAGGCGATGGTGACCTAATCTCAGACGACGACCGTGGTGGGAGCTGAATGTTGAGCGAAGAGAATGACCGAGCTGGCGATGGGCTTCCGACAGGTGAGGTAGACCTGGCAATGGATAGCTCTTCAGGAGGGTGCTTCTCTGATTGAACAGATGCGTCGCTCTCCGGTTCCAACACAGGTTCATCTGTAGGCCGTCCAATCTGAGGTTCTGGCATAGAAGCTGGTGGAGCAGGAGGTGAAGAAGCCTGCACTGCTGTCGGTAACTCTGGTTCAGGCATCGAAGCAGGCGGTGCATCATCATCCACCTGCACTCTAGCTGGTGGCGATCTTCTCAATCCCCCACGTCGGAAAGGATCAGGAGGCGGCGCATCAATATCCATTTGTACTCCAGGTGGTGGTGATCTCCTCAATCCTCCACGGCGAAATGGATCAAAGTCATCTTGCACTGGCGTCGCCTCACCCGGGCGCGTTGGAGTAGGAGCATCACTAACGATCCGACTTGTCGCCAAGCGCGCAGCGAGAGCTTCCGAGGGACTATCAAAAGTAAACTGCGCTGAGGGTCGGGCGGCTGGTAATTTCTGAGGTGATCTAGACATTCTTCGCTCAAATGCTTCTGGGTGATGTCTTGACATGCTGGCTTTAGTTGGTGATGCATAAGATGGGCGTCTTTTTCGAGGCGACACGCTATTCTCAGTGCGCTGCCTTTTTGGCGCGGACTCCTCCATATTTGTAAGTTATTAATGAGTGTGATTTATTCTGGTCTGTTCATCTCCCGAATTTTTGAATGCCGTTTTCAGTCGCTTGTCGTTTTAATTGATGTCTTTCGCATTGGTACTTGTTTACTTGAACTGACCCAGTCGCGTCTCAAAGTGGGCTTCACCGCTTGCCGAAAGCAGAAGCCTAACTTGGCAGTACCAACACTGGGCGGCAGAATAGTGGATTGACCAATGGACAGAAAGATGGAACAAACTCTATTGAACCACAAGGACGATCAACTACTATACATCGCAATTAACGATATACCAGTTTACAGGCTTCAGTAAAGCGCTATCAACTACTGAGTAAAGCTGATGCGCTTTTTGGGCAAACTTTGGTCTCGTCGAGCTTTTGGGACGATGTACTAAGACTTGAGGTCCTGTAGCCGCTCACTGTTGTATTTCATATTTGCCTCTCTAACAAACACTTTACTGTATGCCTTCAAACAATGATATCAGCCGACAGCAATACAGTACCCTCAACCCTGTCTATGACAACCACATCTATTGCCTTGTATAGAGTTACTAAAGATAGTCAGTTGTCTCATTTGTCAACATGATTTGCTGAGCTTCTTAAAATTCTTTCATCCTGGTATGAGATCCTGCAATTATCATTGGTCCCAATAGCTCCAGGGCTGAAGGGAATCGGGGCCTCTGAGCAGTGAAATTCCCTTCTTCCAGGATGTCTCTGTCAGCACAATATACACATCTGGTTGGATGCACAGCCCTTGTCTGTGCGGGGTTCTTGCTGGCTGTGTCCTCAGCTAAACGAGTGCAGTTGTCGCTTTGAAAGAATTTAACCTGAGGGAATTTTGACTAGGTATAGTTTCAACCACTTCCATGCTGTTTGTGTCAAGTCATCTGGCAACAGATTGCGGCAAGATGTCGATTACACTAAGAAACCATGATGCTGATCATACGGTCACACTCGACCCCAAAGACTACAAGGTCGCTTGGATTGCTCCACTCGAGATTGAAGCTAAGGCTGCTTTGTATTTACTAGACGAACAACACAGCGGCCGGTTTCCTGTTAGTCGTGGCGACGAATATGTATATCGCGCCGGTACGATGGCAGGCCATAATATCATCGTCGTGACTCTGCCAGCAGGCCAGGAGTACGGCACAGGCTCTGCAGCTGCGTTAGCAAGTCAAGTAAAGAAGTTCTTTCCCAACCTCTGGTTTGGCCTGCTCGTCGGCGTGGCAGCAGGGCTTCCCAACCTTTCTTCTGACCCCGTGCGTGATATCCGACTGGGCGACGTGCTTGTCGGTCTTCCTGTTGGAGAGAGTGCTGGACTCGTTCCATATGACCTCGGCAAAGAAACGGACGACGGATTCCAACCGCTCCGACTTGTTCACAGCCTCGCCATGACGGAACCAATTGTGCGATCGGCTATAGGTAGCATCAAACTCGAGGCACCTAATGATAGCAAAATCTTCTTGCCATACTACGAGAAGATACGCGACTGCGAACATGCAAGTGGAAGATTCACTGATCCAGGGCAAGAGGATGACAAACTGTTTCAAGCTCGTGGTGATGGACACGAGGAAGTCATCGAGCGTCCTCAACGATCAAAATTAGACTATCAACGTGTTCGAGTGTGGTATGGCCCAATTGGATCAGGAGATAAGCTGCTGAAGAACGCAGAAAAGCGGAACGAATTAAGAGACAAATATGGTATCATTGGTTTGGAAATGGAAGCGGCAGGAACCATGAACCGAATCCCAGTTGGAGTCATCCGAGGGGTGTGCGATTACGGTGATCGACACAAGAACAAAAACTGGCAGCCGTATGCTGCAGCGATGGCGGCTTCGTATGCTAGAGCGTTGCTTGACGAGATCCCCTCAAGTGACAAAAAGACTGTGGATATAACCAGTGAGTTACATATAGAAGAAATTGAATATCAAAGGTTCAAGATCATCGCTGACAATAGGCCAGAGGACGCTCATAAACCATGCTACTATATCCCTCTTACCAGAAATACGCGCTTTACTGGTCGTACAGCCATCCTAGATGCGCTAGAAGACAAGTTCTTCGGCCCGGACCAAAGTGAGAGGGTGGCACTAGTCGGCCTTGGTGGGATTGGCAAGACTCAAATTGCCCTACGATTTGCCTACCAAATGAAGGAAAGGAGACCAGACTATTCGATCTTCTGGGTGCCAGTCTTGAGTGATGAGACTGCAGAACGTGCTTACGCCGATATCGCAAAGAAACTCCAGTTGCAGAAGAGCAGCTCGGACGAAGATGTAAAGGACCTTGTCTGCCAGTACCTCAGTTCGGACGAAGCCGGGAAGTGGCTCTTGATTGTGGATAACGCCGACGACCAGGAACTTATCATTGGATCCGATGAGAAGTCAGGTCTGGAACAGTACTTGCCTCAGACCGAAAATGGTATTATCTTAATGACGACGCGGTCAGGGCATATTGCTGGAGAGTTTGCACAATCAGATGTGATCGATATCGAGCAGATGGGTCTAGGAGAAGCGACTGCCGTCTTCGAAAAGTCTCTGATTCAGAAGCAGCTGCTTCAGGATGAAGAAGCAGTCGTTGAACTATTGACCTACCTGACCCTTCTCCCGCTGGCTATCACACAGGCTGCCGCATACCTCAATCAAACCAAAGCATCCATACAGACATACCTACGCCTCTTACGAAACGCCGAGGACAACGGGATGGCCGTTCTCAAGAGGGAGTTTAGAGATAACACCCGGTATCGCGGCTCTCAGAACGCTGTAGGATCGACATGGATTGTGTCTTTCCTCCAGATTCAAAAATCGAACCAGCTTGCTACTGATTTGTTGTCATTTATGTCATGTATAGAGCCAAAAGCCATTCCGAAGTCAATTCTACCAGATGCAGAGCAGGATGAGTTGGAATGGGCACTTGGCACTCTTTGCAGCTACTCGTTTCTGGTCCGCAGGAAAGACAATGATATGTTCGACATGCACAGCCTTGTACGCACGGCAATACAGGGTTGGCTTGAGAAGCAAGAACAGGAGAGACGAGTATCGAACGACGCGATATGCCACCTTGCAAAAAGGTTCCCCAAAGTACGCGACGCTCACTTCGACAGAAGAAGTGAATATTTGCCACATGCGATGCGGTTACTAAGCCGAAATAACGAGGACGATATAGTAGAAACCTACCAGCTTTACGGAAAGGTTGGGGTCTCCTTTTACATCGATCGGCGGTTCAAAGAAGCGATAAAGTGTTTTGAGATAGAGTGCCGGTGGAGACAGGGCTTTAATTCTGAAACAGATCATGATCGATTGACATCAGAGCATAACCTTGCAAGTGCGTACCTTCAAGACCGAAGAATCAGGGAATCGATTGAGATCCTCGAGTATATAGTGGAAATCCGGAAGCAGGTCCTAGATGAGAAGGACAATGATCGATTAACAACAGAGCATGAACTTGCAAGAGCATACCTTAAGGACAACAAGATTAAGGAGGCAATTAAGATACTTGAGCATGTGGTAGCAAATGAGAGACAGGCTAAAGATGAGAAGGATCATGATCGACTGTCATCAGAGCATGAACTTGCAAGAGCATACTTTAAGGACAAAAAGATTAAGGAGGCAATTGAGATACTAGAGCATGTGGTAGCCGTTGGGAAGCAGGTTCTGGACGAGAAGAACTATAACCGATTAACATCAGAGCATGAACTTGCAAGAGCATATATAACAGATGGACGGACTAAGGATGGGATTGAAATACTGGAGCATGTGGTAGCGATTGCGAGACATGTTCTAGACGAGAAGGACTATAATCGATTAACATCAGAGCATGAACTTGCAAGAGCATATATGGTAGATGGTCGGACTAAGGATGCAATTGAGATACTGGAGCATGTAGTAGCAATTGAGAAGGAGACAGCAGACGAAGAGGATCCAGATCGACAATTGTCAGTCGATCTGCTACAGGCATGCTACAAGAGGTTGGAAGCGGACTGCAGTCTATGACGATAATGATAGATAGGGGTTTAGTTCTTGAGGGATAAACATGATTTTATTTTCAGCCTCTACGTTTTAGATGCACGAGTGTTCTAGGTACAAGTTTTCCTTTTCCTTTCTTTCGGAGGCTATATAAGTTCTATATACATACAAACAAATATCATACGTAGGCAAGATGCGGTTCGAAGTTCTACACAAAGAAAACATACTGGCTAGTGGCAGATCTTGAATTGTATCAAATATTAGTTTATGTGTCTGGCTGCCCATTGATGTGACTTGGTGATATCATGTAAGAAAAAAACAAGGTCGGCTCGTATTTGCCGCGTCAGTATAACTGTAACGAGAACCACATATAGTATCTATATCACACGCAAAATGTTAGGCACTTTATTAAACGAGATCTGCTGATAGATGTTACGGATGCTGGAGCTTGCTATCATGAACTTCACAATCAACATGTTGTTCATCTGCCCAAGCAAGAATCTCATCTTAAGAATCGATTTGCCTTCTTATAATTTTCGGATAAATCAACTTCTTTTGACTGCTGCACGGTTGCTTCTCTATGTTCAATCAATCTTCTTTATCGTCCACGCATAATCGACACTCTTTCTGGTCTCATCGATAATCGTTGTTACATACTAATCACGGGAGATCGTGGGATTGTTCATTTTTGTGTCCGGTAAAGATTGCTACAGATAATGTTATAGAAATTGCTGGCATGCTGGCGCGATACTGGTGGATGAATAGCCGACAACAAAGAAAACTATGTCCAGAGAGGGTTTTCGAAGATGTGAATGGAGCCATACTTGAGTCTTTAGGATTCATAGTCTTGCTCTCGCACTCTCAATACGTTGTAAGGGTGTGCTCCTCTGGCATAAAAAAGGTAGGCCGTTGTAATCTCACTGGGGATAAGGGGTTGTTGTAGAGCGGTTGGCGTGCATTTGAGATGGGTCAACGAACTAGAGTAGATATGGAGTTATGTAAGTATTGAAATACAGAATTGAATACATCGGGTGCTTGCTGTAATGTATTTCGAGTGTTCTATCATTTTGTTGCAGTTATGTTTATGTTTCTGTTCCCGCAAAGTGGTGAAGTTGAATTAGCATTGTCGGCGAATTCCGATATCTTGGTGGATCCTTGACTGTGGAGACTACCCGCCATGACCTGCCTCGCACCTGCCTGCCATGGAAAAAAAATTGCCTGAAGATCCATCCTGTCATCCCCGCGGTTGCCTCGGCCCTATTTTATTTTTTTCTTCCGTCTCTTTTTTTTCCTTGGGCATTAAGACTCCTCTTCATTTGTCCCCGTCGCACCAATTTCGTCTCTTTATATATTCGTATTTCTTCCCTCTCGTCTTTCGTGACGCTCGATATATCTCCAGAAACTTCAAATTCTTCAATACCGTCAAAATGGTCGAGAAGCTCTACGTCACCTACAACGATGTAAGTTTTGAGGATTGACTGCCACTACCCCGCCACCCCGCCTTGATGATGAGGGACGTGATGCGCATCATAAAAAAAAAAAGTGTCCAACTCGATGCGACAATGCTACCAGATCAGAGAACGTGTGTCTCATTTGTCGCTCGACTCTTTTTCGTGCACTCACCACCTCTGATGCCCGGCCATGACACAAAACACACTGAAAGCTGGCGCTAACCTGCCCCCAGGTGCACAAGATGTGCCAGAAGTCCGCTGAGAAGCTTCTCGCCGACTTCCAGCCCCAGCTTCTGATCGCCATCGGTGGTGGTGGTTACGTCCCTGCTCGAATCCTCCGATCTTTCCTCAAGAAGGGTGGCGCTCCCAACATCCCCATCCAGGCCATCGGTCTCTCCCTCTACGAGTCTCTCGGCAACGATGAAGTCGAGGCCCCCGGTACCAAGGTCACCCGAACCCAGTGGCTCGACCTGACTGCTCTCGGAGAGATGCAGAACCTTGTCGGAAAGCGAATCCTCATCGTTGACGAGGTCGACGACACCCGAACGACCCTCGAGTACGCCGTCAGGGAGCTTGAGAAGGACGTTGAGACCGCCCGCCAGAAGATGGGTGGTACTGCCCCCAAGACCGAGTTCAGCATCTTTGTCCTCCACGTACGTAACACAGCGAACAAACTGTAAATGATTGCTAACACGTTCGTAGAACAAGGACAAGCCCAAGAAGGGAAAGCTTCCCGATGAGATGCTCGCCACCCGTTACTCCGCTGCCGAGACCGTTGGCGATGTCTGGATCAACTACCCCTGGGAGGCCATCGATATCGACGAGCACGACAGGAACGCTAGCCTGCAGACCAAGAGCAACTAAATGTTTTATGAGAATTTGGAGTTGGGAAAATGGCGAACAGATTTAATGCGAGATATCATATAAACATACATGATGAATGAGAATACCCGAGCTGTAAGCTCGAAAGTCCAACCTATATTGTCCGATGTAACTCCCGGATACTATCCATCAATCTCAGAATTCGGGCCAGGGCTTGAGAGGATTTTTCTCTCTCAAACAAATCATCGTACCATCTTGCGTGAGGGTTGTATATATTAGACATATGCTCTATCACTGCGGCCGGGGAAAATTTGAGAATTGGTTGCGTGATGCTCAAGTCGGAGCATGCAGACAAGTAGGCATCCTTGAAAGCATCCCATACACGCCGTCCCTCAGGGGCTAGTGGACTATCCTCTCTCATAAACCCGACCATACCTGGCGGTCTTGGCCACGTGGGGTTCCTTGCAATAGCCAGTGCCAACTTGAGTTCCAGGTTTTGGGAGACGACAAAGGTCCTGCAACGAGCAAAGTTGGTTGGCCACATTACCACGTGGTCACGATTGGGACGGAGACCAAGCTGAAACTTGATACCAGCTCCGTCGTACTCGCACTTGCAGTGGATGATGGCAAGGGCGGCTCCCATTTGCTTGGCTCTAATCTCCATCTCTCGAGGTGCGCCTCGAAGATGTTGGTCGAAATAGATGGGCCGGCACAACTCCGTACTTTTAGCTTCGCCCCGAGGTGACAATTCGCCCAAGTGTACATGGAGCCTTGCCTGGTACAAGTCTGGGTTATGGAGCATGGTCTCTCTGATACTTGGGTGGCAAAAGGTCTTGATGAGAGCCCTCATGTGTTGTGGTAGGAGAGGTCGAATAGGCGTCACTCGAAAACCGAGGGGCTGGCTCTCTCGAACCTCGAGGTCGCAGGGCATTACCCTGGGAGTTTGCAAACTCTGTAGCCGTTTTATCTTCTTCTTTGACAAGGGGTTCAAGGGGTTTGGGCACCAGGGCATTCTCTGGCTATCTCTCCTGGGAATGCGCGTTATCGCATCGAGCCAAAATAAGTCCAAGAATAGAGTTATTTTATTATGGGCTTCGTATATAGCCTGGACTTCCATGTGTGTGTCCGCGCGTATGTATGTATATGGTCGTTGAGGAAGTGGCTTGAGCTTCCGGTGCTTTCCATTTTCCCCGTCGATAGGTAGCATAGTAGTTTCGCTCATGTTTTCGGTATTGCTGGTATCTGTATAGGTATAGCATGTCCAAGGGTAGATGTGGGATATTGTGATGGTAAAAGTTGCTTTATATAGATCAGATATTTCTGAAGAAGATGAAGTGAAGAAATGAAGGCCTTGAATATCTCGGCTATGGACTCTTTTTATAATTTTAAAATACTTACTAATAGCAAGCTTAAAGGACAGACTTTGAAATGCCAACGCAAATGTCCCCTTCCATTCCTAATTATGTTACTGGCATATCAACTGAACTCTAACTATATGAGCACAAACGCAATTCACGTAGCAACTGAGTTAGAGAAAGTGAACTTACAACTCCATATAGTTTGTTGACCGGTGAGTAAGTTTCTGAAATCCTAAGTTTGCGCCTTGTTACCTGGTCGTCTGGAGCTTGTGACTGACGAGAAGAAGTCTTGAGCAACTTACAGGTCGGTCTCGGCTCTTTGTTTGCAGCCCACAGTGGCCTCGACTTCGATCACCCGTTCGGTAGCTAGCGAGCCGAGTATTGGACGCATGTGTCATGTTGCGCTTGGCCAGAATTCCCGACGGGGACATTTTAGCTTTCTTGATGGTGGTGAAGTCCAGATGTTTGGTCGCCTGAGGCCTCCTGTTGGGATCGACTCCTCTGGTATCGACCTGGGACTGACAGCTATGATCAAAGTACGAGCGAGTACTCATCGAAACAGTAGTGGCGACTTGGTACGAGGAAGGGCAACTCATAGTTGCCACTTAAGATCTCACAACTCAAGTTTCCCATTCGTGATGTATACTAAAACATTTCTTGGTCAAGGTGTATCACCCGTCTATCATCTAATCATCAGTTCTACTTATCCCAAGCCCCTCGGGGTATATATATAAACTTCTAGCATGCATGAAACCCACCAATGTACTCTTGCCTCTATCCAATAGTCCTGTTTCGCTCAGCTCTCCTTAGAACCCTCACTCTCGTGTCTTTTCTTTAGTTGTTTCTCCGTCTTCATAAACTCCCGAATCCCCACAGGTAAATTAGCGTATAACTCTTCATCCCAAAAGTCCTTTGCAATCTTGGCTTCTCCGACTGAAGGCGTAGGAGTCCAATTAGACTCTGATCCTCCACCGTCAGAATCCACAGATCCTTCCACTTTGCGCAGCGCTGCCTGAGCTTCTGCGTTCTTAAGCTGCCACTCTTCCAATTCGTCCCGGTACTGGTCGTACACGCAATTGACACACCCGCTCATGCAGCAGTTATCCGGCTCTGTGGGTTTGGGCGGCACGAGTACGCCTGCGATGTATGTAGCTTTTGCCTTTCGCGCGGCTAATCTTTCGTCCTTTTCTGCTTGACCTAGCACGCGCGATCCGAAAACTAGGCGAGCTTTCTCCTGCGGTGTTTGTGTGGCTTGTTTCGTGGGGAATTCGTCTTGAACGCTCTCGTCTGCTGACTTTGGCGGCACTTCTGGTTTATCTGCAGGTTGTGTTGAGGGACTGTGGAGGATTGTTTCGTAGTATGACCCCAAGGGATTGCGCTGTGGCCATTGTTCTGGTGTTGTTCTTGGTGCGGCGCTGACGATGGTTCGTGAGGATAGTAATGGTCGTAACCTCGGTAGTAATCTTGTCGATAGTGGTAGTGACATTATGTAAAGCCGATCGCTTGCTATTATGGTAGAGATATTCTCGGTAGAGGAGGCTTTTAGAGGTGCAAGGCCAGGAGAGTGGCTGTTGGGAAAAAAGTGAAGAAGTTGTCTTGGTAATGGAAAGCGCCGGAGCCGAGAAAGTTGGTGTTGAGGGTTCGGAATTCCGACGTCATCAGTGGGACCTAACCGTAAAAAACAGGGGACAATCTCATGGAAATGACGGGCATAACTCTGGTGGTCAAAATAATAGAGCCAGCAGCCTGCGCTCCAGCGCTATTAAGTGCCCATCGCGAATTTGATCTAACCAAAAGCCAAGACTTTATCACGCGACGTACCAAGCACAGTCGGTTAAACAATTAGCTGTAGGTAGCTGGATGATTGAATGACTGGAATTAGTATACTGGATAATAAAGTCCCAGCTTGTAGCGGATGCATTGAGAGATGAGTACTTGAAGTGGTGCGGCAACAGTTTGCTGCCGGCTGTATTACTCTGTCTGTCTTGCTGGGTTGGTTGGGAATCTTGGGAGAGAGAAACAGCCCTCTTATGTACACAGATGCAACTGCCGCATCGTACACGTGCCCGTGTGAGTTACGTTGTTGCGATGAGACCCAGCACATCGTAAGAAGAAACTGTCTCTATTTCTATCACCTCAAATCTCAGGCCTACAACATCACACCACACTGAATCGAACCGTCGTGAATCAGAGACCAGTCCATCCGGTCAGCCTAAATACAGGTAGGCAACGACAATTCTTGTATCCATTTTAATTGCAAATATGGAATGTGTTTCTCATTTATCCATTCTTCCATCAGGAGATGATACTCGTATTCCATCTCGGATATAAACTCGACCACTCTCTTTGTGCTATTACCGTGTCTGCCTCGCCCACCCAATTCTACTCCCGACAAATGAGTGAACAAAGAAACAAATGAAACAAACCAATACAGACACGAATCCGTTACGTGTCTCATCACCGCTCCACGTGTCGTTACCAGATAATCGGAACTAAGTTCATTTCCCCGCTTCAAGGCAGAGAAGGCAGAGTCTTGGGCAGATTGGCTGGTTCCGTTTACATGCGGCGCAATCACCCACACAAGAATCAGCCTTAACAGATGCCTTAAACCAAAAGAAAAAATGGAGACTATTTGTGCTTACTCTATTGGGGAATTGTAATTCGTGGCACACAGCCCGGTACGACTAGCAAGCAAGCGATCCATCGTAACATGGAGGGCCTAGTCTAGTCTGGTCTTCACTAACTCCGGTCTGACTACTGTCAGACAACAACAAATGGATCCATCCTGTAGGACTTGAGGCATTCATTTACTTGGAGATACAATTTAAAGCTGGTCTTTTTCGCTTTTTTGTTCTGTCAGATCAAATCTTCTTCAGTTTGTATTCTTTGAACCTTATTTACTTACACTGACAGTCCGTTTGACACGGAATTAATAGCCCATCATGGTGGTAAGCGTCATTCATCATCCATCAAATACCCATCCCAACTAACACCCTGCAGACAGTACCTTTATTTCGCAGCCTCGTCAGTAGCTCAAAAAGTACCAAGGGCGACCAACCAACAGTCAAGTCCGAAAATGACCAAAAACCCAACACCGGTATCTCAGACAAGGATGCAACCATTCATCTCGAGCCCGTACCAAGCAGAAACGGCCTCCTCATCAAGATAGAAACTCCCAAGGAACCATCCGTCAACATCCCGCATGTCCCTTGCGATATTGTCTTGGTCATCGATGTCTCTGGCAGTATGGGTCAGCCAGCGCCCGTGCCGGGAGAGGATCAAGAGAGTGCTGGATTGTCTGTTCTTGATCTTACCAAGCATGCTGCGCGCACCATTATCGAGACCATGAATGAGAACGACCGTCTTAGTATCGTGACTTTCGCATCCAAGGCTAAGGTCTTACAACCTCTGTTGCCCATGAACAAGGATAACAAAGCTCGCGCTATCAAGAATGTTAAGAGCATGGCGCCTCGTGATGCGACTAATCTTTGGCAGGGTATGCTCGAGGCCGTCAAACAGTTCAAGACGGATGAATCGTCTCCCAACGTCCCCGCCATTATGATCCTCACAGATGGTATGCCTAACCACATGTAAGTCCCTTCTATCCTTAGCCCTCAAATATCCCATACTCACATCTACAAGGAACCCTGCGGCTGGCTTCGTCCCCAAGATTCGCGGCATGAGCCCCCTGCCAGCATCCATCCACACATTCGGCTTCGGGTACAGTCTCCGATCAGGTCTTCTCAAATCCATCGCCGAGATTGGCGGCGGCAATTACGCCTTCATCCCCGACGCCGGCATGATTGGAACCGTCTTTGTCCACGCCGTCGCAAACTTACAAAGCACTTTTGCGACTCGCGCTGTACTGAAACTCGCCTACTCTAAGCCCCTAGAGCTACTGCAAACCACTGGCCCATCTGTGGAATATAAGCCTGCCGAGTTTGCTGATAATTCCGAGGACAGCGCTGCTGAGTTAACACTTACGCTGGGAAACTTGCAGTTCGGCCAGTCACGCGACATCTTCCTTCAGGTCAATAATGCCAAGGAGCTGGAGTTTATCAGTGAACAGGATCCTTCTCGTTCAGTTGTGCAAGCTTACTTGACCTATGTCAAGCCTGGGAACTGCCTTAAGAGTCGCAAGGTCCTTGAAGCGATGATGTCCAAGGATGCTGCCTTTATCCCCATGGCCACTGCGCAACGCAGTGTTCTAGAGCACAGCGATATTCCTTCCTCGGAAGTCGCCTATCATGAATCTAGATCCCTCATCTGCAATTTTATCTCGGGTATGTTTCCCATCCAGCTTGATGGTGAGCGTTCTGTCATTCAAGATATCCAACACAAGTCCGACGAACTCAATACTTTAATTGCGACTCTCCCTTCAAAGGACTTTGACGACGACAAGAACAAGTCGCTCATGCAGGATGTGTCAATGAAAGAGCCCAAAGGTCAAGTCTCATTGGCCATCGAGAGCAGAGACTATTTCCACAGATGGGGATGCCATTTTCTCCCCTCTTTACTCAACGCGCATACTCGCCAAGTATGCAACTCCTTCAAGGACCCCGGCCCTCTCCAGTACGGAACAGAGAGTCCTTTGTTTATTTCCTGTCGCGACTCTCTAGACCAAATCTTTGACAATCTCCCCGTACCTGAACCTTCATGTCTTCCTCGGTCCAGAGGGGGAAGTTTTGCCGCCAGCAGTGTCCCTGTGAGCATGAGCGCCTACCGTAACAGCTCTGGCGTCTGCTTCGCAGCATCCACAGAAGTAACTCTAGCATCCGGCCGCATCGTCCAAATGAGGAAGCTTCGTCGCGGAATGAAGGTACGCACGCCTCGGGGTTCACGCCGCGTAGCCATTGTTCTCAAAACCCCCGTCGAACAAGAGGTTCTCTGCCGCGTGGGTGAAGTCCTCGTGACGCCGTGGCATCCTATTTCTTCCAATAGTAAGCGTTGGGATTTCCCTGCCAACGAAGCTACTGCTGTTATCATGTACACGGGGTGCATTTACTCGATCCTTCTGGAACGCGATGCGAGTGCTGATGCGCATGCTATTCGTGTTGGAGACATGTGGGGTGTTACTCTAGGTCATGGATTGACTTGTGGTAGTGATGTGCGTGCGCATGAGTTCTTTGGTGATTATAATGTTGTTGGGAAGAGTCTTTTGGGCCTTGAGCGACGGGCTAATGGGGTTGTGATTGGGAATGGTGTTGAGAGGGATGAGAGTGGGTTGGTCATGGGATTTCGCCAGCTTGGTAAGTGATAGCATGATACTGTAATAGTTGTCGCATGAATAATTAAACATCACTTGCATTGTGGTAACATTTTTTGAACTCAAGTTTATCTCTTTTTGTCTGTTCTAATTGTAAAACCGTGTATCCCAAATCTGCCAAGTACCAGCCTTGGTCAACTTTTCCCAAAACTCCTGTAAATGCATCCGACTTTTTCCCTCCCAAACTCCTCAAAATGTATCTTACCTTTTGCCCTTGACTCCTCTATACCAGGCATTAAGAGAAAGACAAAAAAGAAATCTAGGCGGTGCGACACCTTTTGGACGCCCTCATTTCGGGCTCTACATCATCATTCACACTCCGTCGCCTCTTCAACTTCTCCGAACCATCTTCTGAAACAGAAATACGAAGAAACTCACGATCAGCTGGTTCCTCGAATCCAATAAACTGATCGAACAAAAACATATTCGCCTCCATGCGATCATCGTCATACGGTACAAAGGAAATCTGTTCAACGCTCGTAGTTTCTCCAGCAGGGATAGTCTTTGGACTCACGGCCGGCGACTCGACGAGTGTAGCAGGTTGATCCCAGTGGATGTCCTCCCAGTCAAACTCAGGCTCTTCACCATACGGAATCGCCCAAGGAGGTGTCTTTGGTCCAGAAGACTGCTCAGATAGAGGTGACGCAGAGCCACAACCTCCTTGCATGGAGTAATAGTGGCTGGCCTCGGCGTACTGACGAAGAGGTAGTGAATTGCGTCGCGCGGCAAGGATACCCTCCCACTCACCAGGCCAACGCCAAGGCTTATTCGCCGCCTCAATGCGATGAACAAGCTCGGGATTGTATCGTTGAGGAGCAGTGGGAGAAGTCCAGAGAGTATCAACGACGGTAGGCGTAGAAGGCATGTCCCGACGGGCGTAGTAGGGATGCCACCTAAGAATTTCCTCCTGACGCTCGCAGTTCTCGACGAATACAAAGGGTATTCCAGGAAACTGAGGAAAATCGACAGGTTGTCTTTCATTCCAACCGTAAAAGGCATATTTCATCCATGGATGTACTGCGAGGAGCTTTGAAGGACAGGCTTCCATGCATCCCACACTGGCGAGACTCTCCCAGGCTTCTGTTAGCTGGAGCAACTCCTTTCGCGCAACCATCCAGTACCAATACATTTCGCCATGGTGCAGGAACTCTTCCTCTTCTAGCTCTACACAGTCTTCACCACCGTGTATATAGTATTCTTTGTCGTGAAAGTTGTCAACGAGGATCTTCCCACGCGTCGAAAGCTCCCACATCCTAGCGCCAGCATCGAAGAACTGCCGTCGGATATCATCTTCGTACGCGAATTCATCCGTGTCTAGCATCAGCCTGTTCCAGTGCTTAACAGTAATAGGCTTCAGGTGCGGGCGAAACAAATCGAGTGATTCAGGTTCTAGGATCCGGTGGTGAGCCTGCCATCCAGCACACTTGGCACTGGAGTCGCTGTCTAGCTCGCAGACAAAGACTTGGCCGGCTTGACAGCAGCTCCCGTGCGAAGGACATGGAACGATATCGTTGGGATCCGCAGAAGAAATAGGTTCCCCGGGATGGTGTTCACAGGGTTGTGGTAGTTCGAAGGGGTGGTAGGCTATCGCTCCTGTGATAGGGTTGATGATGGCACGGCGATGCCGGTTGCAGTGCGTGAAATGGTAAACGGTGATGTAGCACATGCTGGGCGATGTGATCAAGAAAATTGAGTTGTGTGTACTTGATGAAATTTGTAGAAATTGTCTAACCAGAGACTTTGAATTGAAGCTGTATAGTTTGCCAGTGTGAATGGTGTCTTGAATGATATATATCACTTTTAGCAATGAGGCGGTGTTGGAACCTGTTTATTAAAGACGTCGTTGTTCCAAAGGACCCGACAAAGCAGTATGTTGTCGTGTCAAAGGCGTTGTTCATTGTCAGTAACAAGACGTTGCCCTTTGAGAGTGTCTACAAGACTGAACATGGTCTTTGTAAGTGGTGAACAACAACCATAAAGAGTACATTCTGTCCTCTGTTCGGCTGTTTCTTGTAGTTGTGAGCGAATATTCATAGTTCAAAGAGAGAATTGATGCTTCTGGTGGCCCGTTTGACAAAATACGTTGTTCATTCCGATTTCTGTGAGTACATCCAACTTCAAAGTTGGCGCGATGACGGTACCCCGACGTTAAAGTACCAGAAACTCGACAGTTTCAGAATCAGAGACGGAATAACTCAATCATAATGCCGGACCAGACTGCGTTTTTGACTGCTTGTGTGCTTCCATTTACTATTAGCATTATCATATATCAGACCTTTCAACATGTAAATATACATCACCAGCATTCAACCCATCCCGTCTTCGAAGAGATGCAACACTCATCTTGACAACCTTCTCGATAGCCTCCCCTCCACAAACAGCAACAGCAACACTTCCCGGCACATCTCCAACAGCAGTCCTCATAAATGTCGCAATCTCAGGCCGTCCCTCTGTGTGTTCAACAGCCGAGACGTACGCCCCATCCAGATCCATGTCCACTTCCTCCTTCAACAACTGGTCTTCCCTCGCACTCTCCGACGATCGCGCAGAGTCTATAGAGAAGCGCTCCAGTTCGACACTCGGCCCCCTTGCGGTTTCTGGCTCGATTAATCGCTCGCGGCTTTCGTCATGAAGGATCGCCTCGGATACACTGTTGGGACCTCTTGTCACTGCGACTTGGATCTTTGTCGAGATACCCATCTCTTTAGCGCGCGAAAGTAGATGGGTTATTCGTTCGAGGTATACTTTGGCGTGGGCTGTGTGACGGACGATGTACAGAGCGCTGATGGTGCGGATGCAGCCTGGGGATTGAGACGAAAGTAGATCCTCAAGAATTGGCGTCGTGAACGATCCTCCAGTCGATGATGCGACGAGAACTATGTTCTCGTACTGCTTCCAATTAGACACCGCTCCAAAAGGCCCCGTTACCATCACGCGTAAACTCCCGGTATCCCCTCTCAACCCAGTCCTTCTCGCCCAATCGTTCAAATCTCTCGTCAAACCAGACTTTGTCTTGATCGTCAATTGAACATCCTGGGTTTTCGTTTGTGGATCAGGAATGTTAGCTACGGTAAATGGGTGCGGCGTCTCCCATCGGAAAGTAGGTGACCAGATCAAAACATGCTGTCCTGGAATCCACTTAAATGCAACATTTCGAATCGTCATGACAGTCAACTCTGAGTCGACGGCTTCGACATGGGCGTCGTGCGCATATCGAACAGAAGGGTTCGCCGAAACCCGCACCCTCAGGTTCCGCCAAATGGGGTTTGCCGAGCGTGTGACAACGTCGTACGCGAAAACGCCCACTGCGCACCAGATGCTAAAAAGGTGGTGGTCTGGAACGTGAAGGACTAGGAACACCAAGAGCAGCACGACAGAAATGATGTGTTGTGCGACAAAGAGCTCATACTTGATGCGACGGAAAAAGGGTATCGTTGAGATGACAGTCCAGGCTAGGACGAACCACGCTGCGATACCAGGGATAACCATCTTTACAGTTTTTATCTCGGTCCAGAAGAAGCTGGCTGCGAGCCACTCATATGTGAAAAAGCCACCGTGGATGGTGGCGCTTGCGAAGAAGATTCTTGATGCCCATCGGTGTAGCCAGTTGATCCTCTCGTATGAAGTCCCCAGTAAAAGACCAATTGGGTTGACGCGCACTGCGAGGAGAAACGGCAGAGATGTCTGGGTTGCTGTGATCCAAGCTGCGCGAAAGGCGATGCGCTCGTGAAAATTACCGTCGTGCTTGATGGACTTGTAGGTGATGAGAAGAGCGATTAAAGCAGCATACGCCGCAACAACAATCGTTTTGCGCACTGGCAAAGTGGCAGACCAAGTCGGAAGACCAATTGCCCTTGATGCGATGTTCTTTGGTGCATCGATCCATTTCTCAATCGTAGAGATTGTCGCATCGGAACTGGCACCCAAATCCCTTCTCTTCAGCCTACTGATGTATGAGTGTTTGTTCATTGTTTGTGTTTAGCATGTGATTGTTCCCGCTTACCTTTGTTTAGCAACAAAGACTGAGACAAAGTGTGAGACAGAACCTATTATCAGCAACGTCGCAAGGACGTACCAGTAAAGACATGCAAGGAAGTGCTGTCTCACGGAATCCTCGGACTGGTGACCGTGGCCATGACCGTGTTCCTCTTCATGGCCGTGACCGTGATCTCCGTGCCTCTTTAACAAGTCCATAACATAATTGAAGACAAGCGGAGAAGAGTAAAGAGAGGATTAAAAGAAGGAGATTCCATCTGTTTGTGTTGGAATGAAGAACTTGACCAACAAGGTCAAGCTTGTGATTACGTTATGCAACATTTCCGGATCATCCGGATTCTTAATTGGTCGAATCTTGCTCAAATGGACGCACCCCAAGAAAAAGTCGAGACGGAAATCGACCATTTTACGAGGATCTGGGCTGAAGCACTTTCCCTTATAGAGAGATCTACCCCAGCCTCAATCTAAACTCTGTTTTGATCAGATCTGGAGATGATAGAAAAGATGCTATTTTTAGAATTAACCCAGAATATGAGTCAGTGTCAAATGCAGCTGTGAGGATGGATTCCATACGAGTGTTTAGATAATGACATTCATCATCTTGGGCTCAATGTTAGAATGTCCATTAATTATCGTTATTAGGCAAATGTATGTTCTCTCTATTATGAACGTCAGCAGTTGTGTTGGCAGCTCCGGTTTACCTCACCAGCGAGCAGCGCGCCATTGCGTTCTGCCCCAAATGTCATCACCAAGGATGCGTATATTGTCCTTGCTCATTGGCGGGTGTACTGGCAATAGCACCAATGGGCGCTTCTTAGGTTGGAGTCCTGCAGGATGTATGCAGGTACTCGACTAGAGAGCAGCGCGCAATTGCGCGCTGCCCCAGATGCCTTTACCAAGCATACGTATTTCAGACCCCAACTTCTACGAGAGCACACTTTTCTTCGTGCATCTAAGATTCTTTCCCCTCCTTTCTGGATATTATTACTATACTATAATTACGGACATCTCGTTGTCTCTGAGCCGCCTTTGGCTAGATAACCTACAACCCTATCTCCAGAGCTATGACCGACGACGGGGTTCCAATATCACCTAGGTTGTCCTGCCATCCTCAACCCCCTGTCCCCTCGTCAGAGAGGTCGCTGGCAACGCACCTATGGCTCAACGTAGACTCCAAAGAAGAGCCCTGGAGCCCGACAGCTGGTCTAATTAACCAGATGAGATACTCCGCATTCAATAAAAAGCAGCTTAGCAGAATTCAAGAATTGGTTTCCCGACGAGAAACAAGCTCTCCTGGACAGTTCCCCTTCCTCTGTGTCTTCAAATACGCGGGTTGTGACCAAAAGTTCGAGAATACAAGAGAATGGAAGGACCACATAGTATCACAGCACTTGGGTCGCGTCTTTTGGGAGTGCACTACGGGCGATTGTGCGCGTACGAAATGTCCCGTTAACAGTACCACTACTTTGCCATCCCAAAGCGATTGCCCTGAGGATTGGGCCCCTGAGCTACCACAAGATACATACTCTGGGAGGCTTTTTGAGAACAAAGATGATTTCCGAACACACCTGTACAAGGACCACCTATCGGACGCTTTCAAAGATACGGATAAAGATGCGGACAAACATACTGAATGGCTCCTATGTCTGCAGGACTCCTCGATGAGAACCTTCAGTGGGCTACCTCAGAATCTCGGGTGTCCTATGCCCACATGCAAAGCGATACACTTCTCAGGTCCTGGGGCTTGGGATCTACGGCTCAACCATGCTGCTAAACACTTCCTTGCTGATCCCCAGTGCCCCGAGGTCTTCGGAGGTGATAAAGACCAGGAACTTATTCAATGGGCGTCAAGCGGCGACATTGACGTCCAGAGAAAAAGTCCGTTCATTGCTTGGTACAATCGTCCATGCGCGGTTCCCAAGTCGGTGGCAGACAGCGGGTATGGGAATATGCAAGGCACAGGTCCCCCGAATATGGCGCAGCATACCAGCATCCTCCCCGTGAACCACGAATCACTCAAGACAAATCCCGAATCTCCTCCGCCGGTGCCGTTACCGAAATCGAAGCTGCGCTGCCTACGGCCAGGTCCGGGATGGCAAGTTCCTTTTGTGCCGGACAACCAAGATTCTTCCACCCAACGTTCTATCCCCGACGATTCTTTTTCCGTATCTACCACTTACCAAGGAAAGAGTCCCGTCACGTCTTCTTTGGACACGAGCGTCGTTGATTCGGAAGAAGAGGCTGACGAGACAGCATCAGCCGCGCAAGAAAATGCAGCTGTAATGGGATGGTTTCGCGGATGGCTGAGGGATTGGCTTACCCCTTTGACACGATCTCAGGGCAATCAATGTGGGACTGACCAAACTACAAGCACTCATCCGACGAGCCAAGGTCAAAACTCCGGCTCTAGTTCTAACACAGGTACTCAAAGAGAGAGGAGAGGGCGTCAACAATATAGTGAACCCAAGCGAAAACGGAACGGCGAAGAGGAAGACGACGGCAGTGAGGAAAGTTCGAAGACACAATGTTTCAATGGTCCTTCAAGTCTACAGCGATTTGCATGTCCATTTTACAAGCGTAATCCACGAAAGTATGGCCAGCCAAAGTGGAAAAGCTGCGCGCATCCCGGCTACAAAGACGTACGCCGCGTCAAGTGAGTCCTACAGGAAATACCCACGGCCGACCCGGCTAACATAAATAAACAGAGAGCACATGTATCGCCGACACTTGTTGCCACAGTATCAGTGTCCGCGCTGTTACTCTGACCTCGAAACTTGGGTAGCCCTTCAGACACATTCACAACAAGAAATAGCCTGCACTCGGCGCGTCGGCGTCTTTCAAGATGGGATAAATCAGGATCAGGAAAAGTACCTACGAGACAAGAAAAGAACAGCAAAACAGAAGACAGAGGTGGCCAAATGGAAAGACGCATACGCAATTGCTTTCCCGCACGATGGGGATATTCCCAGTCCATGTATGTCAACGCCTGCCCTGCTCACCTTTTCCACATCTAACGTATTGAAAGATCTCTATGACACAAAACAAGATAATTCGAAAAGTGATCTCAGCCTTTGTCAAGAGTTGGGCCGTTATTTATTGAGGGATCTCCCGCCACTTGTCGCCAGAGACCTAGCAGCGAGGGAGCCCGCACCACTTGTCGCCAGAGACCCGGCAACGAGACTTGATCCAATACAAGCTGATACAATACGACAAGCTGAGATCATGCAATCGTTAAGGATATTTGTTCCTCAATTGATCACGTCGTTTTTGGAAGAGATTGGTCATTCAACTAGCGAGCAGCCAGACAACGGATCCTTAGATGATGGAACCAGTGTGATGGAGGCTTCGGCAACTGGTAGTGGCTCAGAAGGGCTAGGGATAACATTTCCAGTTGGGAGTACCGCTGAGGAGTCAATGACCATTTTCCCAGCAGACAATGGATTGAGTGAATTAACAGCAGATTTGCCGTCAGACAACGCTTCAGGGAATCCGGCAACGATGCTGACCCATGAATGGGATCTCGACGAGCTGTTTTCGTTTCCATCACTCGACCCAAGTTTGATCTTTGGACATGTCCAAGCTATGTAACGTGGTTCATTGCTCATGGTTGAATGCCCGGGTGTTGTTCACCAGTGTGCTGGGTGGTTCAGTGGGTTCGCAGCGTTGAGTTTTTTGGACAGAGCTTACCCTATACCAGAAAATAAAGAATGGCAGCTGTGAGGATGTCATATTGGTGTTGAGATGATAACTTTTATCTTGTCGCATCCAGTCTTGAGTTATGTATCAATTATGAACATGTGCGCGACTAAAGAGCAACCGAATGTCTTTATCTTTGTCATCGCTGCTTCACCATGAACTGAAGCAAAAAGCGAAAATACAATTGGGCACTGCAACGTACAGTTAGGGTAATCCGTGGCCAACGATTGATACCCAGGATACCCAAAATAAATCACCCAAGACTGAGGACTGCAATTATTTCCGCGCGATCTATCATATCAATAATCTGAAGACAAAAGGGTAGGTGAGACTGCAGTAGTTGATGTTTGCGAATCACATAAACACCAAAAGCAAGAGCGTCATGTCAGGTCCGTGTGTTTTTAGTGCGTGAGCTTACAATGATACGCATTGACAACTCCCAGCTATCAAAACCAGAGCCTCAATTCTAGACTTGGCAAATCTCCCGACACATGGCATCAGTGTTATCAATATTGGTCCAGCCATGACAATACGAGGCAATGAGCGACGTCGACAACTCACCCTACAGTAGCATGTCTCAGATTCCCTGTCCTCCGCGCCCCCACGGATATTTACAACCTGCAACTCTGACATTCTTCCACTTGGCCTTCGAAACTCAGTGTCCTATCGCTGTCGCATACCCTACAAGCACCTGACTGAATGATCGTCAAGGTGCATAACGCCAGCGTCACATCGTCAGGCATGTGAATTGGATTGACTATAGAATTTTCGCAATCCGATACGACGCCATGTTCGCCTCCGATGTCGGATTTGTCGTTTATCGCGATGTGAGCATCATCAAAGTCCATGTCTTGAAAAATGATGCTTCACTGGCTGGCTTGCTTTACACATATTGGGAACAAAAGTCTGGAAGAAAAAAGAAACGTTCAGAGATAACCTTGCAGTAGAATGAGGCACAGTTCCGTAGGTGGCTTCCATTCCGTGCCTGGGCGTGGTTCGTGGCACACCTCCAACTCAAGCTTAGTTTTAGTTGGATCAGGTGAACAAGACGGCTGCCACATGGAGTCATGCATTTGGCTCTCTTGGACTCTCCCTCGGCTGGTAGTTTTGTCGCCGATTTCACATGTTTTCAAGATGAATCTTGTGATGAGTTGTGGTAATAATGCTCAATTCATTCAGGTCAGGACAGGTACCGGCTGTCAATTAAAGACCCCTCCGGTAATTATTATCTGGGGGACCCTATCAAGACAAAAGAAAAGGTTCCCCAGTTTGTCGCCAAGACATTCCAAGAAATGACCAGTCCTTTTTAAAAATACCTGTTCATCTAAACATAGTAAATTCCTCTCATGATGGCGATACCTACAAAACGCGTCATTTCAGCAGTCTTTCAATGTGAACAAGAAGCCGGCCGGACGGGAAGGCCCGGCTTTCATTCCAAAGCACGGGCTGCTCAATTCATTAAATGGGTGTCTGTTCACTAGATGAATCACTACGTGATTGTCCGCTAAATTAATCACTGAGCGTTTGTCCACTCTACTAAGAAAAAAATGAGGGGGTCTAGTGTCTCAGAGACGCTGGGATCATCCCCGCGATTAGAAGAAGAGCGCTTAACTTGAGTTGGTTCGAGTCACGAGAATGAGAACGGAGACATCCATTGTCATGAGAGGAACCCCGCCTGAGAGATTGCATAGTATGGGAATTGGTCAGTGTTATGTACAAGTCAGCTATAACCTGGGCATGATTTGCATATCATGGCCTTGCTATTGACGGCGGGACGGTATGTATGTATATGTATATGTATATGCAGCATGGATTGTATGTACTTACTGTAATTGTCCCACTTGACGTTTGACACGTGGGGAATAAATGAGGCTGTGATCAAGGCTCGACTTGAGCTGTCTTTGATCACCAAGAGTTGATACCGAGTCTGAGAGACATTTGTCGGTAGGCATCTCCGGTTATTTGTGAAATGTAATCCTTCATTGCAACACACACACACACACACACATAATCTCAACGCTCACTAACCAATCCTCTCCTCTGTCAGGCACGGACCTACCGATCCAAGTATGTAGCCAAGAGGAAAAAGGCGCAGGCGGGCCGCGTAAAGGTCGAGAGTCAAAAAGTCCAACCAACCAATCCTCTCTGCACGACGCTACGTGGGGGGGTCCCTGCAGAGACGATCGATAGACTGCTTATGGATTTCTGTTCCGTTGTAACCCGCCGCCGATTTCACTTCTCTAGCTTTACCTCCCTGGTCTGAGCTAGAGAGAGCACTGTTTGTCGGTGTCGAGACCGGATGAATGAATGTATGCAAAGGCCACCCCCAGGCACACAGACCAGATCAGACATTCCATGTCTCTCTCTCTACTCTCGTGAAACACTTAAAAACTGTAGAGACACTGAACATGTGAAAATTGAGGGGATCTTTCAGCTGTAACTGCTCGTGCTACTATTAGGACGTGCTGTACTCGTCATGGGATATCTTTTCTCTCCCCCTATTAAACCAATACCAACTCCTATTCTTTCCACTCGTTCTTGTTCTTCATTTTTCGCTTATTTTGGTCATCCTTCTCTCGCTATTTGTGCTCCTCCGCTCTCCGCAGCCGAACCGGCCCCATAAGCCTTTACGACTCCTCTTTTTTCCGTTCGATCGTCAACGCCACCCTAACTAAAGCGCTAAACAACCAAGAACGAAAAAAACAAGAGAGAATCTCCACAACGTGGTTGTTAGGTAAGGTGACATCTCTAGTTACCAGCTCCATTTTGCTTGGACGATCTGTGGAAAATATCATGAGACTAAACTAATCATTTGGTGTTTTTTTTACATGTAAAGTACGACCGAGAGGGATTTAAATCGCACCGCTAGAGATTGTCCATCGTTCGATTGTTGAGAGGGGGCATTCAGAGCTCATATCCTCTTCCAACCAAAAGACCATACGGGCAGTTATCCATCTGGTATTCGGCTCTTCTTTTTGACCTTTAACCATATTTATCCACGCACCCAACCTAAAGGCTTGTTCTCTTCTAGGTGCATGACACCACCACCATCACCACTACCACCAACTTCAACATCCCTCATCTGCCATCGTGCATATCTTCACCGCCCAATCCCAAAGGCCCAGGTCTTGTGTTTTCCCGCTTAAGCTACTGCAACACCCCCTGCTAGCGGTCCCTGGAACTGCAACTCAACTTGGACATCTGGGTCCATCCATCTGTATCCCCGGTCCTTGTTCAGTTCAGTTCCTCGTCTCTTTTTTTCCCAGGTGTCGAATAAAAAGGAACCGGGGGCGCGCCTCTCCTGCAGACCGCAACTTTTCGCTTGTCTTGTTCTGACTCCATTTCCTTCTTTTTTTCCTTTTTGTTCGGCTCCCTGTAACCGAGAGAACCCTTTTCTTTCGCTTCCGCCTCACCGCGAGAAAGAAAAAAAGCTTGTTATTTCCCAACTTTGTTGTTGGGGAGAAGGGACAAAAAAACAAGTCTCCTGAAACCTTGGCTGGGACGGGGTTTCTTCCGAGATTATTGTTCTATCGTTTAAGAAGGAAGGAAATAAAGAAGAAGCGAGGTGCTGTTATAGAGCTTGCGAATCCCCTCTCTCTCTTTCAGTCCATCCAGTCACCTCACATTCTTTTCTTCTTCTTTTTCTTCTTTTGACAAAAACAATAACAACGATTTAATATTCTATTCCTACACCCCCCACTTCAAAACACCTTATTATTCTTTATCGATAAAGATCCATATCAATCTTATAGTGTGGGTCGAAGCGTCTGTCGCATTGAATGCTAGCTTCATGATGGATGAGAGGTCCGAGTCTCGAGCGTCAGGAACGACATACCACAGCTTCGCCGATACGGAGTTCTTCGAGTCTGCGTCTCCCCCGCCTCGACAACCCGTCACATACAACACCACCAGTCTTCAGCACCTCGAGCATCTTCAAAATGAGCTTCAGCGTCAACAGCAGCAGCCGCAGCAGCAACCCGCCGCCAAGGACAACAACTTGGTGAGGGAACGTCGACCACCCATGGCAAAGATGCAGCGGCAAGATTCTGGCTACGAGTCCAACACCCCTCGACGCACTTCTACCTCCAACACCACCACCTCTAGTCGATGGTCCAATGGCTCCTCCAGGGACACCAGCAGTAACAGCAGCAGCGGCTCAGGAGTCAGAACTCGCTTCCGCGATCGTCGACCTTCTCTTCGTCGCCCGGCAAAGACAAACCCTGTTCAACCAAGCCGCACCAGCGCTCAATCACTTCATCTCGTGCGCACCAACACGGCTACTCAACAACAACCCTCAAAGCAATCTGCCGCCTTCTTCCACTTCCCTTCGCCAGACCCTATCCAGCTCGCCGACAGCGTCCCCGATCGTCGCGTCCAGCCTACGCCTATCCCTTCTCCGCCGCCGCAGACAACGCACTACTGGACCAGCGACCGCACACGCCGTCTCGAGTACGCCGCCATCGACGCTGCCACGCGAGGTGTCAAAGGCTGGGTTCTGAAACATATCGTTCCAGACTGCTTCCTGTCTTGCGAGAACAGACATGTCTCATTTGACGATGATTCAGGAAGCGTGCGGCGGTATAGGCTTGAGCTGGAGGATGATCATCACACTGAGAAGATGACGTATAAGAACAAGAACAAGAACAAGAATGGAAGAAGACGCAAGGGATGGAAATTCTGGAAACGCCAAAAGGCCGAGGCTCAACCCACGGCGTACATCTGATCCAAACCAGCCACCACCAAACAAACCATCACAAGGCCAGGGGTATTTCTTTGTTCATACAACAAAGAAAATAACAGCCCCCTCCTCCTCACCACCCCGCATAACCTACCTTATCGCATCAAAGCAGCATCGTTGGCGTTATATACCCGTTGGTTTTAACAGTATTTTGTAATTGTTTATCTCTCCTTTTTTTGACAGTACCGTCCGCAACAGAACAGAACGCAGAGCATGATAATGATTTCTTGAAAGCCGAGCATATTCTTTTTTTCTTCTTTCTCTTTAGGAAGAAAAACGTACACAACAAGAAAGAAAGACTGAAACGAACTAGATGAAGAGATGGATGCATGATTCCCAATGGTGAGGAACTATTGTTTATTGAATGCCACTTACTGCTTGCTGCCCCATAGATTACAGGGCTGTTGCTATTTATACCTACCATAGTTAGTATTGTTTAAACCAAGAAATTGACATTTAAGAATAAGCAAACATTTTTTGTACAATTGGGTCATTTAGGTCCGTGATGTTTCTTTGTCCTCGAAGCCCGGTGGACAGCTTGGACCACGTCGCTGGTTAGTTCTAGAGAATAAGAATGGCACCGTCGCCAGCGACGGGGAATACCCTCATTCATTTAAATGAATGACCTGTACGATATATATCTTGCGCAATGTCTTCATTGTCGGAATTGAGCGACATCGATACCCCAACAATGCTCCTCTCCCCGAACCGATCCCCGGCACCCTCCGCGTCCCGGTCCGTGTCCGAGGGTCCACTTCGGCGGCCTTGCATCGGACCAATCACTCCTGCGACAAGCCAACAATCCGTCGACTCGGCGGAACACAAAGCTGGCGACTGCAGAGAAGAGTCAATCGACGACGCGATTGATCAAGTTCCTTTCAGCCTCGCTCGAATGGTGGTCAACATGCAAGAGCATTACATGTCGGAGCTCGAAGCCGAAAGACAAAGAACCGACCAACTCACCCGCCAAAACGAGGAAATGATGCAAAAAATGATCGAGATGGATAAAAGGCTTCAGATGCACGTTGTTCTTATGGATGGGTTTGTTGGGTTCATGAGACAGGTCAAACAAGGAAATTTTGCTGTTGCTGAGGTTGAGATTGCGAGGGAATTTGGAGGCGTTCATCTAAACGAAGTCAAACAGCTTGCTTCGAGCAGCTGCGCACCTGTTCAACAAAGCGTGGAACAAGCTACTCCAAGCGAAAGCAATACCGAGCCGATCGATGAACAAAGGACGGTTCGTTTCACAGAGGAACCAACGTCCTTTGATGACGCAGTTTTTGACCAATTGCCGCCAACGCCGGATATGGAAACAGCTCCTGTGAGGAGCACGGGGAGGCGAGCGCCCAAGAGAAAGAATCCTCCTATGAGACCGCACCGTGAAGTGAAGCGACGGACTAGAGCGGATGTGAGAAGCGTTAGGTTGAGGCATACGTCGTGGAAGGCTATCAATGCTGGGCATGATGCAGGTCGTGATGAAGACTCTGGGGATGAATACCAAGGTGACAATAATGATCAGGACTACACTCCAGAACTTGAAGTGCAAGATGAAGATGAGAGTGAGGAGGAAGAACACCAAGATCCAGAGCCAACAACAGATCGCGCATCGCCCTCCCCATCACCCTCAGAAGACGACGACCCCGATGCCGGAAAACCCCGTTACTCCGTCTCTCGCTCAATAGCACCTCGCTTCGCAGCCGGTCCTTCAGGTCCCCGCTTCAAATACCACCGCATGCCCAAGACCGTCGCACTGGTATGGCAAGAGTGGAAGCACGGCAGTCACGGTAATCCAGCCATTGAAGAACTCGAGAACAAGTATAATACTTCATGGCGTATGGGAACGTTGCAGGACCGCAAGTATGCGAGTAATTATGTCGGCGTGAGACAACAGGTTGTGAGGAAAGTAGAGGAGATGTGTGAGATGCAGGGAATAAGTGCGAGGGAGGCGTGTGAGATTTTGGATACAAGAGTGGATGGGAGGATGCAGCTTCTTATGACGGCGTTGAGAAAAGGGGAGGATCCGTTGGTTGTTATTCCGAGGAGAAGATAATTCTGGGCGAAGATAATGACGGGTGAGAGGCGCAATTGAGGTGCTTGTTGGTGGATTGTATAGAATGACCAGGGCTTGAGATATTCGTTGTAGACTCATACTCCTCGTTCTCTCCCTTCCAGTAGTCGTTGCAACGTGGCGGTGGGCTCACAGCACTGATGGGCCTCTTCATGGCTTCTGTTCGTACCGCATTTTCCCAGAGAGAGAGTTAATTGACCAAGCTTGGTGATATACCCGATTGCCGGAGCCATGATCTCGTGCTATTCTAACAGTGAATAATTTGACGTCGGTGTGTGGTCTTCTCCTCTGCATCGCGAACTGGGACGTTGTCCTGAATGCTTCAGGTAGATTGATAGCATTTCGCTTTGAGGAGGTAATTATCGTTGACTCTGAACCTTTTGACCTCGATAACTGCGTCTACCGTTGACCAAAGGATGTTGTCTCAATTATCGACATGTATATTTGTCCACCCAACAGGTATCGTTCTCTAGTACGTCCGTCGATTGCCCGCCCCCCAATCGGTGTCGAGGACAAGCCGCACTATACCCCCAAATCGTCGACACACGAGCAAGATTCCCAACGGAGAGGGCCCCTTGAGCGCTCACGCTCTCTGACAGTGGCTGTCAGCCAAATGCATCAGCTAATGCTGGTGCAAGCTCTCCCTGAACCTTGAATGTGCACTTCGGAGATGAACCAAGGAGGGAGCTTGGCTTTCAAGACAACCCAGAGCCGCTTGTTTTCAGGTGAGCTTCATTACTTCTTGGGAGGTGTGGAATCCGCCGTGTACCATGCTCAGAGGGTGATGAGGTAAAGTCACTGTGGGACTAGATGCGCATTTATCGCACCTGTATGGCTTCTCATCTGAGTGCGTCTTCTTATGCCGCCCCGAAACGGCGCCCATGGCCCCTCTCTTCCTCCTTAGCTCTCTATATTGCACCATCTAAAGAAAGTAGATACTGTGATGTCTCGCCAGTAGCAAGACGTCTCAGTGTGCCGCAGAACTGGGCCCTGACTGGCCCACCACATATCTTTCGTAAAACAACCTGAGCTTAGTCCTGGGGCGCCGCCCCAGCTCCTTTGGAGCTCTCAAGCCCTTTCAGCCTGTTCGTATGGATTCCAATGAGCTTTCTGAATTGGCCCCAGCTGTGTACTCGTCTTTTGTAAGACCTTCAGAGGGCGGCAACTAACACCAATGGCGCTACGCCTACGCACGAACCTCCCAGGTCGTGACGGACGACTCTCAGAATAAGATAGTCGAACGCACTCAAGAAGCTGAAGCATCATCACTATCGCCATCGAGGCAAATGCAAGAACTCTCTCTTTCGTTATCCCCTAGACGAGGGTGATTCGCCGGGAGTGGTGTATGGTTCGCCTCCGGCTCGTGAGTACGATACGACGGTGGACAGCAGACGCTCACTGAGTAGATCGTTCCCAGTCTAACCCACCACTCCGACAGACCGGCGCCCATCGCCATTGAGGCGGCGGCCGTCCATCTAGCCGCACAAAGGTGTTGCCCTAGAAAAGGGGATCTCCCGACCCTCCTGATCCTTCGGCATAGTGGTTCGGTAATGTCGAACCTTGGGGGTAACCCCAACCCAAGGCGCCCACCTAGTAACACGGTATATACCAGGATCAGGTTCTCATGATTCGTTCTGTGTGTTCTGACACTTTGGCAAACTTTTCTAGCCGCTTCCGTTGACACCATCCTCACTACCGAAAACTGGAGGAAGTTGTTACAGAGAATGATTGGAAGCATTGCAGGATGATTGCGGCTTACCATGTTCATGAAACCTACTCATTCTAAGGGTGAGTAGGATTACTACCTAGATAAGCGGGTTTGGGGCGGAGCTGTTCTTCATGTAACAGATAAGAGAATTCAACAAGAGCAGTTTGGCAATAGAGCTAGCATTAATATCACAATCTCAGACCTGAGATGCATTCCGCGCCTGTACAAAGTCTCCCAAGGAGTATGTCGACTTTATCCGAATGCTTCTTAAGGGCCAAAAAGAGACCTAGGAATAGGGATCTCTTCTTACACATATATAGACAGGCGATTTTGGCCAAGCGACCTTGACTTTGGTGATAATTGAGTTCCTAACTACAGAACACTATCGCCAAGGCCCGGGACCCTCTTAATATTATTATAGCGACACGAGATGCAGCAGATATAACGACTAAAAACTGGCAGCGACCACCTAATTAGATTATCCGAACTGAGGGAGAGTTTACTTTTAAAGAACCATTTGTTTGCGGTGGTCTTGTAGATCTTGAACACACCATGATGTTCTGTTTCTTTCTCAAAGATTGTGAGCAATACATGGAGCTTAGAGAGGTAGTATAGCAGTTCGGAAGAGATCAAGTAATGCCGTCTTGGTATACTGGCTTCCTGACTTCCCGTCCCCCGTTACATAGTCATATTGTTGTTAGCACCCGTGAAAAACATCTCGCAATTCCGAAAAGACATGTGGAAAAACTAGTGTAGTCAGATGTTGACTGGAACCACAGGAAAACACACATAGAAGTTCGTCTTTCATACATTTATTATTTACTGTCTTTTTCTAACTCTGAACCTAGGTCGAAGCCTTCTCAATTTCCCCCATATCATCAACAATAAGGAAAATTTCTCTGACAGATCCAATATGTAGTTTATCGTATCAATAATACATGCAATCACTTGCTGTTCTCATCAAGTCTTAGGGCATCAAGAGGAATCTTATCATCATACATCTTAGGTATCGTAATAACAAGGTTCTTCCTGCAACAACTGAGGTTCCCAGAAAGTGCGTGACAGAGCAGCTACCCAGACGAACATAGCGTGAATCTGTCCAATCTGTCACATAACAGCTGCGGGCATTGCCCAAGTCTATTTTCGGGATCCATTTAATATAGCACTCACGTCGATTCTTACTTGAACTACCTGTTGCAAGATGAGTGCTCTATTAAATGAAACCCAAAAACGGACAATGACAATGGCCGTAGCCGGATGCGTGACTTATTAATTGAAACCCAAAAGTAAACGTCGTGTTGGTTGTAAGTGATCTTGTTGGACGGTCTTGAGTGCAGATCTTGGCGGTAGGAGCAAATACTTCAGTGAGAACTTCAAGGACCGATGTGGGAAAAGGTTCCATGTGAACCTTGTAACTCTCTTTGATCTCGCAGGATGTACGAATTAGTGAATTGTAGTTGATAGAGAGAGACCGTCTTGTATTGGGAAACACAATCAACGAGGTTGATCATCTTCTGTTCGGTGGCGTTTCTTCTCATTCTGAGTCATGCAGTAACCAGAAATCGCACCTGTCCGTGGTCAGGTGAGACTGTAGTCAATCGAACTTCAATGTCTGGAGGATAGTCCTCCCTGCGACTCCCTTGTCCACCTGATAAGCTAAACGGCTGTTTTGAGCTGTGACCGGGACATAGTGATGGCGCTCATCATGGCTTTCCACGTGGTGTATCACTGCAAACAATTGATCAACCAATATAGTGTCAATCTCACAAGCTTGTAGCAGCCTGCAAGTCCTCCAATAGGCAAGACTGTCATTTCCAGAACCCGATAAGACACAGATTTTCCATCGTTCTCATGCTTTACTGTCCTTCGGCGATCTTCGCCATGTCGCTTTTGCCAACCTCAGCGGCCGTTTGGCTGTCGGGCGTGGAAGCTGACGAACGTTGTTCTCCTGTTGGCAACGAATCTTACGCGGCCAAATGTTTAGGTTGATGGCGCTGTCGCCAAGCACTGAAGGGCCGGGACTATTGTTTGTGTCGAGTCGTTTCTTTGTTCGGGCATTATGCTGTTGTGGCTAGGATTGGTATCAGCGACGTGGATCAAGGCGTGTATGACAAGATGGGCAAATTGACTGACAAGGAGGCTTGGTATTGTCATATTCCTCAGGTTGTGCTGAAAGAAGAAGGAGAAGTGGGCTGCTTCACAGGTCTCGCAGTGCTTTTGTATTGTGTGAGAGAATAAGATTGCTCTCTGATCCCCACCTTCTGATAATCAGAGTTGCAGAGCGAGGGGAATCTCAAATTTCAGAAATAGTGAACAGTCACCAAATTATTGCGGACGTTACAGAGCTTTTGTCTTTAATCTCACCTGATGCTGCGGCCTTGTAGCCTTGTTGAACGTTATGCTGTGAGCATTAATATTGTAATTTTACTTTATATTGTTGTAGTCGTAAGTAATGTACTTTCAAAGGCTTATTCCTTCATCCTGCTGCACTGGTATCTGGGAGGAACATCTTCGTCTGTTTCTCTGTGCACTAGAATCTGCTCATGGATTTCTCACTGCTGGAGAGTGAACTTGCAAAACTGTCCGAAGTCACGTACTATAAGGCGCATTCCTCATTCACAAGCATGAGTGAAAAGTCACATCAATAAAGTTATCTCAGGACGACCGAGCAGTGCAGGTCACTGTTGTCAGAGGCGTTTGGTGAGTCGGTCGCGTAGCAGCGACTCCTTCCTCCTTCCAGGCTTGATTCATCCCCAAATTCGCCCAAGATCTTCACAACCACCGATCGCTCACTCGATGAACCAAAACGCCAAGTCAGACTAAACGGCCGGATTGTATGCATTTGTTGTGAGATCCATCTGTAATCACCAGTGTCCCAACTCCGTGTTCGGCACTCGATTGCGTTTGTCGACTTTAGTTCAGAGCTGTGGCAGAACTCTGGGAGTACCTCGAACTCAAAACCGAAATGAGCAAAGATAGGAGTGTCTAAAGCATTTTCGGATCTGAGCGGATACGAAAAAGAAGACGAATCGCGGTCACCGTACATTTCACTGATTTTGCTTCTGGGCACTGCCAGGCAGGTGTTCAGTGGCCGAGACAGGTGGTACCTGAACTCAATAACAAAGGACCTGCCTTCCAGTTCACCCATATTCTCGTCGGATACTAGATGTGTTTGAAAATCTTGAACAAGACAACTCAACAACAAACATCATAGATCAAACATCACTTACAGAGCACAACAAACAGCCGGAATTCATCAAGCACCGAACTTTTGTAGTCACCCACGATGGATCCGTCCCGCGACCGCGACGGCCCTTTGAAGTTCCCCGACGACTTCGTTCATCAGGAACCACAGACAGAGCAAGAAATCAAAGAAGAAAAAGCAGCAACCGAAAACGAAGCAGCCGAAAAAGGACATCTAACATTACCCATAAGGCAAAAAGAACCTACAACGCAGGAGGGAACTTCCAAACAAAAAGAGCCTGCAAATCAAAAGGAACAAACAGAATACATCAGTTACATAGACATAATCAACAGCAGACCGATAACTAGCGAACAACATAATTCCGGCGAGCCCAGACGTACAGAGGATCTACCTCCTCCATTCAATAATGAGCACTACGTGCCCGCCGAGCGTCTCAGGCGCAATCCCCCTAATCGACTTTACGACCCAAGCCAAAGATCAGGAGTCTTCGGCTTTCTACCAAGAGTAGCAGAGGACTTTGTACCAACACCAGATAACCGCGTCAACTTCCACTAGTGGATGAATGTGTACCGTGTGCTGGGTAGACCTGGTATCGCTTGCGGGTGGTCAAGTCTCGAGGCCATGATCAGCTAGTACCAGGAGAAGGGCAAAAGCGTCGCGTTGCAAACGCCATGGAGTGCGAAGGACTTGGAGATGGCTTCGAGGTTGATGGCGTGGGGAGTGCCGTCTATTGTCATTGGGTCAATTGTGGGTTGGCCTACGACCGAGTCCACAGCTGAGGAGAGAGCGAGTATAGTCAGGTTCATCAAGGATGAAAAGAGACACATTGATCAGACGATGATGTAAAAGCCTTTCGTTTTGTGTTTTATTAAGCTTGAGAATAGGATAGACGAGGAATGACTAGCGATGATGGATTAATACAGTCAGTAGTTAGATTATAATTGCATTGTCTTTGAGAATATCCTGGCAAGTACTTGGTCGTTTGTCGTATTGTGATCCATTCAATGAGACCTGTTTGGCCAACGATAACACTGCTCTGAACCCCGGACTTGTTGACTGTACTACAACGCATACAGTAAGGCCAAGTACGGGGTATAGTAAAGTCAAACGTCAAGCTTATAAACTGATTGGTCTCTTGCGTTTCTGGTGGTGTCTGACTCTCGGCATGGTTGTAACCGAATGATGCCGATGTTGGTCTGTGCTCAGTTCGGCCGGACGGAAGATGGACCACATTTTTTGGAGAAGGGGGATGATCCACTTTACGGCATTCGGAGGTAAGAATGACGGAGGTTTCGGGGGGTTCAAGATGGACAGTATTAAATACCTGGGGTTATTATGCGGACGCTGTTTAGTGTATAGAGACTGAATTTCTTGATGTCGAGAAACCAGAGCATCTTTAGTGATAAACTTGTTCAAAGAGACAAGACTGGACAAGCCAAGGAATATGACCATGTCCAACAATCAGGCCATCTCTTTTGACGCACCTTTTTCCGGATTCATTGCCTAATAGTGCCGCCCCCGATGCAGTCTTTTCTCGGCATCGTCGGTAGATCTTGGGGAAGGGTACTTTGCAGGTATCGCAATAAACCAAACGCCTCTCACAAATTAGTTAATGGCAATGTACTCCGTATGACACTTGTGGAACACTAAACCCGTAGGCAGTCAATTTACTACATGTACAGTACAAAGACAGTTCATGCGGGGATAGCAAGATATGTTGACTCCTTAGGTCCATGACCGAGATTTGGAGAATGAAACATCTAGTGAAGCATCCACTGTAACCGAACCCTTGAACCACTGAAATCGATTCATCCCCGCTTTACATCCAGTGGATTCGCCGATCCACTTCGTCACCATCAGGCTAGAGGCTAGATCAACTGGAGCTCTTCTTTTTGTTCCATTCCTCTTTTCCTTTCTCATCCCACCTGGACCCTCCAGTCTATTTATCCCCTTGACCTCCTCCTTCTGTATAATCTTTTGTTGGACAATCTCCCCTCTTCCTTTTTTCTTTTTCCTCTTCTTTTTGTCCTGTCAGACTCTAATCATGGCTTCTCCTGTTGCTTCTGCCGCCCTCAAGGCGCGCGTGCGCAATCCCGCTCTCCTCAAGAAGCTTGCGCGACCTGAGGACCTCATGCACCACTTTCCCAATGGTTCTTATATCGGCTGGTCTGGCTTTACCGCTGTTGGATACCCCAAGTAAGTTCTCTTGACTCCCCAGGTTGTTCTACGAGAGAGTGAGCAGAAACTGGGAAAGATGTGCCTCCCCGCCGGCTATTGTGACCCAATGCTCTACTCCCATTACCCGAGCTTGGCGCAAAACAAACCCACGACCAATTGCGCTGACAACGTCTTTTCGCCAACTCTAGGAAGGTCCCCGCTGCTATGGCCGACTATGTCGAGCAGAACAACCTCCAGAGCAAGATGAAGTACTCCCTCTTTGTCGGCGCCTCGGCAGGTTCCGAGACGGAGAACCGATGGGCTGCTCTCGACATGATCAACAGGCGAAGCCCTCACCAGGTCGGCAAGGATATTGCCAAGGGAATCAACTCTGGACGCATCAACTTCTTCGACAAGCATCTGTCCATGTTCCCCTCTGACCTCGTCTACGTACGTCCAAAGAAAGAATTTACCCTTTTGCCCGTTAAAGCCCCACCATTTTGGCGCTTCGGCCTCGCTTTAATCTCCCACCGAGCTTTCTTTCCACTTTGTGGCTCCGATTAAGGAGCAAACGGCTGACGTTACTTTATAGGGTTTCTACACCAAGGACCGATCCAACAGCAACCTGGATGTCACTGTTGTCGAGGCTACCGACATTCTCGAGGATGGCAGCTTCGTCCCTGGTGCCTCTGTTGGTGCCACTCCCGAGCTGATCCAAATGGCCGACAAGGTACGTCACTGCCAAGACTACAAACAACAGAATTGAACTGACGATTGTCTTTCAACAGGTTATTATCGAGGTCAACACCGCCATCCCCTCTTTCAAGGGTCTCCACGACATTACCTTTACCGACGTCCCTCCCCACCGCACACCTTACAACATCACCGCCGTTGAGGATCGCATTGGTTCCACCTCGGTCAAGGTTGACCCTTCGAAGGTCGTCGCTATCGTCGAGTCCGACTACTGGGATGCTACCGGCCCCAACGCTGCCATGGATGACACCTCTCGCCAGATTGCCGGTCACTTGATTGAGTTCTTCGAGCACGAGGTCGCTCAGGGTCGTATGCCCGCCAACCTCCTGCCTCTGCAGTCCGGTATCGGTAACGTCGCCAACGCTATCGTTGGTGGCCTCAACGAGTCCAAGTTCAAGAACCTCAAGGTCTGGACCGAGGTTATCCAGGATACTTTCCTCGACCTCTTCGACTCTGGCAAGCTCGACTACGCTACCGCCACCTCTACCCGCTTCTCCCCTGACGGTTTCAAGCGTTTCTACGACAACTGGGACGCCTACGCCGACAAGATCCTCCTCCGAAGCCAGGCTGTCTCCAATGCTCCCGAGATCATCAAGCGTCTCGGTGTTATTGGCATGAACACCCCTGTTGAGGTCGACATTTACGCCCACGCCAACTCTACCTGCGTCAGCGGAACCCGTATGCTCAACGGTCTTGGTGGTTCAGCCGATTTCCTCCGTAACGCCAAGTACTCCATCATGCACACTCCTTCTAGCCGACCTTCCAAGACTGACCCCCACGGTGTCTCTTGCATTGTCCCCATGTGCACTCACATTGACCAGACTGAGCACGATCTTGATGTTATCGTTACTGAGCAGGGTCTTGCTGATGTTCGCGGTCTTTCTCCCCGCGAGCGCGCCCGCGTTATTATCAACAAGTGTGCTCACCCCAAGTACCAGCCTATCCTGACCCACTACTACGAGAAGGCCGAGAGTGAGGGTCTCAAGAAGGGTATGGGCCACGAGCCTCACCTCCTCTTCAACGCTTTCGATCTCCACAAGGCTCTTGCCGAGGAGGGCAGCATGCTCAAGGTCAAGCCTTGGTAAACAAAGGTCTTGAGTGGCGTTGTATATAATGCGGGATGGTAAACTAGAAATGACAAATTTTGCGTAGCCTTTTTGATTGGGAAGGATGTTGGATTGTATGCATGATTTGGCTACATAGATGTTTTGGATGATAATCCCCCAGCAAATTAAGCATTGAATCTTGATCATTCTGATATCGCGATTTTTGAGGTCGAAGACCGAAGTCTTAACACTGTCGCTATACGCACAGCTGCGATGTAGTTGGGTTGATGTTTCTTTCACCCTGTGACTCTTTGCAAGGTGTTAATTGGTTAGCTGCGAGGTCATCAACGGAGTGTTTCCGCTGGAGCTCTACGTCAGAGGCGCAGCTTTTCGGAGTCAGTTTTGCCGCCGATGAATTGGTGAATTAGCTTTAAGACATTGAATGGATGAGCCATACGGAAGTGAGCAAAGATAAAAACGCCTGTATAACGATAATCCGTCTGGGGAACGCGTGCATCAAAATCAGCACACAAAAGCTGTCCCGCTGGATTCGACGGCTATCATCTGTAGGACCAGTCATAGTTCTGAGAGCTTAACAGGGATAGAACGGAGCAGGGAAGAGATCCGATGAACTGATGATCGGATATACGGCATGCAATGAATCGTTTAGATATTGGGGTCCAAAATATGGGATTGGTGAGTAAGTTTGAGCGATTAGACTTAGACATAAGCATAGCCACTAAAAAAGTAACGTGATAGTCGAGTTTCACTAGAATTCACTAAGGTTAAATTGAACCTGTTTCAAACGATCCTTTGGATCCTTAATTCCTAGGCTCGGCAATAACGGCATTTCTTCTTTTAGACAACAGATGTTCAGCTGAGTCCGTGCAGACCCATGGTGTGCATCAAATGCCGATCTTTGAGATGATTATGACGACTCGATTAAACGAAAGAGGAAGTTCGTCTGTGACAGTCAGAGACATACATGCAGCTTATGCCTGCAAGCGCGTGAGGCTGTGAAATTGAGGGGTGAAGGAGGCATATTCCTTTCGTGGCTATTTAAGCTGAGGAATTCTGCATTCTCTTGTAGTTGTCGTTGTCTGATTATCGAGTTTGTGCGACAATGTATTATTCACCTTTGATATCGCTTTTGCTCTTTGGCTCTACTGCCACGGCATGGCTTCCTCATGAGCGTGACCTGGCTTCTTTCAATCAAACTGCCCGGTTTGAACAGCTTGGAAAGAGATTCAAACCAAATTTGGCCAACGGCATCACCAAGATTCGCGGCGTGAATTTCGGCGGTTCGTACAAGATACTCTCCCCTCCCATAACTTCCGTTAACAGATCCAGGCTGGCTTGTCTGTGAGAAATGGCTCCAGGAAGATACCTGGGCAAACGTCCTCCAATGTGGCAGCTCCGCATCCGAATTCGACTGTATGAACGATCACTACAAAGGCGACAACCGCGAAACAGGAAACAATCGGTTTGAAGAACACTGGAAGACGTGGATTAATCCAGATACAGTCCAGTCTGTTCACGACGTTGGATTGAATACCATTCGCATTCCGATAGGATACTGGTCCTACACGGATATCGTGGATAAAGCGTCCGAGCCTTTTGCTGATGGAGATCGAATGCTGCCCTATCTCGATGCTGTCGTCAAGAAAGCTGCTGATCTGGGCATCTATGTCATCATCGATCTTCATGGTGCGCCTGGCGGACAGCAGGAAGATGTTTTCACGGGTCAGAACAACAAGCCGGCTGGGTTTTTCAACGACTACAACTTTGGACGCGCGGAGAAGTGGCTCGCTTGGATGACGGACCGTATCCACACGAACCCTGATTATTCAACAGTGGGTATGATTGAGGTTCTCAACGAGCCTGTTTCTCGCCACGATGGAGGTAATCGATACCCTGCACCAGGTCAAGATCCAGGTCTTATTGAAAAGTACTACCCTGCTGCTCTCAAAGCCGTTCGCGACAAGGAATCCAGTCTCAAAGTCTCAGACGACAAGAAACTCCACGTCCAGTTCATGTCTAGCAAATGGGACTCTGGCGATCCTCGCACACAATCATCCATAGCCAACGACGCGCTCACTGGTTTTGACGACCATAATTACATTGGATTCGCACTAAGCGACAATGGGGACCCTTCCAAGCTGATGCACAGCGCCTGCACCGACTCGCGAGTTGTAAATGGACAGGACTTTACGATTACCGGAGAATGGAGCATGACGTCGGGCTACGACTGGAAGGATAAGGATTTCTTCAACAAGTTCTTTACCGCGCAGCAGCAGTTGTATGAGGAGCCTGGTATGTCTGGGTGGGTGTACTGGACTTGGAAGACGGAGACGAATGATCCTAGATGGACGTATTCGTATGCTACCTACTTGAACTATGTTCCTACTGATGCGGCCGGGTTGCAGAATAACGTTTATCGAGATGTTTGTGCCGGATATAGATAGGGTGTTGTAGATTTCTAGAAAATTGAACGATCCTAGCCCCCGACTCATGTCCGTTTCCAAATGTCCTCGTGATGACCTCTTCAGTGTTCACGACCCTAAGGCTGACTCCATTATCTTAGGCAAAGCAGAATCCCGGCCTAGACACAAGTCTTTTGTGCTAGATCTCCTCTTCTCCCTCTTCCTTTAACACCTCATTTTAGGCCTCTTGTAGACGATTCCCTCAACCTGTGTATGGGAATCTAATTGATCCACCTCCGGAGGGCCTACACAAGGGCAGACTCTATCATGTATAAATCATCGTTAGTTAATGGAAATGTGCAGTATTCTGGGTGTCAAAGGTGAAGGGTAATATTCCTCAATGACCTGTTGGTCTGTCCTGAGCTTGCATAAAGACATGTACCAGTCTAAGGGACCTCAAGACCCATATGAAGTAGCATAAAATGACACCATAGAGCTTTACACGTCAAGAAGCCCAAGACCTTCGAAGTCCATGTTGTCCCAGTCAACCTCGGGCAGCTCATGATGCCAAGCGGGCCACACTCTCTGGTACTCATACCCTACAATCCACGAATCTACGCCGACCAGCTGTGTTCGAGTAAGTCAGCACAGCTGCTTACTAATAGCTCCAGGCTTATGTAATACCCGACGTACCTGTATCTGCGACAGCCCTCGCCGCCACCGTAAAATAGCCTCTCCGGCGCCAGGCATATTGACAACACGGTATTTCTCGGTGAAAGTGAAGTCAACCTTGGAGTAACCGACCCACTGTATACCCTAAAATCGGGGTCTCTCGGATACGATCCTGAAGATGTGATCCTTGCCGAGGTTGTAAAATTCACGCCCGCCAGGGACGGCTTTCCAGTACTCGAGTACAAGCTTTTCGTCGATTTCTTGAACGACAGCCTCGGAGAAGGTCGAAGTGGACGCCATAAGGTCGTTTGGGCGATGCCACTGAACGTCGAACTTCACTCTGCGACTCGGTCGATCGATTGTGAAACCAGTGATTTGGCGCTTTTCAGCGTGCACCAAGGCTGCGAGATTGTCAGTATGTTGTGTAATGTGGATAGTTACGTGTAACAGACATTCCAGAGCTTCTTCCGACATTTTGTTTGATGTGTGATGCTGTGGTGTTGGAAAAGGTGAAAGAAGGAAGCGGGGCAAGCTTTGGATTGATAGAAAGAAGCGAGGGGGACTGGGAATTGACAGACGAGCGTTGCCAGGCATCACTACTTTGCTCGTTTCTTCGTGATTCACCTTCCTATTTGCTGTGGTCGTTTGCACATAGCGTTCGTATAAAATCATGGAGCAAGTCAGTCACCGGCGTGTCTGAGATGTCGTTTTCCACAAATGAAGATGAGTAGGCCATCCTATTTCTGCTGTTTGTCGTATTTTAAAAACATAGGAGACTAATCTTTATTGAATTTCATCAACTATATTATATCCTGATCGTGTACCACAAACTCCTTGATCTTCTCAACATCGTTTGAGTTCTATTCACAAGCTGTTTTCACATTCTCCGGAAGAGCCTCTCACCACTATTCGTCGACAAATCTTATTGTTTGAAATCCTAATTATTGATTAATATTGAAAGGAGTGATAGATAGTGTTCACTAGTGTAACGACTCAGTTGAAAATTTATAAAATTACAAGAAAAGTGAAGTCTAATTAAAGAAGAGCATCGTCACCAACATTCTCTCTGTACTTTCAATGCGGCTGCTCAGACCACCACAACAGGAGCATCTGGCGCCACTGGCGTAGAAGCTGACCATGGTACGCGATGGAATGCTGGTTGCAGACGCTGGAGTTGGCCATTACCTACTGTCGTATCAGGCTTTGGTCCAGTCTTAGTCATATCAGTCGGCTGGCCCTGAGGCTTTAGGCTTGGTTCTGGCTTGACTACTTCAGCAGGTTAGAACATGCACATATTATCGATAACGTTATGCTAATGTGACAGCTAGTAAGGCTAGACTTGTAGCAAATGTCATGACTGAAAGGGGCAACGCCACGCTCTACAATCAAACCTGAATACTTCGTTCGTCGGGTTGCTTTCGATCATTGTCCCCAGAAGTACCTTCTTCCTCCACAGCAATTTCATTATCAGGATCCAGTCCCCAACTCATGACCTGAGGATATCTTCGCACATAAAACAAAATACCCAGGATAGCAAGGATACTTCCAGCACTGAACGCAGCAGCCAAGGGAAATCCAACTGGATACTTAGGAGAATCACTCACACGCCAAGCGCGGAGAGGAATAGTTGCGTGTCCGACATAGACCAATGTTATAGCAATGGCCACAAGAATAGACCGTACTTCAGGCTCTTTTCTCAGGATATCACCTAGCCAGGCGAGCAACGCATATCCCCAAGCTGCAGTAGCAAATGTGAGGAAGTAAAAGCCCATGATCGTCCTCCAAGAATCGGGCCAGGCTGACAGAACAGAGGTTGCAACAAGTTGGATCGCTGCAGCTCCGATGCTGACTTGCCAGCGCCACGCTTTCCAATCGCTAAGGGCATTGAGGCCGATGTTGCATACTATGCTGATAGCATAACCACCGAGTGGGATCAAGTTAACCGTGTATACCGAATATCGCGGTGTTCCGTCGGCATTATTCAGCCCTTTGAGGAAAAGCAAAAAGTACGAGTTTGCTCGCTGACTCCACGCGAATTGGAGATATGCTGCGAGAAACAAATATGACAATGGACTCAAGACGAGAAGTTTGAGTTTATGAACGAGAGTCTTGAATGGGATGATGCCGGATGTTTTGACACCACAGTCGCTCATACGAAGACGTGCCAGCTCTTTTTCAGCATCAGTAAGCCAGAGAGCTCTTGTAATGGCTGGCGAATCAGGAATGACAAGTAGACCGATAAACCCCCAGAATATCGTCATTATACCGCTGACGATGAAAAGCCATTGCCAGCCAGCGTGGCCTGAGACACCGTCGAGGTTTTTGTAGAGTGCAGCTTGGAGGATACCAAGAAACATATTTCCTGCGACACCGCTGACTCCAAAAATAGCCAGTCGCTTTCCAAGTTCTTCAGGACGATACCTGATGATACATTAGTCAAAAGCTCTGTACTGCAGACTTGTTTGCATAGAATACCAATTAAAGATCAAGTTTACGATACCAGGCCACGATGTAGACTCAAACACACCGAGAAAAAACCTGAGTGCAAATACGGTTTTGGCGTTTGGGGCTTTGTAGGTGAATAAAGTAAAAAGGCCCCAGACAATCTCGCAAACTGGTAGGAAGACAGACGGTCGGACTCGAGTCTGGATGAGTTGTGATGGAACAATGAAAATCGCATAGCCGATGGAGAAATATGTCGTAAACTCTACCAGTTCATTACCGTAGAGGTTGAGATCTTCCTTCATACCTGAGACAAATGCAGCCGTCGTAGCAGATTGATCCATGTCCTATTTTTCAACGTTAATTTGTTTCTAATATTGTCAAGTATAAACGCAGCGTACCTTGAATAGTCCAGCGATAAATGCCCAAACAAGTAACAAGCAATCCAATTTAAACACCAGAACATGCGAAGGGTTCTTGAAATATGGATGGACCTTGGCCAGCCATGATGTTGATTCTGTTATTGATTCATCGCGACGCTCCGATAAACTCGACGGCGGAGACATTGTCACTTTGTCTTTTTTCGCCTGAGCGCCCGAAGATGAAGGACCAAGAGATTGTGAGGGAGTTTTTTTTTAAAAAAAAAAGTGATCGACATGAGAGGTAAGAAGGCGATTTAACTAGAATTCCAGCCACATTACCGCTACTCCGTTAGCACTACTACGTAGTGAGCGCTACATCAGTCTAGACTGTACCCAATCGTTCTAGGGCTTCTAAGAAGAGGGGGAACGGCAAGTTACTCGGACTTTAGATTGTCTCAATCGAGATTAGGCAACGAAACACAAAGTCTCGTAGACTATTAAGGTTGTAGGTGACGACGGCAAAGTGAACTACCGGGGCCTGAAGATTCCCCGACTCAAGGTCAAAATTGCTCATCGTCGTATCATTTATTCGCATTGATTGGCCATTCAAGGTTATCCGCTACCGTTAGCCAGATTTTGTCTATCAGCCCTGCAAATGGCGAGCTCTGCACTTTCGTGCAACTCTATTACCATAAGCGGTTAATTTCATCGGCCAAACCCCGATCATCGACCGGAAGTCTCCATCCGAAGACGGTCTACTTATGTTGATCCCGACTTTTTAGACTTGCCAAAAGCTTGATTCAACAACAAAGATACATACATACATACAAAACATTATGTCTTCCGAACCGCTTTATCCCGCCTATCTGCCCACCCGCTCTGACGGGTACATGGCGCCTGTGCCAGTTCCCCTCTTTGACGGGGATGAGCCCGGTCTTCGTGCTAACGCCGCTAAGACGAATCTGTTCAAGGGCGGGCGCGTAGAGAATATTACACCGCGCGTTGGAAGTGAGATTCGAGATGTGCAGATTAGTCAGTTGGATCAGAAAGGGTTGGATGAGTTGGCTTTGTTGGCCGCTGAGAGAGGAGTTGTGGTTTTTGTGAGTTTTTTGTGTGTGTATCTGAACGAGATTGAACTAATTGTGCGTAGAGAGACCAGGACTTTAAAGACATTGGGTTTGATAGACAAAAAGAGATTGTGAGGCATTATGGACCGCTTCATCAACATCCGACTATGGGATATCCAAAGGGTACTGGGCCTGAGTTCCATGTTGTTTACGCAGATGAGAAGTCGTGAGTAACCCATAAAGCCCTAGGACTGGCCATTTATTGACACAATGTGTAGGGGAAACTTGAGAAAGCTCCTTGGTCCACGGACAACATACGATCTCTGGCACATTGACCAGACCTTTACACCCAATGTGCCGTCAACGAGTTTCTTCTGGGTTCTCGAAATCCCCTCATCCGGCGGCGGTGACACAGCATTCACTTCTCTCACAGCAGCCTATGAAGCCCTTTCACCAGCCTTTAGACAAACACTAGCGAACCTCAAACTTCATCACACATCCGCTTCAGAGGGTGAAGTGAAACGCGTGGGCCAAGAACGCGCACTAGCCGAAGCAATCAACACGACGCATCCACTCTTTATCAAACATCCTGTCACAGGCAAACCTTCTCTGTTTGTCAACCCTACTATTGCGCGACAGGTTGAAGGCTTTCTGCCTGAAGAGTCAGATCATTTACTTTCGTTTCTCAAAAATCATATTCGGAGTTTGGACTTTAGCTGTAGAGTGAAATGGGAGACAGGGACGGTAGTGGTCTGGGATCAGAGGTCGGTGGCGCATTCGGCGGTACCGGATTTCCAGGATAATGAGAGGAGGCATATGGTTAGGATCATTCCTTATGGTTCACAGCCAGAGCCTGCTTTTCAGTAGTCTGACGAGAGGTTGGCAAGCATAACGGAAGTACCGTGAGCATGGGACGGAAGTCGAACGGCACATCTGGCGATGATGAACGATAGATTAATTGATAATTGGGCTAATATACAGTTCCATCCTTGATATAATGGATTATCATCATACAATACAATTTCTTTTTTGACTTTCTTTTTTTCAATTGCGGTTCGCAGTCGTCCAGCGATACGCAGGATCAATGAGATAGTTCTCAACCTCGACAACTGGCATACCACCAAGGGTCGAACGACTAGCTGTACTGTCGATAGATCGACGATTATCCGAGCGTTCATTCATGACCTTGTTGTATCTCCTGTTTGCGGGAGAGAGAGTGCTGAGAGAAAAGCGACGCTTGGAGCTGGAAATTTATGAGTAGCTGACCTAGAGAGAGGGACGTGAGGACATACTTCGGAGCCATTTTGTAGATTGAAAGAACAGTTGTTAAAGTTTACACTAGGTTTCTCGAAATTCTTTGAGTTTGTTCAAACTGTTTGTGTTTATCCTCAAGTATTCGGATCAGAGCGTTGGTTTATATAGATGACTTCACGACGATCGATACCAAGCCAAGAAACCATCTTCAATGGCCAAATCAACAAGCAGTCACAACCTCATTATCTCATATCGTCTCTCACTTCCTCAAAGGTAACCCAAGCTACTACCATATTCACTGACACTTAAATGAATATTCACGCCAGTGACATCAGCTTAGTCCAGTAGAAGACACACACACACCGACCGCGCCGCAAAGATGACGATAGCCAGCCTGGGAGCACATTTATCCCGCTATATAACCGTCCAGTTATAACCACGTGTGTAACCATCCTCTAATTTAGGGGTCCTGTAGATGCAGATCATTGCGTCGTGATCGTCTTTGTCTTTCGATAAGCTCTCATGAAATTGGGACCCTGAGTATCACAGATGCTACTTATATACGTCATCAGCGTTACACTGTTTACGATCGCGGTTATCTATGGGAAAACGAACTGACTGACACTACTTCTGTGCCTCTTGTGGCTGTATCTCATGTTTTGTAAGAGCTTTCGCACAACGTGAGTGGCGATATGACTTTCATTCGTCTGGGAGAACGGTCGCGCAACTTTCACGTTCATGTTGATACCGTAATATTAGCACATTTTATTGCATTCATCCATGCACATCCCACTGGTTGCACACTTCATCTCTGCAGCATCTCCTTCATGGAAACAACAAAGTCTTCCACCCTCGTCACCAAGCTCATATGACTATCCCCCTTTATAACCCTCAATTCCGCCTGAGGTATCAACTCAACAGCCTTCTCACTGAACCTCAGCGGAACATTAACATCCTGATCGCCATGCCAGAGTATCATTTGACCCTTTTCAACAACAAGATCCTCCAGCTTGAAACCCCAGTCACTTCCATACAAGTTCGCCTCCCATGCTGACGGATAACCGCCTTGTTTCATGGCTTCTCTAGTAGATTGCAGAATGGATCTCCTCAAATCAGGGTGTTTGGTCCAGATTTCTGCATCGCTCGGTGACCTTGCTGTTATTTCCTTGTCCATCATTTCTTCCAGCTTCTCCGGGTGTTCCCTGTCGCGCGCTGTGGCTCCTAGTAATTTATTTAATAGCCATCCGAGAGGCGTAGTAGCATAGGGCGCGATATTGAACATGATACGCGTCATAGTCAACATACCCTGCGTTGAGAAAGACGGCGGCATACATCCAGCTACTGTGCCTACACCGACTAGTCTCTCGCGAGGTATCTCCTTTAGACAAGCAATTGCATAAGGGCCACCGCCAGAGACTCCAAGGATGGTGAAGCGCTGTACGGAGAGGAGATCCGCTATCTCGAGAACATCTTTGGGATAGTCGAGAATGGATCTGTTTTCCTGGAAGGTCGAGTCGCTGTATCCTGGTCGAGAAGTCGCAATAGCACGTAAACCGTGTTTGAGAGCTGTGCTATGCGTCAGGTAGCCTTCGTGATGAGACCCTGGAAAACCGTGGAAGTAAAATGTTGTAGGGGCATTAGGACTTTCTGCGCCGTAAATCGCGTACGACACTTTTCTCCCATCCGCCAAAGTGATGATCCTGTCCTGAGGTTCGTTCATACTCGATGTTCTTGATTTGCAACAGGAATAGGTAAGAATGATAGGACAGATGAATAAAAGATTAAATCGGTTCTCACGTCAGCTCGGGTCACGTGTAGGCCCGAGTGGAACAGAGGCTAACATCTGAATTGAAAAGAACGGGTTCCACTAGTTCAAGGCAAATTCCTGTCGCGTCCATCTCTGATGAGTTAAACTCGGATGGTCAAAAGTAGTACATCCCAAGGACAGCTATGTTCAGTTCGTGAGCTCATTGTAACAGCGCCTATTCAATCTACATTCAATCATCACTGAAGGAATTATGTGACCGCATTAACTTGTACTTGATCTTAATCGTGCTCTATTCATCATACGCGTGCGGATGGTAGTATAGGGTAAACCATGACGGAATGCATTTGATTATATGCTAGTGTTGTTGAATTAAACACGGGATGATGCGATAAGAAACCACTGATATATGGGCCTAGTTATCAATTTCATCTTCTGCGTAGGCAGGTTCCATCTCCTAAATCTTTTTGTACTATAACAGGCGGGACCATGGGATTGTTTCCGTTGGCCAAGCACTGCTGTGAGCAATTGTTTAGTTTAATGAGTGTTGGAGATGCGCTTATTTTCACCAGAATGGGAAATGCAGGAATTAATATCTAGTCTTTCCAGGGTCTTGTCTTTTCCCATCAAGGTGGCCATCTCGTCATACTTGCTTATTGTGGAGGGTCATGGGACGACGGAAATCCCACAGTCGGAGGCAAACCAATGCATTCCGGGAGAACTGTCGGAAGCATTCTTCAATCCCAAGCCAATGATGAGCGCACAATGTTCCGTCCGATCTTCTGTGGCGAGCTTAATTAGCTTAATTACATGCAAAAAAGAGGCTCAGCCGGCTATTCTTCCCACGGGAGAGCACACTTCCCCGCAAGGAACAACCTTGTAAATATCAGGCACAGCTGCAAATGTACGCCATCTAAGACATAGATAAGATCCTGTAATCTCCCGGGCTAGTGTATGCATTTACAATGTCTGAGGTTCAAACTTAGTTCAGGCCACAACTAACTAGTAAACGTCCGTCTTTCTCGGTTGGAAAACATTTCCTTCTTTCCGTCCACGTAATCCCACTTGGCACCAAGACCGAAGAAACTAATGATCACGATACCATTTAAACAATTCTTCTCCGGACCCAGCATCACACGTCGGACCGTATGGCCGGGGGCCACTAGGACAGAGCCGTGCATCATATCCGCTCGTCTTTCGATAGTTGATCACACTCTCGCCAAGGACCCCTAGTAAATCTATGGTAGGTGGGAAAATGTGGATAAACCGTTAATGACAGGGGTTTATGAAACTCGCTCTCTAGAGTCAAATATTGTAGCCAGGGTTGACGGCCCGAACTCCGCAGTTCCTGTTCAAAAACTCCCAAGTTTCCATCTCCACATTGTTCTGTCGCTGCAGGGGTTACTACCCGCAAATTGCTACTCCGGAACTCGGTAGATGTTCCCTTTAAGATGGGACCTGAATGTGACCTTGTCTCGAATCGGGATGTCGGAGCAGACGGAGGTCTGGGGTTCTTGATTGGCTACTGCCATATAATATTCATGTTAATGGGGGAGATGACTTCAGCTTAACGGGCTTAATTCATCCAAAACTGTATTTTGAATGCGGATCTCGACTTGGCTTTTCCGGATGTAGGCCTAAAGGGGCCGACCCCCAGTTTATTCCATGTAAACAATGTGCGATCATGAACCGGAAGAAAACATATATAAATCAAGTCCACGATGCATCGTAACATCTTGTTTCTCACCAGTCAGTCATTCTCTATACAAACCCTCGCTCACCGATCCTGCCCAGCATGAAGTTCTCTCCTCTTCTTCTCTCAACTCTGCTCGCCCAGACGATCGTGGGCCAGACTCCTAACAACACTAAGGAGAAGCACCCCAAGATCGACACATACCGTTGCACAAAGGCAAAGGGTTGCAAGAAGACGACAAACTACATCGTCGCTGACGCCGAGCTTCACGGTATCAGCCAGGCCAACGGTCAGAACTGCGGTAACTGGGGTGAAGCCGCCGACCCCAAAGCCTGTCCTGACGAAGCAACATGTGCCAAGAACTGTGTGCTCTCCGGTATGGACGAGGCTGCCTACAAGGCCAAGGGTATCAGCACCTCTGGTGACGCCCTCCGCCTTGAGATGCTCCGCAACGGCCAGTCTGTTTCTCCTCGTGTTTACCTTCTCGAGGCGAACAAGAAGAAGTATGAGATGCTCAAGCTTACCGGTGCTGAGTTCTCCTTCGATGTTGAGACTCAGAAGCTTCCTTGTGGTATGAATGGTGCTTTGTACCTCTCCGAGATGCCTGCCGATGGTGGAAAAAGCACAAGCCGATATAGCAAGGTTGGAGCCTACCAGGGCGGTGGATACTGTGATGCTCAGTGCTATGTCACACCCTTCATTAACGGAGTGGTAAGTTTATCTTGATATTGTCGCTACTATTGGACTCGACTAACTAAGTTTTCAAGGGTAACATCAAGGGCAAGGGTGTCTGCTGTAACGAGATGGATATCTGGGAGGCGAACTCTCGCGCCACCCACATTGCTCCCCACCCCTGCAATGTGCCAGGCCTATACGGCTGCACAGGTAGCGAGTGCCAGAAGGAGGGTATTTGCGACAAGTCTGGCTGCGGCTGGAACCACAACCGCAACGGCGTTCCTGAGTTTTACGGCCGTGGCAAGAACTTTAAGGTCGACACGACCCGCAAGTTCACAGTAGTTTCCCAATTCCCCGCCGATAAGAACGGCAAGCTTAAGGAGATGCACCGCCACTACATCCAGGACGGCAAGGTGATCAAGAGCGCCGTCGTCACCATCCCCGGACCTCCCGAGGTCACCGGTAACATCATCGAGGACCAGTACTGCAAGGCCTCGCACGCAGACGACTACATCCGTCTCGGCGGCACAGAGCAGATGGGTGATGCCATGACCCGTGGTATGGTTCTCGCCATGAGTGTTTGGTGGAGCGAAGGCGATTCCATGGAGTGGCTCGATGGTAAGGGCGCTGGCGCTGGACCCTGCACCAAGGAGGAGGGACTTCCCAGCAACATTGTCAAGGTCGAGCCCAACCCTGAAGTTACTTTCAGCAACATCCGCATTGGCGAGATCGGGTCGACACACGCGGTGAAGACTCCTCGAGTTTATGGCGCTCACCGCCTGTAGCGTCCCACTTGTGGAGGATCCATCGATTGGAGCCAGAGGTTTGGGAATATGCAAAACAGTTGTCACTAGCCACTGACACGTGTTTGTCGGGGCGAAAAAAAACTCTTTGTTACAGGGTTGCAGGGGTTGATTGTTCTTGTATATAAATTATATGATTCTTGAATATATTCACAACCATTTTTTTTAAGTTACACAACGAACTTATACTTATATCTGATTACACCGTGACTAATCAACATCCATCATCATCAAGTGGCTTGCGCTAGTCTTTAGTCTCTCTCTATTGTCTTCTCCAATTCCTCCAAATGTACGGATTCTGGGCTCTAGAGCCCTCCAATATCAAGTAAGTGGTTGTGTCTGTACGTCATAACTCGCTTGTGGCTGACCCTCCCTCGTGCAGCAAGAACAAAAGACAAAACGTCATGGGTCTTTTATCATCTTCTGAAGAACAAGAAATTCCTCGTTCTCTCCAACTCAGCCACTTGGAGCATCGCATTCCAATGCCTCGCTCACTTTCCGCCATTTCGAATCTCGAGATTCGCGATCTTAATCGCGATCAGGTCCGCTTTTATCATCCTGGTTATTTGAAGCCTTTGAACCTGCTCTTTTGTCTGCCGCGCGTCGACTACGAACCCGTCCGAGGCGCATGGGGAGTTCATTATCGTACTGCACTCACAGCATGCCAAATCCTTGCGAATAATGCTTTTGGTACTGGCAAGTTGGCCAGGGATGAGCGCGGAAAGGATATAGTTGCCGATGATGATCAAATTTTGCTCAATCGGGATTATTGGTTTTTTGTCGATGGCGAAGGTATGTCGCCTAATTTAACAAAAAAAGCAAGATGGTGTTTGCTGACTCTATTATTCAGAGCGATATCCTATTGTCCCCAGTTTCAGAGATTGGCAATTCCCTCATGATAAAATTCCCGACTGGTGGGCTGCACCCGAATGCGCAACCACTCTTCACAGCAAGCGATGCGCTGTTACAAATACCAGCTACGCATTCACATGGGCTCATTTAATCCCTCGAGACGAGCAGCAATGGTTCAACAAAAATGGCATGGGTCTGTATGGTGGCGGATCGCACACTATCGACGACCCTCACAACATTCTCCCTCTCAAAGCCGACCTCTACGTCTGCTTCGACCAGAGCGTTTTCGCACTCATTCCAAAAGTCGCACGATCAGCAAACGGCGACTCGATACATAATCAATACGTGCTACACGTTCTCGATGGTCGCGAAGCAGAATTTGCAGCTTTATACCAAAATCGCAATGTCGAAACACTTGCTGAGGGAAGCAGAGAGTACCTCTTTGCTCGATTCGCATGGTCGATCTTTTCATTCCTCAAGCCGTTCCTTACATCCGGTGTTGGTCGTCGCGTCGTGCGATACCGTGTTCGCGCAGCAGACGAAGACGAAGAGGAAGAACACTTGGTGTCCGAGATGCAAAACATCTTTTTGGACTCCAGAAAGTTGGATCAGCTGTATGGTGGTGTCAGAGGAAGACGCGCGCCGTCACTGGAGGGTTCATATGTCGATGTTGAGGATGAGTGGGATGATGAGAATCCTGGACGAAATGAGATGGAGGGATGACTTGATTATGACATGATTTATGCACGGAAATGAATACTGGTTTGGGTTGGATTTATTGAGCGTTTGGATTTTGGAAAACGGTTGGAAATTTGACAACAGATATTGTTTTGCTATCTTGAATGAAATATGGCTTATTTTGGTTTCCAATCATCACATTCGAATTTGTTTGATCTCTTCTCCCATTCCCTCATAAGACTGGTAATATGATCCAGTGAAATGTGTGAACTGTCAAAAGTCCGAGATAGTGTCAGGCTATGTTGATAGATTCGCCTCTTAATCACTCATCAACTCTCATCAGGCACCAAAGCCAACGCATACTTTAATTGACGTGTTCAGACGATGTGAGACGATGTGTTTGGAGGAAAAACGTTTCATGAGTTGGCAAGCATAAACCCTTGCACAAATAGCGGAGCTGGGTTATGCAGATCATCTAATCCTTGCAAGTATGTGTTCCATCCAAAACGCTTCCAATCTCATCCAACTTCCTCTGCCAAGCGTCAGACTCAAACTTGATGTCTTTCAACTTATCTTCATTCGGTCCCTCAGCATCGACAAAAACGTTCTCACCAAGTGTCATCTCTCCTTCATACAACTCCTTATCATCGTCAAGTCCTTTAAGTAAATCCGGGCCTGCATGATCGCCAGGGTTCGGATCTTCCCAGACAGCAACCTTGAACTTTTTACCACTCGAAAAGAAAAACTCTTCCTCTAGATCCTTGTTCTTCTCGGCGAAGGGCTGCATGGAAGCTTCGGGGATTTGGACAAGGCCCAAGATTAACCCGTGTGAGAGGAGATTGCCAGTAACGGAGGATGGAAGAGGAGGTTCGAAAGTGACGTTACTGGCCGAGAGTGAGATGTTGGGGGATTTGACAAGGGCGTGGGTGATGTGTAGCTCATTCTCTGAACCGTAGAGATAGAAGGGCATGAACTTGTCAGGATAGTCGATGTCGCGGTTGATCGAGTTGAGTGGGCGACTCTTGATCATGGACTTCAAAGTAACGACACCCTGTTCTTTCTCATATTCCCTGAGAGATGATTAATACGGATTTGAAGTGGTTTGATACAAGGGACACATACTGCAAGCCATTCTCATACATGGAAACCGCCATCGCCATTCCATCCGAGATTCCACTGATGACATCGGCAATGTACAGCGCATCACATGACTCTAGCATGACGATAGTATCCTCACTATCCTCGAGTCTCTTCTTGTAGAATTTCTGTAGGTCCTCATCAAGTTCGCCGGCTAGTATGACCTGCTGTCGCCTGGTCACACTGTGGAACGAGGCCTGGAATACAAGATACACCTCGGATGCATCGGGTGAACCTTGTACAAGGAACTGCAGTTTCTTAGCCCCGGGATTGTTTCTCTCTCTGCACTTTACCACCTCTTCTATGACAACCTTCTCTAGATCGTTCATGATTGTGGAGATGAAATCCTTCTTTGTTGGGAAAGGACTCATGACGACGTTTCGAATGACAAAGAGACTTTGATCGGACTTTTCCACGCCCATTCTTTCCATGAACTTGTGCGCACAAGTACCATAGTCCTCAGGCAAGAATTGGGTCGAAGTCAGGTAGATCGGAATAGTGGAAGGATCAGTGTTGGGAGACGTGATGGAAAGCCTATCAACGACTCTCTTCATAAGATAATTTGCTTCTTCCAAATCAGTGTTCAATTCCCCACTCTCGTACTTCCAGTTGAGAGTGAAACAGTTGATGTTGGTATCAGAACCCAGATCACGAATGATCTTCATAGCTTCTTTTGACTTGAAGATCTCGGTGTCGGTCTTGCCGATGATGAGGTCCCGGATCTTTTTTCTTTCGTTGTTGACTGACGTCGAAAGGAACTTTTTGTTGCCTTGATTCTCGGCCGGGAGAATGTTGAAGGGGATGCACATGAAGTAGTCGTTGTCCATGGTTGCATAATGAGCCGAGATCTAGTATCTGTTAGTATTGATAAGATCTACACGTCGATCAGTGGAAATTACCCTTGCGCTTGTAAAAGTTGCTTCGCCGAGGAGTTTACCGTAGCCCTGGTGGTTGAGGCCAATGGTTTGGTTGGAGAACCATGCTGACATGGCTGCGGCACCAGGTTTGCTAAGAAAATGCTGTTAGCCATTCGAGATCCATGCACTCGAGTATCCATAAATACTTACCTGCCCTCAACACCATAAACACCAATGTTCTCCGCAGACCCTTGCGAAAGATACGGTCCCGACCAGGTAACAAGATGTCTCATCCTCCCGTCGCGATACACCAAGCTTCCTGCAGGATAAGGGATGTAACCCGCCTTGTGCGGATCAACCGTGATTGAGTCCGCCTCAGCCATGGCCTTGATATCCTCGACTGTCTTGGGATCCAAGTACCATTCCGGCTCAGGCTTTGTGTCAGTCTGCTCCTCGACGCTATAACGTCTGTCGGGGTTTAACATAGTGGCAAAGTAACCACCCCAAGCTGCGTCGGCATGTACGAGAAAAGACAAGCCGTGTTCTTCTTGGAACTTCTTCCGTAGGCGAAGAATCTCAGTGAGTCTGTCAACAGCACCTTCTTCTGTAGAACCAATAATGGCAACGACTGCAAACACGGCCCTTTTGGCTTCGACACATTTGTGGAGTTCATTTTCCAATTTCTTGATGTCCATCTGAGCGCTGTTGTTGACATCTACTCCGAAGACGTTACCAGAACCAAGACCGGCAATTGCTTTCATCAAATCAGCTTCTGTGGAGTAGTACATTTGGAGTGTCACACTTACCAACACCCTTGGGCCACGAGTAATGTCGGGTCTTGCTGACAAAATACTGGATCGGCTCCTTAACCTTGAACTCTCTCTCCAGAAGCTCACGGCCGATGGTTTGAATGTTGAACTCGTTTAGCGCACTTTCAAGAAATTTGCTGGTGATACCAAATTGCTTGTTGAGTAGATCAGGAAGGTCAAGGATGACCTCGGAACGAAGGTTAAGGAGATCCCATCCCGAAAGATCTTTGAATAGAGTTTTGGTAGTTGCGTGGAAGCATGAAGGAGCATAAAATCTATCAGCGATGAATTGAAGCTTTCCGCGTTTGAGAGCAAGGCATAGACTAAGAGGGTAAAACTTGAGGTTTCGAGCTTGGTATATTAGCATTGGCATAAACGCGTAGTGAGAAGCGAAGATACGTACCAACCCAAATAGATTCCAAATTGGCAATCGTTCCGTCACAGGTGATATGTCCCCATGAGAGAGGACTCTTCTGCGGATCAATATTGTACCCAAACAACTTGCAGAGCTGCTGTCCAACCCTCAACTCCACGAGTGTCGTCATAGGACTAGCCTCGAGAGCGACATTGTTGGGGTTGTACAACATGGTCATGAAGTACCCAAGCAGGGATGACATGGTTAAATCAGTACACATGTGCGCCTCATAACGGGGGGACCAAAATGGTGCCGAGTGTTCGCCGAGAAGCTGTGCTACCTTCTCAGTTGCAAGGCGGAGATCAGAGCGGGCTTTGAGGAATACTGGAGAACGACGGTATTCTTTGGATATGAAGGCCTGGGAATTGTTAAGTTGGTAGACACTAGAGTATAGTGGCGGGGAGGATACCTGGTCCTGAGGATAGTAGCTCTGGCGGGCGGCGAGGAGTTCATCGAGGATGGTGTTGATGTTGGCTCGGAAGTCGGGTAGATTGGAACCCTTGGGTCCAATGAAGTAGGCATGAACTGCATCGAACTCTTCTTGTCGTACTTCTTTTTGAACTTCCTTTTGGACTTCTGTCATGATGGGCGATTGTCTCTCGCTGAAAGTGATGATAGTATGTTTCGATCTTTACTAAGAACAAATGCTTGATTATGAACTATAGAAGACGTCCAGGTAAGAGACTATATACCCTATCAGCCTCCCTTTTTCTTCCGGCTTCACGAAGATCTACCAACTCTTGTGACGTACGAGATATCTCCTTCGATGCATGTTTCCCTGCAGGGCGAGTTTCTAGTACGCACAACATATATAATACGGCATGGAATGCTGAAGAAACAAGGATTGAAGCTCAGAACGTGTCGCTTCTTCTATGGGCGGGAGAGAACCGTTGATGTAAAACGAAAAGATCTACCGGTGCGCTCCGGCTCATGCAAGGGCGATCCAAGATAACCAGGGGTCTGTGGAACAATTGAGGTCATACCATGATTCATCCAAGATAAATTGTCCTTGAAGAAATGGATCTTCCATGTTATGCAGCCACTGCTTCAATAGTCCACGACCCGTGTCTTGGGCTCGGCCAATCGGAAGAAAGTGTGAGGAACTTCAGCTCTCAACGAGCAACGAAATGTGAGACAGAGATTTGAGGCCTTCTATATAGCGTCATATGTTCAGAATAGCTCAAGGGTACTGTCAAGAAGACTCCTACTAAAGAGTTACGATTGAAAACCTTAAAGCTACACAGGTACACGTCATATCTTGGGTAGTGCGGTGGGTTCGTCGACACTGGCGAGTCTGAGTCACTTATCAATCATTTGCAATTTATGTTTAGTCATTTTGTGTGAAGCTAAGATTCCATCACTGCCGTATCCAACTGGTCGTCAACCTTTCCATCGATTACTTTGTGGATCCCAAGACCTTTAGAAGCTAGTTGATCTATCTCATCTGCTAGCGAGACCTCCTCGTAGCTCCCTACCAGAGAGTCGAAATCAGAGTCTTTGTCATAAAAAGATTTCGCCAGGCGCAGAACGCTACGTTCCATGATATCCACCTTCCAGATAGCATCGCCGCACATATTCTCAAAAGGACGTTGATCGATGATGCGGTAGCAAGAAAGGCCTTCGCAGTTTACCCGATCTTCGCCGTCGCTATGGCCATGTGGCACAATGTGCCAAATTCGCGAGTAGGATTCGACGGTCGAATTTGCAATCTCGTGGACTTTGGAGGCCTGGGTTCGTAATTTGGAGGACTCGAGTAAAGCAAGTAACCGCTTAAGCAGATAATGCATGTTCACTTCGAACGATACCCAGCCACTCTCTGGCAGCTGGTGATCCCAGTATGGTACGTCAGGCCAGTGCTCATATACGCTGGTCCTGGATATAGGAACTATACTTCTTCGGTGCAAGTCCGGGCATGTCGGTGCCATCATGTCCAAGACTGGGAGTAGGAACTCTATGGCAAGGTCCTCTGGACAGAATAAGCGGCCCAGGGTGCTTCTTAAAAATAGCCCAAAGGCAGATGCTTCTTGAATAAAAGACGCGCCGTTTCCGGGCAATTCCATTTGTGTTGATGTCGCGCCAACAGCATGGGGGTCCGCACCGAGTGTAATCAGACGCTCGATCATATCCGTCGGCGGAGTATCTGCTGCCAGTGCAACCTTCCACTCAAGGCACATGTCCCGAAGAGCAATAGTATAATCTTGGAATGAGCTTGGTTGAGTCCTCCATCGAAGATAGGTGTCGGCCATGTCAGCTTCCCGACATACAAGGTGAGCCGGGAATGAATAACATACCGCCCAAAGAGACGTCCACGGGCGTAAGAATACACCTTGATTCCAAAGATCCTGTATGGATTGGAGCAGTTCAAACATGATCTCATCATGTGCACCTCTTCTTCGGAGTTGGATACAGCCATCAACCGCAGCCTCTGGAATTGCCATTACGTCTAACGTGCGGTAGAGGGCCCAGAGATAGACTTCACATTTGAAAATCGTCAGCCGAAAATCAATGGTTGACTTCATACCGCTGTAGTGGCTCAGAATATCCTGCCCAGGCTTTGTATCAACCAAGAAGTCGTGGGCTGTGCGGTGAATGAACTTAACAGAACGTGTAAACGGATAAATTTCGGCTGTCATATGGATTGAGCTGTAATCTCGATCGCACACGGACTTCTCGGAAACTTGGAGCATCCCAGCGCAGCGGGTGTTGATGTCTTTTTCTGTAGCCTCACATAACCTCTCTACCTCGTGGCAGGAAATGACGTTGACTCTGGGGGGGGATATCCGATCTTTTGCAACGTTGACTACCATCGAAAGTTGGGCCAACGTCGGAGTCTCATGGTAGTATGTGTACTTGCTACGTGATTCCCAACCACAGAAATTCCATCCATCAGCTATGACACAATGAAAATACATTGCAGCGGTTTCCCGATAAACCTTGTTGTTAGTATTGAGTCGAGACCACATGGTCTCGTATAGTGCCTCAAGCTCACTCGGCAGCTCTTCTAGTCTCCTCATGAGGGTAGCTTCGTCATCGCCATTGTTGATTCCAGTAATGAGACTTTTGTTGGCTAGGAATAGCCATAGGAAAACTCCTTGGGCCTTATCGAGTAGCACAATCATGATTGTGTCAAGAAAATAAGCAGAGATTACGTCCTCTGAGAATCTTGCTAGCTGTCCCTGAAGGTATACGGCCATTTCGGGTCTGGTAAGATCATGCAGACACAGCTTCTGGGCCCCCATCGATTCGATACCCTTTATGAGTCCTGTCTCGAGCCGACTGGAGACACAAACTTTAACCTTGGGGATAGAACATAATCTCTTTAGGACGCGTATAATAGATTCAAAGCCATCCTTGTCGGAAATCTCATCGAGTCCATCGATAAAGAGACATGTTGAGGAGATCTGGCTATTTAGAATGGAGTAAAGGACCATTTCAGCTTCTTGACTTGACCACTCGGATCGAACGCGTTCCGACGCATCTAGCATTCGTCTAGAGTAATCCTCCAGCTCCTGCTCATCTGTGGCCCCGCCGTCATAAATTTTGTAACTGAGGGAGACAATTTTGCCGGCCAAGGTTATGAACGATATAAGATGGCACTGGCGGCGCCAAGAGCCTCCAGTCCTGTAGCCATCACTGCATTCGCCTTCTACCTAGTCGCAATGGATGTCTAAACGTAAAGAAGTAGCAGATGAACAGGATCGAACTCGCAAACCAGTACTCCGACATGTGGTATTTCCTTAAAAAGAATAATTTCACTTAGGTTGACCACAAAGAATTGATAATGTCGTGAGATTGAAAGGGGGATGTTAAGTTGGATATCCCCTCACTCGGACGTCCCAGATTGCGACCCAAATCTGCCTTGAATCAGGCTCTGCTAGCCCAGCCCCGGTCCGGCATCCATCGCGTGACCCAGGTTGCATGGCCAATGCAACTATGTTGCAATTGTGGCCTATCATTTACCGCGGAGTCTAAGCCAGTATATTCTGATTTGATCTGACAGATGAAAACTTCTTGCCAATGCATTACTCAGCCACATGGATCTGACGTGGCGAGTCCTTGTGCATTCGAGCTTTATAGGCAGAATTACAACATCGTTTATTGCCTTGGGGGTATGTTGTTATTTGCCCAATTAGACATACAGCAATCTCGTAGGTATTTAGCCACCCGAGTCGATCTCGTAGACTGTCTGGCCGATGAACGACCTCCGCCATGATAATGTGGCACTTCTAGTGATCCCCAAAGAGTTTAAGTTGTTGGAATGTAGGTTCTTCTGTGGCCTGTTTCCATGCGCAAAAGCTCAGAGGCGAACTGTCATACTATCAGTCGAGTGCGATAATAGTCACAAGCTTCATTTGACTAGAGAGCCATAGTGATATAACGATAACTACGAGAGAAGCTCGTTCCCATAGATCTTAAAACAGCTGAATACAGAATGTGAATATGAGCTTTTAATTTTTCCTTTCTAATTCGCTATTCCGAGTAGTTGCTGAGTCTACACATGCTAGAGAGAGAACTACAGTTCCCCGCAATCCGTTCCAGTCGGTCACTTCACAAAAGGATACAGAGAGCGTCCGATTAATATTCAAAAGTCATATTTTCGATTTCATATGAGAGAATCCCTTGAATGTCAGGCTCGAAGTAATATGCACGAGTCAACTTCTTGGTGAGTGGTACTGAGAGTACCTAACGTCAATAAGTCCTTGCCTCTAGTTCAAAATCCCAGTGAATGTTACCAGAGTGCTATAATCAGTCAAAATGCTGAGAGGGCCACGCCAGCAGCATTGATTATGATTGTCTCGGCGATCTCTAATGAAGAAGGTAATATAAAAATGAAACTACTTTTAGAGAGCTACAATGGGAAAGAATCGAATATATGCCTTGGCGCCTCATGACGGTTGTGATGTTGGCACTACTGCATCAGACCAAGAAGCCTGAGCCCTCATCCAAGGCAGATATGGTACACATTCTGGGCATATTATGGCAAAATGGCGCGTCAATACGATCCAGAAACTTCGAAGACCTACAGCATAGACAGGCCAGTCTTAGGCGTCTGCGCAAAGTCTACCTTAACATGACAGAAGACAACGTCGATAAACAACCACATAACGGGGTTATAAGGGGCGCAGTTTGAATTGTGTGGTTCGGCACATGTGTCATTGGATCAGCTTAAAGACAAGTTATCTTTGCATGATAACAGGAAGCAACGCTCAAGCGTAATGATGCCGGAAACCCCAACCCGATATCATGTCACTGAACAGATAGAGCAAGTACCGGTATAGACAAGTAACTGAGAAATATTTAAAACCTAACATTTATAGAGCCTCGCCAAGAAGGCTACCAACGTTGAGAGGATCACCACCACCACCACCGAAAGAGGGAAACCCCGGGATCGTACCGCCAAATACGATCTGGAGGGCCCCGGTCACCTCATGAGCGGGAAATCCGGCCTGCTGCAAGGTTTGCGCGACACCGTCTTGTCCAAAGTTAAAGGTATCTTGGAGATCCCCAGCTATCTTCTCGACAGCGAAGCCGGCATCCCTCATGATAGAAGCTACCTCGCTGGCACCTCGATCGAAGGTATTATGCAGGACGCTGGCAACAGAATCAACCCCCTGAATGACACCCTGTTCAACCTTTCCAGCCCAGGCAACAGCCGAACCTAATATATCGCCGAATATCTGCTCAGCATTGCTCTCGATGTTGCTGACGATGGCCGAAAGCAGATCGCTGACTGTTGAAATGTTGACATCGGCCGAGAAGGGGCCAAAAGTGCAGTTCAACTCTTCGAACCCAAAGTTACCTTGAACTTGTAGGTCGATGTCTGATGAGCTTGTGCTCAGTGAGAACTGGGCACCGACCGATGCGTCCAAGGGAAGCGAGCCTAGCGCGCCTAGCGAGATAGTCTGGTTGATGCTGTACTGAAATGAGGCGGCCAGATTCTCAAGATCAGATAGTGTGCAGCTCATAGCCGAGTCTAGCACACCGTCAAATGCCAGTTCAAAAGTAAAGCCTCCCGAGGTGACGGTGGCAGTCAGCTGCTCATTTACCACCTCGAATAAACTCACAGTCGCGTTGAGGTTAAGATACGGTGCCTTGACCGTCTGGATCTTCAATTGTGGGCCATTGGGCTGCACCAGCTGCTTCGTCGTGGCAGCTTGGGCCGCCTTCTTCTGTGCAGCTTTGGTCACCAGCTGATTGTTCTTGATGGGATTCCCGCTGGCGTCTACCTTGATGAAGACCCCGGTGCCATCGCCCCCTAGTGAGAAGATGCTGCCAAGTGACAGAGGAGCCATCTCGATGAGGGCATCTAATCCATCATTGAGGTCAACTTTGATGTCGCCGTAAAAGGTGAAGGAGAGGATGTTAGCAGCTGCACTGAAGCCGTAGCCCGTGGGTGAGAGAGACCCGTCAGGCAATACCACAGGCTTCATAAAGTCTTCTGCCCAGTGGAAGGAGAGATCGGTGAATGAGAATGGTACGTCGAAAGGACATTGTGAGTTGGTAAAGATTGTAAGTACGTCGGTGACATGCATCTGAGGCACGTAGAAGGAAATAAAGACAGAATTTGGCACATCGTCCTCCAGATCGCACACAACCACGAAATTGTCGTCATCGAGGGATACTTGGGCATCACTGGTAGAGTCACCAATGTGGAATTGACCTGACAAGCCAATACCTATACCAGGTGGCTCGAAGAAGATCCCGATTCCCACTCCAAAGGCATCGAAATGTACACCCTTTAATTCAGGTGGCCCCGGGAGGGAACTGTGGTCTCCCTCTATGTCCACGTCGAAGCTGGCCTCGATATTGTCGATGGTCATGGAAACAGCGGCGTCGAAAGACTTTCCGAATATGGTGAACGGAATAGTGCCCTTGACGGTGAAGACGACAAACTCGAATGCCGGGTTGATGTTGATGCTGACAGTGGGCTTGTTGATGGTCAACGTTTTGTTATCGCCACAGGGTACGTCCATGACATCAAGGTTGATGGAGAGCTGAGTGCCTAACACGTTGCTGCTAATAGCACAGTTGATATTGACAGCAACCATCAGCTTCTGGGTATTAAACAACGACCCGAAGAACTGCAAGCCCTCTTGCGACCGGGCTGGCAAATCTTTCAGGTCCGTCTCGGCTTGGATGGAGAGGTCATCGTTGTCGATACTGCAGGTAAACTTGGTCACCTCGATATCCGTAAACCCAGACGGCCAGGTTCCGCCCATCATGGACACGATACTGCTGAGCAGATACACAGCCTTTTCCATAGGCTTGCCTTTGCTCTCTGGCCTTTCAGCGGTATATGCAAGGCCCAGAATGTAGGCAGCATACGTGCAGGTTGCGTATGTCGGATGCTGACTAAAGAATTGGTTCACAGGCTTTGATGGTGGCTTTGGGCTGTTTTGCCATAGGGCTTTGAAGGTCGAGGCAAGCGGGTCGGTCGGCTCATTGGTGATAAAAGTAATAAACTGCATGGTCTGATTCATAATATCGACATCTGCCTGCTCCACGTTGAATGGTCCGGGGCTGTGCCCCATGCAAATAAGCCGCTTCACGGGGGCATTCGTCGTTGCGTTGCTCACAATCAATGTAGAGAGTTGGTGGAGAAGCTTTATAGAAGCTGTGGTATTGGCTGGTACCGTGTCAAGCAAGGTTAAGGTACCAAAATAGTTGGTACTTTCTTCCTTGCTGAATGAGTCGTAGACTAGAACGCTGACGCCTAGGCTGTTGGTGAAAGATATGGTGGGGATAGACGTGGAGGGGGTTGTGGAGGGAGTTGTGGTAGAGGTAGACATGGTGACGGTATTTGAGCCGTGGGCAAAAAAAGAAGAAGTGAAAAATTAAGAGTGAAAAATAGAAACAAAGTAATACAATCTCCCAAGGTTGTCGTAATGGTTGATGGGTGACTCTTGAAGCAGATATATCTTCCAAGAAAGAGATAAGGGTACTTATACCTTTACTCTTGAACTCATCCTGTAGAGTGTAAGCTTGTATTATGGAAAGTAAGTATATTATTATTATCTTATCCAGCCTACCGCTACCCTGTCTTCCATACCTTCGAACCGGTCAAGTCGGTTTTATCTCTGTCACTTGGTGCTTGTCACCAGCTCATTTGTGATCAGTAGCTGTGTACGCCACATACCAGTCTACGCCAGTCTAAGAATGAGATATTTGCTTCAGCTGAGAACTAGGCATACTCTGCATGTGATTATTATTCTTATTATTGGATAACCTTGTGCAGTATCTCCCTGCATATGATTGCACTTATTCCTTTATTGATGGAGTATAGGTCTGGACCGCCATGCTAAGACGGTTTGATCCCGGTGCCGCAGCATGAATCAGCTGATTTGCCGCCCACAACAATATTGAGAACGTTGGCTGGCTGATTTAGATCTATGATAACGACTGTGGCGGACTAACATGGCCGATAGTGCGAGTCCAGACCGTTCAAGCGGCCCGAGCCTTGACCTAGCACGAACTAGGTCTGAAAATCAGTGACAACGGCTGGATGATTAGGAAAAAAATTAGAATGGTGGCTAAATAGCGGTATAGGTCTAGACTGTCTACAAAGAGTAATCCTTCCTGCGAGGCTGGCTGATCAGAAACAATACTAATACTAACAAGTATGGATTGGGTGATTTAAGTGAATAATGCTAATCGCGGTTGGACAATAGTACAGTTCAATATGTCTAGGTATTCTCAGCTCTACGCGTGTAAGCGTGCCAAAATTCCAAGTAGAGCAGACTAGCTGGGGTCAGTGCCCCAAAAAGAGAAAGTCTGGGGTTGACTATCATCAATAGTGAGTCCAGGGCTGGCTGATCTGGATGTATAGTACGAATAATGGCTGGCTGATGGTGCAAGCCTGGGATGTCCAGGTATGCTGAGCCGTGTGGTGCATCTAGGCATGTTGAATGATCAAGTGAGACTTGAACAATTCAGGCAAAAGCAGTATTATTCAGACTGCTGATTCTATTATATATAGCCGCAAAGACTGCTTGATTCCTATTCAATTCTCTTCCATCATCCATCCAAACCTCCAGTCATTCAAACGCTTATTTTACTTTTGTACTGAGTAATCATGGGCTCCGTCACTCCCAAAACCTACCCAATCGTCTCAATCACCAACAGCCTGAAGCATGAAGTCGACATCTACGACGGGTACAACCCGGACTCCAAGATAAAAGGGCCACTGCAATACACAAAGCTGGCCACCTTGGCGCCGGGCGCTACCCAGCAGGTGCAGACTATTCGCCATCTCAGCCGGCTGCAGGCCGTGCAGACAGGCAACATCAAAGAACTGGGGAGCAGATACTACGTGCAGTTTCCCGTGGCTGTGCTTGTGGTTGCCTCCTTCAGATCACCCAACTTCACCATCACCAGTGCCATGAAGCAAGCCATGGTGCAGTCGTTCAACTTCATCAAGTACACCCTGGCCAACCCATCTTCGACAACGGCCACCGGTTTTGCCACGGCCTTGATCGACAAGAAAAGCCAAAAGGATGCTGTCAACACATTCTTCAACAGCACTGGTAGCTTCAAGACATGCACCATGAGTACCTGGCAGTCCGTCATGACTTGGATTGCCCAGTTCACGAGCCCATGGCAGGGAACCTACTATCTCTACAGCACCAGCAGTAGTACCACTGCAAGTACAGGTGCAAGTACAAGCACAAGTACAGGCCCGACTCATGTGGCAACCTTGGCCATTACATCTACTGCAGCGGTAGATTCGGCAACGCTAACCATGGCTCACGCAAGCGGTGAGAGTACCCAAGTCGTCATGGAAGGCGATGGTAGCTTGCAGGAGCAGAACGTCGGCACCGGCGACCTCTCCGTGAATCTGAACCCTACCTGGATGAACATAACCAAGACCAGCAAGAAAGATGGCAAGACAGTGTCCAAGTATTTCATTGGAGTAGCCTTCTCTGGCACCATCAACGGCATCGAGGTGGCGGGTAACTCAAACAAGCTTACCAATGTCACCAGCTCAAGCTCCACGGGCAGTAGCCCGAGAAGCAGCGACCCGAGTGCGATGGCGATTGCCCAGTTTGCAGTCAGCTCTTTGACTGGCTTGATTGGCCTGTTGATAAGCGGCGGTATGCTGTACTTCATGGCCAAGGGTCACAAGCAGGCTGAGATGCAAAAGGTGGCCGATGCGCAGAAGGACGCCACCACTCAGACGGAAGCGGATGCAAAAGCTGAGCCAGTTGTTGAAGACTATCAGCAAGTCGACTTGGTTAAGGTGCGAGAAAGGGCCCAGGCGGTTGAGATCAATGTAGCAAAGGTGAATGAGGGCTACGAGGTGTTGGGCAGAGCCCAAGCCAGCTTGACCGAGTTGGAGATTATAGAAGAGGTAGATTCGGAGCTGGAGAGTGATTTGTCGGACGGTGATGTCGACTCGGAGGATGAGGAGGTCTACTCCGAGACCGAAGACGCCGAAGATGATATTGCTGATGCTGCCAAACCTGGCACGAGCGACGCAACCGGCAAGGATGACCTGAACAAGGCCAACGATATTCTTGGCAAAGTGACCAACCAGGTGGACGCAGACTCACAAAAGCAGGACGCCGACGTTAACGAGCAAGAACAGAAGAGTCTATCAGACGCCGACAGGGCGGCCAAAGATGCTCAGGAGTTTGCCAAGTCTGAAGCTGATGCTGAAAAGAAGCGAACTGAGGATGACGAGAAGCCTGCGAGCTCTGATGTTGACGACAGCGATGATGATAACGATGACCCCGATGATCCCGTGGATCCCGTGGGCGAAGGGGCCTAGTATCATCAATTGTCCTACCAGTTCAGGGACAATCACACCGCTTATGCACGATATTATTCGCAACTACACAGATTGTTTACTTTTCCTATAGTTTTTTTTAAATACAAATCCTGTTTTCCTTTTTATATCAAGTACTAGCATCTAGCTTGAGTTAAGCCTGTATTGGACTTCATGCTTTGTAAATGTTGGAAGAGGAAATGGATCACATGTTCATGCAACCACTCGGGCTTCAGACCTGACCTTTGTGGCACAGCTCGCAGTCCTTCAAATGTGCCTTACAACCTAAGCTAAATATTTCTGGCTGAGAATGAAGAGTATTACAGCTTGACTGCTTCTGTGGCTTCAAATGAGATGTTGAAAAGGTCATTAATGTGTTATGATGTGTATAGATGAGTAGATTCGAGTTTCTGAGTATTTTTCTAACGGTCCGGGAACGATGGAAGTGGAAGGGAATGGCCTGAATTATATCCTTATGATAAGGTCTGCCCGCTGTTTCCCTGTACTTACCCATACCCCGCTGTGGCTACACGCCTAAGGTGTCGAACTTAAGGCAAATACACGGTACTGAAGATGAAATCAATTTAGTATTAATATTCGACATCGTTGGTGCGGCTGGGGGACAGATCATGCGTGCCAACGCATTGGGTTTGTGTACATACTTTTGGCCTGTCGTTGGCGCCAAGCAGAAGCCGTTGCGATAGCGTGATTCTAAAACTGAGATACTTAGGCTGTATCCCTTACTCGGGCTTACGAGGCTTCAATCAGATTCGTTCTATTAAGCCACCATTTCCCGCTGATTACCGAATGTCTTTGCTTCCGAGACACAGTGTGGAAGCTGTACGCATGGATCAAGTTGTTGTTGAGTCTGTGAACATGCAGCCCCAGAGATAAGAGTGGTGGAGGGGCGTTCCGGTCTTGGTACCGACTGAGCTATTATGTCCCAGGTCAAGACATTGTGAAGCAGGGAAAGTATTTCCTTCATATAGTGTTTTGATCAGGTTATCTGGAGACAGCAACTGCACCGCACAAGCCAGCAGTTTCCCGATGGATGTTGAGGTTGTTTGGGAATATGCCAACATTCATTGTCACCGTCTTCCTGCCACTGTTGGAATTGATCTGACTCTCTACATGTGTTAGGTACAATGATATCCGCTCCGTCCTTCGAGGGGCTTTTTCTTACATCCATAGTTGTTGTCTCTCCCACCAGATCCCTCCCTTCGCAGTCTCGCCGAAGAGCCAGTTGCTGGCTGGACTATCTGAACTCACGACAAAAAGACAGAGAATATGGTGGAACCAAAGATCTCAAAAGCAGTGCTAACCACAGTGAAGTGAAATATAGACACTGTATGTCGTGTTTTCAAATATTGGATTCCCCTACTGAGACACATCACATGTTGCCACAGGTAGATCAGGCTCTGGCCTCAATTGAAGAATGCCTTGGCTACCCGACCCGGGCGAATAGGCTATTCAGCTGGACCAACAGTAGGGGCACATGTTCCGAGAAAGCGCGCAAACAAGCGAAGCTGAATAAATGTCTTGTTTCCATTGGCCACTGAATCATGAGCTGAAAACAAAGCTTCCAGAGCCTACTGTAAGGGATGGAGCGAGGCGGCACAGACTCGTTCAACCTCGATTCAGTAGTGATCAAAGATTTGCCAATGCTTTGGTATAAATGTTTAAGTCTGCTTGAAGTTCCTCGAGGTTTGGGATGACTCTGTTACGGGTTGGCACCCGAGAACATGGTAGAGATTTGACCCTACGTGACGGAAGAACAGATGTTCTGATCCGCCTGAATCGGATTCTCAACGCGACACCTCCCCTTTTCCCACTCCCCAGACGAAAGGAACTCCTCTACTTTTGCCGCAGGTCACTGTAGGCGGACGTAGATTAGACCAAGCGACCACACCGGACTTTCCGTTACCCCCTTCCACTGGACTCTCTTCTATCGCTTCCCTGCCGGGATAGTCCTAATAACTATTTTGGGCCTCCGAGCTTCACAAACCACCCTTCTTCTTGTCAATCGTCTGCCTTCTCAAGGCGACCAAGCCTCATCATGCAAGCTCCAGGCCCTGCCACCTGGAACACGGCCCTTTGAGGCAGAAAACACCTTAGCCAAATACACCCGCAGGAAGGCGTAAGCTATCAATGCCCCAATCACGGTCCAAAGCCTAACAGAGCCGCATTCTGCTGACCAAGGCTTGTACTTTCCCCGCAAACCGACGATGCTATCTACTTATCCAAAACCACAGAACAAGCTGCAGGACACGACCTACTGCCCATCACTTCCAGGGAAGAGCTATCCTGCATATCTGCAGGATGGTATTCCTTTCTTTTTCTGATTTAATACGAATGCAGTGATTAAACTTTAAATCATCGTCGAATAGGATTATCCCTTTCATCCCCAGTTGCCAACGAAGAGCCCGCGATCGAGTGCTCGGACGGCCGAGGCGACACCGAGATAATGGCAAGCAATATCTCGGTGTCGAAGTCTATGGTGCTTGCCTCGTCTGTCGAAGCTATACTTGAGCTACAGAGTCCCCAGTCGAGACTCACGGATGTTCTACAACTTGGATGAGCAAGTGCCTGATCGTACAACCGGAATGAAGCACCTTCGTATCCTGTATTCAGGATGCCTTACATGCAACAGCCTAACACGGTTGGCGCCGTCAATGGGACCAATCAATATGGACAGAGCTCTCGTTCTTCATCTTTCACTGAAGTTAGCGCCTCAAACCTTTATACCAGGGCTCCTCTTGAAGCGTTTAGAGGTATCCCTCCTCGTCAAGACCCATGCATGTACGTTCTATACCAAAGCTCGAAGTTGATGAAGGCCTTGCTTACACTCTTAGTATTGGACATACATCGAATTTCATTGACACCCTTGCCCGAGCAAGAATAATTGCTGTCATGGCAATGAACATCTTCGTCTACGACCGACCGCTCAATGCGCATCGGGACAGATGGATCTGCCCTTTCTCCAATTGCAAGCAGTCTTTCTTGGACCCCAAGGCTATGATGTCCCATGCGGCATACTGTACACACATTTCCGCTAACGGTGCTTACTGTAACTGCTGCGGCTGTTACTACGACTTTCCTGGTCAGAGCCCAGCTTGCCTGACCAAGGCGGGCGACAGCGCACCTCCTATTGCCAAAGACTCTGCCATGACAAAGGGAAAGAGGAAGATCCATGAGTTCTTGAACCGTCGGTCTGGGTCGTCATCGTCCTCCAAGGCAAGTTCATCGTTCGATGCGGAGTTCGGAATGGATTCTCTACTTGCGTCCCGCAAGAGCTCTGTCGTTTCTGACTACAGTACCACGGCATCGCCTTCAGGCCATCAACCCAGCCAGGAGACGGCCGAGCTCTGTGCCGATTATCAGGTTGTTGAGATTGGTAACTCCAAGATCCTTCCGAACCGCTCCAATGTATCTTCAAGGACAGATTTCGATCATGTACCAAAGGCCTTGACATCTACAATGTCCACAACAGACTATGTCGAGCCGATGTTTTCTGATCACAGAGATTTGTGCATGTCGCCTACGGAGTATTCTCCTCCAAGTAATCGCTGCAGCACACAACGATTAAACAATGACAATGCTCCATATGCTGATATGGATTGCTCAGTAAATACCACTCAGCAATTGGAAGATCAGGACCAAGTCACACGGTGGAATTTGGATATCAGACAAGCAGGAGCTGAAGGGTTCAATTTTGGCACATTTTCCATGCCACCACAAGAATCGCACGGACTCATGGTCCATGTGCCAAACTTTTCACGTCCACGCTTTCCCGAGCAATCTGGTCAGAGCTGTGAAACTCCTCTCTCTGGCAGCCGCTCTCTGAATCAGTGGGAGGACATTACACCAGTAGCCATGTCCCACTCCCAACATCATTATGAGGATGTCGTTGAACTCTCTCATTCTACGTCAACAGATCAGAACCTTGTCGGGGTGAGAATAGCGTATGGCAATGTGCAACATTTTGACATTACCGGAGTACCATTGACAGATGCCTCTTCACCCGCTGGAACCTTGCCAGGGTCTTCTGGCTTCAATCGGGACGGTAACGCAGAGATGCGTTGCCCAGACTGTGGTTTTCAGCCACAAGGGAAATTGGAGAACAGGAAAGCCTATTTGAAAAAGCATCGGAGAAGGCATGGCAAGAGGATACCGCTCATTTGTCATCAATGTGGAAGGGCTTGCACTCGGAGCGATAATCTCGGGGCTCACTTACGAGGAGCCTGTGGGAGGAAGCAGGCGCGACAGCACGGAACTTATCATACACGACCTTAGGGTTCACGGCCTAGGTACGGTCGGGAGAGGACTTAACAGCTGCTGCATTTTGCGACAGACACTCAAATGTATTTGCTTTATAATCATGATACAAATAGCGTACAATTTGATTCAATATCTATCCACCTTCGTTTTCATGTATCTTAAGAAATCAGTGACGATGTCACTGCAATGTCGATCGAATTAGAATGATGAGTGGAGGAGCAAAAACGAACGGAACAGACAGGGGGATCGGAGAAACCCCATGGTCTGCGGCTCGCCAATGCCAACGTCTGTACTAAAATCAGGCGCTCGATCGAGGGAGCTCAAAAAAAGCAAAGAGAGACATCAAGGGTAGGGATCCAAACAGGGTCGCGATGTGACAAGCCCTGCAGGCTGAGATTTGTGCAGTTGCCTTATTAGTGGCTAATTGCCTATTTTTAAGACCAATCCTGTTTGTCTGTCCATTTTAGGTCATCTGTTAGCGTGTAGAAGCCAGGTCATCCATGCATGTCCTGGCTCTAGTTTGTGTAACACAGTGGCAGTTCGTAGCTGCTACTTCATGCAGTGACCGATTGTATCCTACATGAGGGCATTGGATAGAAGGGACTGGGTACAAACAGGACCAGGTAATGAAAGCTTCAAGACATCCTCTCAGGGAAGCATCGTGAGCCGTTAGTAAGACGATTAGAGCCTGCGATCATGAAATGAGGGAGTATATATAGGAGAGTTAGGGACTGCCACTAAAAGTTCAAATCAAGTCCAAGTTCTCTAAGCAAAGTAACAAGGAAACTATTCTATTGAAACAAAGCCATGGGCAATCCCCTGTCAAACAGTACACCCGCCCCGTAAGACCTCTTCCCCCAAAGCGTCTGTGTTGAAACTAACATTCTCGAAGTTCACAAACTCGGCCAAAACTCACACTCGAAAATTTAAAGAAAATACAGGATGGACCAAGCATGATGGCAAATGCAATGCAGGAACAAAATCATGAGAAGATAGCTTTGGGTATACCGACCGTGACCAAAGAGACAAAGATATAAGGTACAGATGGGCGAAAGAAAGTTGGCAATGTTAAATTGGATGAATCATCTTGGCAGTCCAATAGGGAGACGTGAGACTGTCTTGAGACAACTGCCACGTGAGAACACATGAATCCCTTTCCATGTCACGTGTCTATACACTTGAACCCAATCCTCGTAGTTTGAGAAGTGTCTTAGGTTATTGATAATAAGACGATTTCTATGCTCATGATTTGTTTTCTTTCATAGCTGAGTAAAAATACATACATGCCAATTGCTTCCAATTTTTATCAAGATTATATCAGACTAAAATCGCTGCAACAAGAGGGATCCCGTATAATACAACCATATTTACCATAGCATCATGGCCTGCCTCATTCGGACGAATCTGCGCAGGCGTACTTGTCGGGGTAGGCCCCTCGGGATTGCCAGTACCGGGTAACCCAGTTGCAGTTGTAATTCCAGTCCCGGTTTGCAAATTAGATAATGAAGGCAAACTCCCCGATTCTCCAACTCGACTAACTCTACCAGTATTACTTGTAGCTGCCGTTTGTTGAGTTGTAGGAATAGGGATGTTTGGTCCAGTAGTCGGTTGCCCTCTTGGGACTGTAGATTCTGGACGTCCTGGAATAGACTCTTTGCCGGTAGCCTCTGATGGTATAGTAGGTTGTTCAGGTTGTCCAGTTGGCTTCACTACCGGTATTGCAGATTCTTTCTGAGTGCCAGGAACAACCTCTGTTCTCGAAACTATTACCGGTATGTTTGGTCTCTTTGTCGGTGTAGATGCTTTGACAATAGATAATCCGCGGACCGTGACAGCAATAGGGTTACTCCCAGCCTTCTGCACCACTTCAATCATGGGGTTCTGTACGAATCTAGTCTTTTCACTCCTGATCCGTCGGAATCTTCCCGCAGTCGTCTGAACCTGTCTGTCAAAGATTTTTTTCTGGTTCATGATCAACTGAAGACGTGTGCCTGCACTCGCTCGTTCGAAGACGAACCTCTTGCGGAGTTTGGTAGAGCCGACTTCTTCAACTCTGATTGAAGCCCAAACATTGACTAGACTACTTACTGGGATGTCCAGCGGTTGCTTTACTTCAAGAGTGAATTTCGCTTCACCATTAGGAGGGGCTTCTAGTAGACTGTAATAATTATGTTAGTTGACATCTGATTTCAAGTTTTGTTTTCACTGAGGGACGTACATCGCTTGCTGTCCAGCAACTTCTGTGAATGTCGCACCTGGGCCAAGGGAAGCCTCAGTCAGGTCTAACTTCACCACACCAGCCGTAGGTTCAATAATGCCGGAGGTGACTGTTATGAACCCTGAAGGAGATGGCTGAGTTTGCTCAGGTATACCAGTGGGCTCATTGGAGGCAGCAGCTGGTCTCTGGGTATTTTCTGGCCCTGTAACGGATGCGCCTCCGGTCTCTATAGGGCCAGTAGGCTGATTTGAACCATTTTCTGTTGCAGCCGATGGTGTTGACCCTCCAGTCGGCGGAATAAGTTCCGTTATAGGTTCAGTTTGCGCAGATGTTTGACCTGCTGCATCGGATCCAGTTGCAGGCTCTGTTTGTGCTTCAGTCGCAGATTGGGCAGATGGACCATTTGGTGAAGTCGATACTTCCGGCCCGCTCGTCTCAGTCTGGGCATTTTCGGTTGGACCGATCGACCCTGTTTGAAAAGTCGGCGGAGTAGATTCATTTGGCGGAATGGATTGCGTTGGCGGCTCTGCTGTTCCGGTAGGGATAGACGTTTGGATAGGCTCAGTTGGGCCGATAGATCCAATTGACTGAGTAGGTTGAGACACAGATTCAGTCATCTGACTACCCTCTGCTGCAGACGCAGTTGATCCAATGCCTTGGGTAGATCCAATCGACTCTGTGGGAGATAACGGCTGGACGGATTCAGATATTGATTCAAGTGGTGAGGTGGACTGGCTCTGATCTGTCGCGGGAGTCACCTGAGTTGGCCCAGCTGATTGGAGAGTATCAGTCGCTGGTTCAGCTGAGCTTATAGGCTCTGTTGGAGGCTCGATAGATTGGACAGACACGGACCCTGGTTCGGTTGTAACGGTAGGTGGCTCTACTTGGCTAGGAGTGACTGATTCAACTGAAAAGGTAGGTTGAACAGATCCAGTCGGCGGAGTAGGCTCTGTTGGAGTAATTGGCTCCGTAGCTGATATTGGCTCGGTCGTAGCGATTGGTTCAGTCTGTACAGTAGCTATAGTAGGCTGAGCTGGTATCTCTGAAACGGTTTGTTGAGTCGGTACAGTGGGAACAGTCGGCTCAACGGGAGCATTCGGCTGGATGGCTGTTGTAGGCTCTGTCGGTGCAATCGGAGCCGATGGTACAGTCGGAACACTCGGTTCTACAGGAACATTTGGCTGAGTAGGTACACCTACGTTGACGTTCGAAGCTTGGTTTTGCTGGCTGACGGGACCACCACCTTGTGTCGCTGGTTCCCCGACTGTTTGACCCCACGCTCCTCTGATGAGGAGGCCAATGATAAGACTGTTTGTAACGTGCATTTTGCCGTTATTTCAGTTTTTGATCGATAGCAAGTATGAAACCCATTGAGACTATCTTGAGGCTATATGCTATTCTGTTTTGGATGATATACTGCATTATATCTATTTATATGGTATCCTCACATCTGTTGTGCTTTTCCGTCGTGAAACGGCTGTTGCTTATATTTAGACCTTGAGGCTTGCAGCTGCATGAGCCTCAATGCATATCTAGTACCAGCCTTGATATGCAGTCATATTAGTCATCCCTGATTTGATGAATCTTAGGCTCCAAAGTCTGAGAGGCTTCAAAAGAGCGTAGTAGGGCTTTGCCAAGGCATCTCGACCTGAAGTCGTCCAAGTCGCTTCACACCCATTGGTACATTGGTCTTCGTCATACTTTATCCAGTTTTTCGGGCGGTTCTGAGCGAGTCTTACGAATTTCAAGTTGGTTGTATGAGGTCACATTGGTGTATACCAATAGAGTTTTTAGCTTTGCTAAATCTATTGGAAGCATATCACGCCATGATAAGTCCTAGACGGGTTGCCTCTAAAGCTCCATGTTTGGGCGGATGCTAGGTTTTCCAACCACGGAGGATGCAACGGTGACAGCCAAGGCCCAGACCGTCTACAAAAATGGGAGTACATCGTTGACATCGACCATAAATGATTGGAAAACCTGGTCACTTAAAGAAATCAGCGACAAAACCTGAAAATCAGCCCATGTTTTCTTAATTTAGGCTTTATCATTCGTCATTCGCATCTCAGTCCTACAGGTCAAGCGTATTATCTATGTATATTATAACCTTATCGTACCGTGTCGATCATTAGCAAGGCTCTTACCTAATGGCGTGTCACTCACGCACCAGATTCAGGCAGACGTGTAGTTTATACTCATAGTCTAGGATCAATCTTGTATCGATTGAGACGCCATCAGCGCCCGCATGCAAGATTGTGTCAACTTCTGGTCACAGACTTCAGCCTCTCCGTTTACCTCGGAAACCCAATCACGCCAGTAGGTCTCAGGATTAGCACCTATTTACAGATGATTGGCAGGTATCAATTCTCATCCATGATTAGGATTTATATCATTATATCATAATATTGACATTTTTCGGTGCCTTCTACAGATACGTATGCCTCGCTGCCGTTAGGTTAATTTACCATTCTCACGTAAAACGAAAACACAACACCAGTGTCTTCCGGACGTCAACGATATTTTCGCATCCAACTTTCCGATGGATAAGCTACTATATTTCACGGTATTCTCGTGCCTTTGGGCCGCCAGGGGTTCCTTTGGGCAACATCTCGCTGAGCCCACACAAACATCCAAAACGCGGGACACATCGTCAGACGCAACTCTTGCTCCTCGCATCACAAACAAGGTCAAACTACAAGATCCCAGCTCGTCCAGTGATTTGGTCGCCGTAACAGTAGCCCCGGACGAAACTTGCGGTTATCTTTCAGGGCAACCAGTGCTACCCATAACATGCGAAAATCACCGTCCATGCATGTGGGCTAGTTCGCTCGGGATCCTTTGTGGTGTCCTAACTGGAAGCTGGGATTATCATCTTACATGTCTTGACAGGGAAGAGGCATTGAATCCAAGTCTTTGCAACGATACCTGTATTAGCAATTCGGTATACCTCCTATGGTGAGTGAATTATGGATCTTCACAGGGATATGGCACTGATGAAAACGCTTTTCAGTACTCACAAGTCCGCTCCTTACTGCGCGACGTATGCGTTTCCACATGGACTTCGGGACTTTAGATGTTCATCGACCACCGCGAGTCGAGTTTCGAGCGTGGACTTTACTTATATCGGTCAGGTGGACGCGGGCTTTGCTACGACAACTATTGACCTTGCCGCTTCTGGTTCCATTGTCTCAGCAAGCAAAACTACAGCATCAAGTTCTTCAACCAAGCCGGCATCTTCTGCTACTCCTCCCAATTCGTCACATTCGAGCCAGAGTAATATTGGAGCCATAGTCGGTGGGGCGGTTGGAGGTTTCGTCGCAATCGCTCTTATAATTTTCGGAATCGTCTGGTTCAGGAGACAATCACGAAACAAGCGTCGCCATCTAACGCTGGTAAATCCAATGGAACAAAATGCATTGTCTGATCCAAATCCTGGAAAGACGGGTCCAGCATCCCCGGATTTGAGCAACTGGAGAGATTCGACAATGACAGCGATTAGCTCGCCCAATTCTGCCTCACCACAAGCCTGGATGAATCACCCAGTGTCACCAAGTGCACAGAGTGACACATCGCAAGGAGTAATGCCAACAATGGGGCAGCATCTGACTCATGAGATGAGTGGAGAGTCTGCTCAACCTCCGTATGAAATGGAAGATACTCGAGTCTGTGAAATGGCTGGGGATTCAACTCGTCCTTGGGTCTAATTTTTCACACTGCCTAATCACAAGGGCTATCAATAGATTGTATTACTTATTTATTGGTCTGCGTTGTTCCTGATGTAATAATTGGGCCTCTTGAGGGATACTCTACAGCAGCGAATCTATTAACCTTCACAATGCAGTGCTTCCTGCACAATGACATTCAATACACAGTAGATGCAACACAGTTTGTAAGATCGACGATTACGTGTGCTCATCTGCATGGTGGTGGCTTGTCTAGCTTTTAAGCGCGTCAGCAATGTCACAGAATAATCTAGGCCCGTCATCACATCGCCGTATGCAGACGGAACTCCAGCTGACGGATGTCACTTCGGTCAGGCAAATTTGCAGTGTCTGGGATGAGTGTAACATAGCATTGTCTGCCAAGAGGATGGAGCCCGATACAGAAAGTTGGGGTCTCACTTTCAGTAAGCGTGGTAGATCAGTGCGAGTTCACCCGCATCTCTGGGTACATGATTGACATAAAAGTGCAGATGATACGATAAACGGAAAGCCGTCAGGCTCGCCGCGGATCACTCGTAGGTAAGAATTCGAGTGACTGGAACATCTTATGTATGAGCTGGCAATAGAAATGTGCCTGACTGAGATGTCCACGGTGTTTCTCCAGTAGGCTCAATGTCCGCTCTCGAATCGCTAAAAGACACTTGATGATGCTAGGTTACTGATAGAGTATTGAACGCATGATCTATGTATACACTATAGATCAAATGGATCGCCTTATCGACAGCTTTATCACCGCCCTTTTGCTTATAGCCGTTGGGACTTTCAGCCTTGTTGAGGTCACGCGAGATGACACAATGATGTCGATGTCGTATTAGGCAGACACTTCCCAGCACAGCTCAGTCAAAAGCTGTGGTTGATGGTGGTGTCTTTTGGGTTGATTGACTGGCACTTAACGCATTAGTAAGGCTTTTATGTCACTGTTGGTTTGAATCATAAGTGGGAGAACGAAGTTGTTGAACTGGTAGTGTCAAACAAAACGGAAAAGAAAATGAAGGCGTTTCCTTGGGAAACTCCGTTGGAGAGATATTTATAAACCAGACGTACAAGCTTCAGTCTGTCGTAACGGTTTGACTTCATTATTACCTGACAAAACCGACATGTCGCATAGAAGCTATGAGAGTCACGAAAGGACTCTCCCGATGAGCAATCTTGTTACAAGGGATTGCTAGGCTGGAGAGTACGAGCACGAAGGCCTCCATATGATATATGATAAGATACAGGATAACGTATATGAAATTTTCAAGGCTGTGATAACCTCTCAGGATAATTGATGGGAATGAGTCCGAGGCTGTCGTCATTTTCACTCTGTCAAGCTATTACGGACGACCACAACAACTGAAAGTGACGGTTTGTGGGTCAGGTGGCCGCTGACTCATCATTGTCATTTGCAGCCGGATTAATGATAGACCGTAAGACAGCCTACCCGGTAGTCATTCGAGATCAATATTAAACCTTTGACTCCAGATCTGTAGATGATTCTTTCTTGGGTCATGTTGATTTCAAAGCATTAGATAAATTGCTAAGTAGACTATTATAGATCACATCAGCTCAGTTTATAGCCTTATGTATGCCATTTAGATAGGATAGTCTCACACAACAATCGGGTTATACAAACCTGCCAGCTGGATATTTGCGTGACACCTCAATTCGGCGCAGATGATAAAGATTTATGATGTGCAAAGCTCCTGTCAAATACACCACCATATCTACTCTTGAAAAATTTCCGCAATTACAGAATCTTGGCATGCTATGACATGTTTCTCTTCACTGGCTTTATGACATTTCCTTACCCGATCTCAATCTCATGAGTTGCTTCTCATTGTTCAGGGCATTCTGACCGATATCGTGGTGTGCGGCTGAGGGCGAAATTCCTGTCACTCCATTGATCAGTCACTTGCAATTCGTCGTGGTACCTAATTCTATGTATCAAGTTACAAACTCATGGAAGCATAGGCCCGGTTCGATGACATCGTTAGCATTTGTAGCCCAGGTAGGCTGAAGATGTCAGAGTAAGTGGACGCAACAGGGACAGCAGTCGAAATTAGTAGATTACCTTGCACTATCTTGACGGAGCATCATGACTGTTTATTTTGCACTCTCAAGCTCAAAAGTCAATTTTTTATTACCCACCAACCTAGCATGTACGACGTAGCATGATCGGTAAAGCTAAGCTTTTCCTCGTAACGTAACAGACAAGGATAAACGTGGAGAGCGGGCATAGCCGAGACCCAGGACCCCTGGCAAATCATGCCGATGTTCCGAACTAAACGACATGTGGCGTCACTAGACAGGAGCGTGGAATCCAACTCTATCCAAATATAGCCATAGCTTCAAGTCGACACGGACGCTTCGGGTATCGCCTTTCGATAATTCACAGACGATGGAATGATCCATGGCTTATACGAGCAGTTTCCCGTTGGTATAACAGTCAGCCGCTCACTTTTAGGTTGAATCCCCAGTGAGACAAGGGTCTTTGCCAAAAATAACCACCGCAGCTAAAGGTGATACGAGATGTAACTAAACTGTTTATGGACAAATCATCCAACTTTACAGCAATAAGCTTACCACGTGAATAACTAAGCTAATGATTTGCGGTCTTCGATTGAGCATGGACCCGAAATGGCCTCAATAGGCCCTTCCAGATTCCGTTTGTTCCTTGAGAAATGAGCTACAGAATTGAAGGTCGTATAATATCGTATGGTCAGATATTCGACCCGGGCATGCTGTAAAAAAACTATATAAGAGACGACCACCCACAGCTTTCAATTCTCATCATCATCAACAACTCAGTCACTCGCTTCAACTTCTACACTAAACCATCACTCCACCTTCAAGTCAGTACATCACTACAAGACTTCTACGAACAACATACTAATTCCTTCTAGAACAACCACTCAACCGCAAACATGCAGTTCTCTCTTGCCTTCCTCGCCGCTGTCCTCTCAGCCACCAGCGTTTCCGCTGCCCCCACTGAGCCCGCCGTCAACATGATGGCCGCCACTCCCCAGTGGACCATCGAGAACATGCAGCGCAGCTGTGCCAAGGACGACAGCTCCTGCACCTGGAACTTCAAGATCGACACCCACAAGGGCGCTGCCACCGCCTGCAAGTTTGTCGTCAAGGGCAGCAAGGCATCTCAGCGCAACGGCGGCCCCGTCAAGTGTGGTGACTACACTGTCACCTCTGGCTGGAGCGGCCAGTTCGGTCCCGGAAATGGATTCACTACTTTTTCTGTTGTTTCCTCCAAGCGACAGATTGTCTGGCCTGCTTATACCGATAAGCAGGTTCAGGGAGGAAAGGTTGTTAAGCCTGACCAGTCTTACACCCCTGCCAACCTTCCCCAGTAAGCTGGGAAATGAGTCGATAGTTGGGTGTCAGGTTGGACACCAGTATATAGAACGGTTGCATGTAAATACGAGTTAATGCATAATGTGCTAGATTAAATATACTTTAAGATTTTACAATCTAAAACAAGTTCAAAAAACGATTTCATTATTTGCCCTCGTGAAGTAAATTAACAATATTGCACATTGTCGTATTACACTGTCCCTCAACTCAAGAATGACGTTCCAGCGGATGTAGTGGAGGTATTTTGTTAGCAATCCCCATATATCTTCTGACTGGTTATATGTGCTGCGGCCAATAGAACTTTGCTCTTCCAGTAACGAATACCGAGCATCATTCTCCGAAATAGTTCTGTCTTGAGGCTTGCTTGAAGTATCGCTCACATGTTCCTGATCCAGCTTGGTAGACACATTACCATCCTTTGGTTCATAGTACGGCTCTTCTCAGGTATGTCCATGGTTTATTGTACTATCGTTGTCCAAACCTTGTGAAACGTCAGCTTTTGGAACCGTCGCCGAAGGTACAACCCGATAGCGAAGTTTAAAGCTGCACAGATCGCTAATACTATCTATTGGACTAATCCTCTTATACGTATGGTATATATACGGCCCGTTGTGAATGACTGAGTCATGCTCCAATAGGACACAAGTAAGTTGTTGCCGGCAGTTGGTTCCGTCATTTGCTGATTCCTGCAACGTTGTAAATAAGGTGTAACAATCTGACCATCTGATGCCAGATTTTTAAATCGGTCCATTGTCATTGGGAATGTCACATCTTCTTTGTGACTCCAACTTTGCCTGATGCAACCGATACGATCGTTACCGTGTTCGTCGTCCTAAATCACACTTAAAGTTATTCAATCTTGTTCCGGGCTCCTGTAATCAAAACGTAGCTTGCGCAAAGAGCCGATTACAGAAATAGACGACCCAGGGGCAAGTTTATCAAAAGCATCATCAAGATTTGATTTGTAACCCCTGGATATATAGAGTATATCGATGACAGGTCGTTTATCCCGCTTAGGATGCAGATGAGCTAATCGAACTGAACATCCAGCACTCAGCCAAGACCATGAGGGGGCCAGGTAGTCCTTACATTTTGGCTTGAAACCGGTTCAGTGTCATTGCATACATTTATACAACAATTCTATACAGTATAGTTGATATCTGCTATTATTATGACTATCTATCTATCTATCTCGCACTAGCTACAGGATACTTGTCAGGACCTCCAATTTACAGAGTATATGCACCTGTAAAGTAAACTTTGGTTTTTCTTGGGACTTAAGATTTCATTTCAAACCCAAATCCGACACGTGTACTGATGCGTGCTTCATTACGGGGGCCATAGGGTTAAACTGTAATCAATGATAACGCTTAAAGTTTTGGACATTTTTGAGTTGAATATATAAGATGCCCCGACCTCCCACTAGACATCAGTTGCAACTGTATCTCCTCCCATATCTTCTACTCAAGATGACTTCTCCCACCACAGTCACGACTGTCATGGTGCGCCCAACCACATCACGCCCCGTACTACCAGTTGACATACAACTCATGGTTCTGGACCACCTTATTGCCGAGGGTAAACATGGCCCGAGCTTGAATGTTTCTACCTTTGCCTGCGTCTCTAAACATTGGCAAGAAGTCGTCGAACGGGAACTGTTTCGAAGCCTTACATTAAATGGATTGGACCTGAAGAAAAGGTTTGCTGCCTACTCCAAAGGCCGGACGCATCTTGTAAAGCATACCCTTGTCGAACTCTTATTCTGCAACCGGAGTACATCTCGAAACCAACGGAACTTCACAAACGCAATGCAGAGATTGTTCGATGTTCTTTCGGTTTGGGATGGTCATGGTATCACTCTGGAGCTTGGTGTAATTTCCCCTCTCGAATCGGCCTCTAATTGCCCGCCATCGCCGCACGCTCATAAAATGCCCCCGCTACCACGGAAGAGACCGTCGGACCTCCCCTCGAGTCAATTGGGAGTCTTTGATATCCACGAAGATATGATTTCGAGACTCTCGGGACTTGCGTGGCATACCAGAGCAATACACCTGCTTGGCCACACGCCCCTCGAATTCCAGACTTCAGCACCCCCTCTACTCCCCAAGGCAAAGTGTATCTCCAAGCTTCTTATTCGCCGGAGATACTGTCCCAATATCGAACCATCCTCTCTTACATACATCGTCAAGGCCTTACCATCTTTGCAATCCGTGCATATTGAGCGTTGGTGTTATGGAATCCCACCGATCGATAGGAGGTATCATATCGGTATTTATTTCCTTGCCCAATATTTGCCATGGCACTAATTCGTTACAGACTTTATGTGTTACTTTAAACTGCCGGAGTCAGTCAAGGACCTTTGTTTTTATGAAGAAAACAACACTTGGTACCACTATGGCTTTGATGTACATGAGGTTGCGGAGCCGAATTTCAACGCGATTAAGGCTCTAGTCGAAAAATCAGATCACCTTGAAAACATCGCTGTCTCATTCGCTTTCGAAGCCGCCACATTTTTCACTCCTCGTTTCGCGATTGAGTTCAGGGAATTGAAGACGCTTGCGTTAACTTCGCAAGTCCTGATCTTAGACACCGATGACTTGATCAACAAGTTGTTATGTCTTGTAGCAGAGGCTGCGAAGAAAATGCCTAAGCTTGAGACACTTGAGCTTTGGTATTCCAAGAAATTCTACCGCGAGCATCCACGAAGAAGGGAACCTCGTGTTGCTGTCTTCACGTATCAGAGACTTGATCGATATAACAGCTGTATAAGCTGGAAGTCTACGAGAACTTTCAAGATGTCAGAGGAGACACAAGCGAAGTGGAAAGATGTTGTCAATGTTGAGGGCACTACGTTTGACGTGAAACACTTGGCATTAAACCCGGATCAGATGTATACCATCGGGGTAGTCCATGATCATCTGGCTTTGAGGGACAGGATTCTTCATGACATTACCTGGAAACAAGTGTAGACTTTTTGTAGCATGGGCTTTTGAGTGAGCGCTTGAATCCGGCGTGGTCTAATTTCTTCTATTTTATCGAGTAGTCCAACAACTGAAGCTTTCTCAATAAATCTAATTTTTCTATAGTTACATCAACCAATCGTATTCCGTATCGTGAAAGTCCGTCAACAAAATTCAATATGCTAGATAATGAACTTCAGAGCAACTGTAATCAGTGAAGACGTTGTCCATACGCAAGTCAAAATCACAAGTGAGGGAGGACAATAACTGTAATCCATTAGCAAGGAACATGATCTTATTAGCAAGAATTGGCTTACTTTGCTCCGCTTACACGAATAAACCCGTCCCAGAAGAGCCATTGCGCGAGGAATATTACAGGGAAACCAATGGTAAGAGCAGTGTATAGGCTCAAATGAGGCTGTCTTGGGCTTTTTGGAGGTTGACTAGGCCCAGCAACCGATGGTATGGTACCGTAGCGGGGCCTTCCGTCGCATCTCAATGGTTCCTCTGCGACTCTGTATACAAGAGTATGAGTGGCGAATACTGGGCGAACAATTCGAATGATCGTCACAACCATCAACCCCACAGCAATAAGCCATAGGAGCGCCCCACCATACATTAACCAAGCATCGTATCCGATCTCGTGGTGAGAAAAAATACCGAAATAGAAGAGATGCCGAAGTCCGAGAACGACGGTCGCAGTCATGTAATACATGTTGGGGATTTGCAGAAAGACTTCCGCGTAAAGCGCAGAACATGCTGCTACCAAATCCTTGGATTCGGCACAATGAATCCTCGCGGGTGCTATAACTAGCCAGCTGAGACGGGGAAGTGAGCACCAAAGAAGCATTAGAGGGAAGATGGGAACATTCTCGTAACCGGGCGTACTCTGGATAAGTTTGACATTTGCCCAGTTGCCACCCAACTGCACAATAGCAAGTACAAGCCCTCTCAAAACCCAAACTGGGGTTTTCGGATGCGGTTCGAGGCTATTGACATTTCGCATGTACCGTTCGCCAAGATACACAGCAATAAAAGTCGCCAAATTGATGAAGGCAATACTGGCCAAGATCGTTCGGGAAGAGTCGCATTCTCTGTCTTTCATGTTTTCCGATCGAAGATTCCAATCCCATGGGTTCATATCACCCCGCTGAGGGGCTAACAAATCATGCCAGTTGTCAGGCAGGCCATGCCAACCTTCGACATCGTCGCAAAGCATGAGTAGCCACTCGATGTACTTCTTTCTTGACTGGAAGTTCTGGCAGGGCCCTTGACAAAGGCTGTAATCAATCTTGCCACAGACACAAGTTCTGTCTATGGCTGGCTCCACCCGACAAAAACCTTCATCGTCGGTATCGCATGCCTCAGTTCGGCATTGTTCGGAGACTTTTGTGACACCCTGTGGCATGTCTGGAAGTTTTAAAAGCCCAACCCACGTGGATGGCGAAATGTAATCTTGTCCGAGGACTTTCAATGGCTTTTTCCAGTTCTCAGGGAGTTTGGAAGAGCCACATATGGCGTGCAACCATAATCTTTCCTTCGTCAACTCGAGATGGTCCGAACATGGTTCGTGCTGTAGATCGATTGTGAAATGATTACAAAAGCATTCCTTGTCGAAATAATTCCCTGGGGGAATTTTCCAGGTGGTTAGGTCGTACCCGGCGGTGTCAAAGCTAAGGGCAGTAATAGACTCTCTAACCGTGCTGTATTCCCAAGGTCGAGCAGCGTTGCCCTTACGTAATGTGGTGCCCGTGAAAGCGCAAGATCCCAGTACGTGATCAAACGGCTCGTTGGATCGGGATGTCGCTTTTCTAAGGCATGTCGGTGCCTTTTGTTCGACACTGACAATGTTGTATCCTTGTGTCAAGCTTCTTGGGGATAGATTCTGTAGCCTGTTGGTGTCGCCGGCGTGTACCAACCAGTTCCGACCGGTGATTTGCTTTATCCAATCGGCAAGCTGTGCTTTTGCCAGTACTGATCGGCTGCAGTATTCCACGTAGGGGCTGATGGTGGTCGGGGAGAATTCGGCGCTGAGACAACTGAGTTCAGTCAGCCACTGAAAGTGTGTGCAGACAATGAAGTAGTGGGTGCATCGATGTCTAGTGCATTTTGTCATGGCATTCAGCCAGCGGGTTTGGTCTTGCTGAGCGATGCATTGTGGCATAGGGGTAAGGTCCTCGGGGTTCACCCATCCTTCGTAATTCTTCTGAATTGTCACGACATTTCCGTCGTGGAGTTCGCGATCGTATGGTCCGCTGGAGTCATGGATCGTGTCTTTGTTAGAATAAGGTTAGTGTCGGGTATCGAGGATCAGTGGAGAAGAGTAGCGCACCTGTCAGGGCTACCCCAGAAGCAACCAGCACTAAAAGAGGGTGAATTATACTTTGCAGCTTCATGCTGTCTCAGCAAAGACTCTCCTGCTGTACGTACGCGGACGACGCCTAGTGCAAGGTTTCGGCAATGTTAGAACCAAACTTTCATTAGGTAGGTATGATGTTGACAGGAGCGCTTAAGATTGATTGATTTCACTGATGGGCGGGCGGCTACCTGGTGATCTTGAGGGTGGGGAAGCGCTACGGAATTGCGGACAATCGTTTATCCCCGTAGCCGACTTTCCTCCGTACCCTTGCCAAGAAGCTGCTAATCCGTCATGGCTGGTCTTGTCACAAGGTTTACTTTGAATCATTACTCTTGAATCAAGAACGTATCTAATAAACAAGTAATCTAGACATGTTCGTTCAGGACGACATCGAAAAATCAGATTGCAAAGTATGAAAAGTCTCTTGTAAGCAATCACGAGTGCCATGCGTTTGGCGATTGAAGCCTGTGCACTTCTACAAATTTCAATTGGTGGATAAGCAGTCTGATAAATCGTTTCAATCTTGACACCACAAGGGGATGTACAAATTGGCATGGTTGTGCCCGCGGTTTTATGTATCTAGAGATTACAAGTGCGTTCGCTGACTAAACAGAGTTGTTTAACGAAGGGTGACTCCAATGATCCATACGCCTTTGCTGTATAATACAATATACAAAATGTTCATTGATTACATTTCATTAATTCCAATTCTCACTCTAATTTGACGGTATTCTATAGCCCAGATGAACTTCCCTCAAACGATTCCCCAGCACTACTCTCATCATCACCGCTCTCATAATCAATACTCTCATCATCACTACTACTATCGTTCGTCAGACAATACTTGCAGAATTGCTTAAAATCGGAAACTGATTCCGTATCAGACAATGGTTCGTTGTCAGATAATTGATCAATTTCAGACAGAGATTCACTCCAAGACGATAACGATCCGTCGTCTTCTGAATTCTCATGTCCTGTCAGCTTGAAATCGTCGCCGAGGAGACGCAAGACTCTCTTTGGTAGTGCATCTAGTTATGTGTTATCTTTCGTGTCTAACTTCGTGTGTGGTGCTTACATGTCTCTACACCAGACGAGACACTCAACCCTCTGAAAGCCTGATGCTGCTCCATCTCTCGGATAACCCGCGGGTCAGGGTCATATAACTGAGACATACGCTGTCGCCAATAGCCTCTAATGAAATTTTCGAGTCCCGCAGGACATGGGGGTTGTTTCGTCAACTGTGTCGTAAACTCTGACATTAAGTCTTCGAGAAGACGTGCACTTGCTACTTCCTCGGCATAGGATCGAATCCGTCGAACTTTTTCAGCTCTGCAACTGAATATTGCAGCAGGCTTCTGATGGGCCGTAAAAATAGAGTCTCTGACGCTGTCCTTGCTGATATCTTCGAATGTGCAGCACGTATGTGTCATTTCAAGGGCCTCAAACGTGAGAAGACGCAAAAGCTCAATGACTAAGCCTCTTGGTGACGACGATGAATCAAGTATTTCATGATGAAAAATGATGTGTCTCAACAAATCAAACTCCATTATCATCCCATACCAGCGCTTATCCATATGAGACTTTAGAAGTAGCTTGATAGGTGAGCATCCATGATTTGTCGCATTACACCAACAGCCACACTCATCCTCAACTTGAACTTTTGATAAGTCGCTTACCAAATGCCAAGCCTCTAGTACCGGTTCTTGTGGCCTGTAAAATGAAGAGGCATAGAAGAAAGAACCAAACATAGCCCCAGTATAGTGATAAGCAGTAGACGAAATGCTTATTCCCAGTTTCAGTGGGTCTGTTGGTGTAACATCAAGGAATCCATTATCCCTCATCCAGCAATATGAATTGAAGAAAGACAAATCTTTCCTCTCATGATAATAGGAAAACATATCAAAGCGATATATCATCGCTGGCCGAAGACCGAGGTCATCATGTAACTTCCCTGGACGAAATCCGTTCTCCCAAAAAATGCAAAACGAGGGATAAGGAATAGCAGTACATGAATAAATCGATTTGTAGTCCCTTTCGACTCGAAGACTTTGATGGATGGGAATGCATGCTTTGTCGAGGGAATCACAAATTGTAGCGGCTGCGAAGTCAGCGAATGCTACTGTAGTGCCCTCAAGAAATTTTCCAAGCTTTTTTTGTGCGCTGTCAAGTAATCGAAGTCTTCTTTTTGCAAGATCAGAAGCGATAACTCCCATGCATTCTGTTGAGATATCCCGGAAAGCACGTCCAGTCCGTCGCGACAACTCAAGACAGCAACCTGCTTCCATGAGAAGGGTCACAGACTCGACGTTGCCATGCTCACCCGCCAGAATGACTGGTGGACAGTACACTAGAGGGGATTTACTGTTGTCTAGGAGAGTGATTGCCTGAGTTGATAGTAGGTATCGCATTCCTTGAGGCCAATCAGCAACGAAGTGCAGAACCGTATACAATTGTTCGTTGTCTGCCGCTATAGGTTCTAGTATTGATTTGGGCGACTTAGAGACACAGTCAATCAGGCTTTCGAGGGACCTTAACATAATCGCTCTGTGGAGCGCCGACAGATATTCAGCTAATGACTTATGTTAGTCAACGATATAATAGGATATTTGTTGAATTATGATGATAAAAGAGGCAAGAACCCACCAGCTCGTAAGAAAGCAGTCAAAATGTCGCCTGAATTTGTCCAAGACTTTGGCAAGAGCGTAGGATAAGAGCCGCCTATAAAGGCCATTTTACCTATACGGTGCGAAAGGTAATGGGCATTCCGAGCCTCTGTCCTTGTTAAATATCGTTTTGACCAACTAATACAACTTGGCAATATAGAAGCGAATCTATGATGGAGAAAAGGTGATTAGTAGGCGGAGTTTCTCTCATCGAAGAATACCTGTTCCAGATCCTGGCCACTTACGAAGTTCCATCATTGTCGTTGTTAATCTCGAGAAGTTTATCCAAGACCCGCAGAACCGCCCAGAGCACTTGATTGTCTTGTATCATTTTATCAAGTAAATCGTAGAGGGAATCGGGACAGGTCAATCCGACAAAAAACATCTAACAAATCTGAATACCCATGGAGAAGTTAAATTGGCGATATCCTTACCTCTGCATGGCTGCGACCTATTTCGTTTCGGTCGTACGGAGAGGCTATTCCGTCCCTATACATCGATATGATTCGGCATTCCATTGCTTCCAAATCTCGGACTATTTGTGATCCTGGTCTCGATTCAATGTCCCAAGACCAGATTTCGCGAAAGGTCTGAATCACAGGACTGTCTTTGTCATCAACGATATTCTTATACCGAACCGAGCAACCAGGGCTACTAGTTCCGGACGTTTATTCAAGACATGCGAATGCCATGCGGGCGGAAAACCAAGCCACCTTCAAGGGGAACTGTGCGTAGACCTTTCGCTTTTTACCCCTGTGTATGCCGAAGAGTTTGCAGCCTCGGTGGTGCTGTTCCTGCACTTCGAGTTCGAACTTCAAATGCCAGAGCGTAAATGAAGTTCTTGATGTGGGTAAAGTCGATGCACAATCGCATGTTGGTGAGGGACTTCTGATAGGACGCGGTTTATTTGCAGTGAGGCTGCCCAGTGCTACAGGGCTCATACCATAGTCTTGGCCAATGGCATAGGTGTCGCTGTCTCTCTGGATTCTCGACATTTGCATGCCCTTGGGCACGGATTAGTCAGTTACTGCTCCTTCTACAGCCCTGTGTTCTCAAGAGTGCTATACCATGTTTGAAAGTGATTGGGAGTGTGAAGATAACGTCTGCGTTATCCTTTCGATATTCGCAGTCGTGACGGCGCTGTCATGTGCGATGGAGCTGAGTCCCGTCTCAATCCACGTCAATCGTCCGTCAACCCTTTGTTCATGGTCATGTATAATCCATTGTGTATGGTGTAGCTGGTCTCTGATAACGTCGAGACTAGCTGATATTATGGACTTCAAGGAATCAAGCTGGTCCGAATTCTGTTGTACTTGCATTCGCAATGATTGCAATTGACCACTCTGGTGAGTTGAGTTTGTGATAGCGTCTTGTGAAATATGTTGAACTTCTTGGCGGATGGCGAGATTAAGCTCCCTATTGGTGATTAGTGAGATAAAAAGTTCAAGTACAAGGAAAGGGGAGACTCTTTACAATGTCACAATCTCGATGGCAAGCTTCAGGTCGCCTAGATCGTTTCGTAACGAATGATGAAATGTGTTTAACTTCCCTTGTTGAAATGGGTAGATAAGTGAGCGTGTCGCGTCTCTTACAGTCCCCGAGGGGCCTGTGGACCGTGGCGAAGACTGGAGTCCATCGAGAAATTTCTGTAGCTTCTCAAGTTTAGTGTAGCAGCTGTCAAGATTGCCCTGAAGCGATTGCGTGCATCGCCTTGCACCAACTTCTGGAAGTACATGGTTCAGGCTGTAAAGTAGTGATACCACTCGTTGAACCTCCTGTATGCCGTATTCAATTTCTTCTTTCCTTCCTTTGACCGCCGACAGATAGTTGATGAGACCCTGGGACACTTGCAATCCCAACGATATGATGCCGACGGCACTACCTGCCACTCCAAGTGGATCGGACATGGTGAAGATATGCCCACGCGGAGTAGTTGGCCAGGTCGCCTCAATTGCGTGGTTTGTTGAAAGGAATAGTTACTGAGCATTATTGGAAACGTGTTTTCGTCGGGAGGGGTAAATGATTGTTCAATGCAGCCTGTCAGCCTTGTGTAACCGAAATGGTGGCCTCACTGTTAAGACTGGTCAATAAACGGTCTGCCCAACGCCAGTCGAAATTTTCTTTTTATTGGGCCAGATAAGGCAGACAGGTCAAATGAGGCAGATCTTTACTCGATGAGATACTCCATGCAGTCCCTCTATTGACAGTGTGGCTATATACCGAAAATGATGAGGCACATGCCGAAACACAAACCCGTTGTCGACACAGCCACAATATTGAAACAAATTTACTTGACAAGACCAATAAGCTCGTTTGAGGGTTTATCCTCTATACGTCTAAGCGCTGTAGTGAACCGTTTAACATGGACGCCGTTGTATTGAGGAACAAATGACGAATACCTGTTTTGACTGGTCAGTCCAGTAACACAAATTCTTACAGTCTTTCACGTACGTCAGAAACCTTGCCTCGGCCCTTGATACCTTCATGGCCAACACTAATCAATTGCTAATTAGTTTATCCCATTCAAACCTGCGCGTCGGCGCTTCCCGTAGGTATAGGCTTAACCCTTGCTACCGCAAGTCGATGTCGGCAAAGAGTTCCACAGAATGTGAAGTTGAGAAGAACCAACGCGCACCCACACAAAGTCAAGATAGATACCTGTATCCAATCAATACCTCGACTAGTAAGACCGTCAGCCATTTGAGACCTACCTCTTCCGATGTCTCTCTGCCAGATGAGCCAAAAACAGGACTAAGTAGATGTAATGCATATCCATTTACAAAGAAAACCCAAGAATAACTCATAAGCATGATAGGACACTGCCAAAACCACAACATCCTGCAACTTATTTGCCTCGCACTTCTTTGTTGTCCTTTTACCGGCTGCAAGAAAAGACTAAGCGCCACTTCAAATTGTTGATCGTCAAACTCTTGATCGAATTTCTCCGGTAAGTAGCGTAGAAGTCGTTGATGAGCGGAACTGATCAACGCGAACAGGGAGGAGAACAAGCCCCAGTTCCATAACATCTTGGTCGCCCACAGCGCGTGTTCTGTGGTGGGCCAGGAGAATACGCCGATTGCTGCTGCGCCGGACAACGTTGCCTATGAGTGCATGGATTAATATCTTTATTTAAACAACGGATGAGTCAAATTACCCCTCCTTGGACGAATCTGAGTTCCTCTGTCTTGAGTCGACGGAATTGAACTAATGATGCGATTGTCTCAGTCTTATTCTGAATGTAGTCTTGGTGAGTTGCGATAGCCTCCATTGGTAGACCTGTGTGGTGTCTGTATGCCCCAGCATAAGTGAAAGTCATAAACCTGAACAATCTACGACGAATTTCCCATAAGACTTCTCGCCAACTGGACATGGTTGGCAAGAGATGCTTTACTTTGATGGTTGCTGTCTTCTTCATTTCAGTGAGGGGTAAGATGTAGGACGCACTTCTGCATGAGTTCCGCTACCCAATATTCGCCTGATAAAGAAATCAGTCGACATCTTGTTCTGTAGGATTCACACCTCTCAGGCCTCTCTGGTAGCATTGCATAATGGGATATCCATATAAACCCATGCTACTTGTCCAGTTGTGCGTTACAGGAAAGACGTCATCGAGCATGTAAGCGAACATCGCCATGATGGACGCCGTATTTCAACGAACCAACGGCTTTGCTTAACCTGTCTATTTTTATACCTCGGTCACTACAAAACAGAACAAACTCAAGAAAAGAAGCGAGGAACAAATGTTGGGCAAAAGGCTGGTAGATAAGAACCCTTCCAATCTAGCTATTCTTATCTAGCCTAATCATGAGGCTTCTGATGGATTTTGGCATACTCAGAACGCAGAATACTATTGAAGAAGAAATAGTGTCAAAGTAACTCATTGTAATGTTGAATTACATGTGTCAGGGACCTTCCATTAGCCTCTTGTCTTGTCGACAGTCTCTTGTCTGTGCTGGTCCCCGTGCAAGGATGAGTAATCTCTAGCCGGTCTTCGCAGCCATTGCCTGGTTGTACTTGTCGGCTGCGTCCCTGATACCAGCAAAGAAGTCCTGGTAACTCTTCTTGATTGGACCCTTCAACTCATCCAGCATCTTGTTCGACTGCTCCACCACGTGCTTGATGTCAAGAATCTGGAGAACAGCGTCGGCCACGGATGCTATTACTGCGATTCCAGCAGAGAATTTTCCCCAAGCGTCCATCATCTTGAACGCGCTTGTCTTGGTCTCTGCACCTACAAGCTCTGCTTCTTCATTGTACTTAACAAGTCTCTCGTTGGCGATTTTCATCCGATTGGCCATGATACCAAGGGAAGCAAGGCGGACAAGGTTTACTGCCAGGTTGTCATGAGACTCAAATGCCGCGATGGAATCGAAGCATCTGCTTAGATCATCGTCCGACTTGTCGCTCAAATTCAATTCGTCTAGAGCGTCATAGACTGCGTTGACTTGGTCGCTGTTGAAGAGCTTCTTTGCCGAGTCTGCCCACTTTTGAAAAGTGGCAACATCGAGTTTGTCACCGACAACTTCGATCTTTCCCATGAACTGGAGGAGAATGGACCGGACTGTCTGTCCGTCCATCCCTTTGGCTTGTTTGGCTGCTATCATGTCGTTGTTCGCCTTATAAGCGGCGATGTATTGATAGACTTTGTGGTCTTTGTGGTCAATACGGATCGCAATGTCCGTATCAATGGTCTCCATCTTGGCGAAAAGTTCCTCAGACTTGGAGGAGACCTCGCTTTGCATGACTGCAGCTGTCGTTTCAAGGAAGGCAAATGCAGCCATACTGAGGCCAAACGACCAGATAGAACTCGCAATGGCGCCGTCCGCCAGGATTTTCATTACATCTGCGGCAATAGTAGTGTCCCGCACTTCGGTCGCCAATTCTGTTAGCTTATCGAACTCGTCTTGGATAGCTGTTTCAGAGTCGAAATCGCCGAGCGACACGAAGAGGTTGTGCTCATCGATCAAGGTTTGAATCTCCTCTTCGGACCCTGCAGTCCAGGCGGACATGTAACTCAAGAAGGCATACAGATCGGTGCTCATGTTGATGGATTGATATCAGGTTGAAAGTCTTTAGTAAGGTAGTGTGAGGTGGTGGAAATGATGGATAGGATTGATGAGGCAGGTCAGTCCTTCTCGAGGGTTATCTGAGCACCTTTTATACTTCTCGTCCCGTGGTAGGTATTATAGTTCATAAATGTAATTGGACGACTTCCTTTACCAACGTAAAAGAACGTTATGCGAATCGAGACAATGATTGTAACCGAATCGGTCTTTCGGCTGGTTTAGATCACAGATGGTATTTGGTGTTCTGAGTTAAACACGTTCTACGCCCAATAAAATGCGAGATGCTATCAGACTATAATCATTGTGAGAATATGTCTCAGCTGATCAGTAGAAATCACGCCACAGTGAGAGGCAGATAGCTAGACAAGGACTAGTCGCAGGAAAACAAGAACTTATTTATCCAATACTATAACTTCAGCTCGCCAACATCGCCCAGACAAACACAGAAACCTCCCAGGTTGTCTCATTTTGTGCACTTCCACCATTCCACGATCTAGTCAGGTTGGTATGTCGTACGATCAGTGTATATTGAACGTAGCACGACAGTAACTTGGGGTTATTGACCTTTCACTTACTATCACCATATTGCCAAACATTAGTGGCGCTACATGTATATCCCTGCGATACTTATTTTTTATTAATCGCCTTGCTCTTATTAAAGAAGAGTACTTAGGTCCTTTGTGTACACTCTTGTGAAGTCCTATGTTATGGAAGTAGGGATGGTATCTAAGTGGTGCATATGAATCCTTCGATCAAGAGTCTGCTGGAAAACTTCCTCACTGGTTACTTTCTGTCTCGTCGTAACGTTTGCAGCTAGGTCTGCATTCATACTACTAACCTAGAGTTGACGCTATGTCCAGTTTGGAATTCAGATCTGTCACGGATGCAAAGGATGCCATCCGGCCGTTACTAGTTTGAGACTATACCTCGCTATGTGCCAGCATAACGAGAGACGATGTGGTTCAGAGGTATATAGCAATAGGAGTGAACCTAGATGTGTTTTTGCCGGCGGGAAGTAAAATAGGTAGGCCCCGCATTTGATCAAATTCCAGTTTGACAAAACAAAGTTCTACATCTCCTCGATGTACCTGGGCCACGCGAGTTGATCACTGAGATCAATGCGAGAACCTTCGAAGTACGCATATAGCGGTTTTATGTATACAAATATCTACAGGTATCGATTCATATTCACCATGGCTATTCATTGAGTTAGTTATGCTATCCTCGACACTTTAGGAGCAACAGATGCCGAATGGGATAACCCAAAGTCTATTTACTTCAGATTCGCAGTTATGCTGTTACAGTTCCACACTACAGCCAGCATTTGAGATCACCATAGCAGCAGTCACTTCGGTAGAGATATCTAACTGTCGCTGGCCTAGTTGAGAAGCTTCAAGAGCGAGGTTTCATTTCCACATGTCTCAAGACACCAGAGCTGAATACATGTCTTCGAAGCACTATCATAGACTAGTTCAAAACCGGCGATTGCCCTTATTGTCGATCCACTCGCCGCTGAACTTGTTGAGCACTGACTTGCGAGTCAATATTGTAGCTCTCAAAATTCCCATCATCCCACTTTGAACGCAAAAGGTAATTTCAGGTGCATCCTTCACCTCTTCTTACGATGTAGCAGGCTATCTAGATCTTATTCTACTGAGTGGGGAAGAAGCACGTACTAACGAAGGAAAGCAATAGAATGTGCGGGATTACCAATCTTACAACTACTTATTTCCCCACATTATCCACCTTAGTCTGCGCCCTTGCTGACGCCTTGTAAGCGACAGAGTGGAGTGTCATCAATGCAATTCAAGGACAAGTCATTGATATAAAACCCTCAAGACTCTAATAACAATTCAATAAGCCAACAACCATTATCCCATCAATCAATCAAGTCTCAAGTACATTTACAAACACAAACCAAATGCCTCAAGCAACTTCAATCCCGGGTGTCCTCTCTTCCTTCACCGAGAAGTGGTCCCCTCGTCTCGTCGCCTCAATCAATGACCACGATGTTAAAGTCGCCAAAATCGACGGCGAATTTATCTGGCACGCCCATCCTGACTCGGAAGAACTCTTCTACCTACTGTCCGGAAAGTTGACCATGGAGATCCAAGGCGAGGAGCCAGTGGTAATGAAGGAAGGCGATATGTATGTCGTGCCAAAGGGCGTGACGCATAAGCCTGTGGCGGAAAATGCAGTTATTATGATGGTGGAGCGTGAAGGAACGGTCAATACAGGGGATCAGACCGACTCTGACAGGACAAAGACCCCGAAGGATGTGAGAGGGGAGAAGCCAGAAGAATAGTCGTCGTTAATGTCTTGGTTTATGTTTCTAAACGAGGATCGGGCTGATTAACGACAAGGCCCTTCATAATCTCATGGCATTTCCCTGACATCAATCTAGATTCGGGCGATAGAAAGTCTTCGTCGTAACTGACTTGCAAGAATCTCTTTTTCCAGTGCTCCCAATGCTCGTACATGGTAGCTTGGATGCTGTATGTCCTGTCTCTCCGACCTCGCACAGCTCTTTCGAAACCTTTGACATGTGCTGGCTGTAGATTCTCTGCCAATTTAGACCCAGCAACGTCTAACCACGCGTGGATCTCGTAGATAACAAGTTCCAGGCCCTGTCCTTCAAGACAGATCAAATTGATTGCCAGGTAGGCCCAATGGTCGTCTATTGGGTGAAGCCTCCTCATGTACATGAGTGCTTCCAAAGTCCCAGCCTTTTTGAAGAAGGGGGCGTTGTGATTTTTGTCCCCATGATGGACATAGCAACCTTGCCACTGTTCAGCGAAGGCTGGTAGTCTCCACCATAGCACATTTCCATCGGACGGTAAGTGCTGGATAGCGACGAGTAGATCCAGGATAATCTCGCGGTCTTGATCGAAATGAAACAAGCTTTCGGCTACAAGTCTCATTATTTGGAATAAAGCCAAGGGTACAACTTGTGGCTTGTCTAGGACTTCTCGCCTCAACATGGTCGTGATTAGCCGTGCGGCGGACTCTGCGTTCATCCCTCCGTTGAGATAGTTACATAGGGTCAGTGCGTCGTCGAGGTGACATTTGGTGATGGTCTTTTTCAGCTCTTCCAGCGTGGGTGCTGCTTGAGATATGATCCATTCATCTCTGGTCGACGTTGATGACATGACGGCGTGTGATGAATGAAGTCTCTTTGCGACGTAGTTGGTTTAACGGACTCGGGACTTGGTAGTGTTTGTGGTTGTATTAATTTGCGTTCGCCGACGATGTACAACACGGTATTTTACATCGGGTTCACGTCAATGTTCGTAATGGCTAGTTGACATAAAGACAAAGATTACTTAATACAAACTCTCGCTTGTGCAGAATAAACGAGACATTGAGATTATGATGACGACCTTTGTGAAAATTAGTCGTGAAGAGAAAATTGAGCTTGTAAAAGATGTTTTCTTATCGAGTGGTAACATTCCTGCTTTGGGGAGACTGGGAGGTCTGACAGATGATGTGGTCCGTGCTCGGAGTATTTCGGGCCGGCTACTTATTGCCAGCACGGCTTATTCCATGGCAATGGTTGTGGGTTGACGGAAATAATGATGCAACCTGGCATAAAAAGACAAGCTAATGCGTGCATAACGTGCATAACTTATAACTTGTAGAGTCTAGATGAACAACCAATATCGCGCAAATGATCACGAAAACATGAGCCATTATATCAGAGCCCTGAAGTGACGTAATAAGACATAACTAATATTTCCCAAGGAAAACAAATACCTCCATGCCCCGTTTCACCGACGTAGTAACTTTGTAGAACTATCAAATTCATCAAATTCCACTGCAAATGATGGTTAGACTGCAGTAAACCCAGTGCCTCTCTGATTCGATTCCTTACTGTCAAAAGTCTCCCCATTCCGACCTGTATGCGTGAGGATATACGTAGGAGCGACATCCGCCAGAGTTTCATCTGTTCCCGCAAGGTCTTCTTCCATTGCTACATGGTCGCGGATCTTGAGAAAGATCACCGGTGCTGCGATGACGAGAGAGGTAGCTAAAAGGACCCAGTTACTAATGAATTGTGCTTCGAATGATACTTTTCTGGCATCGAGATTGTTTGAGATTGCGGCGCCGGCTGATTGAATGCCTTTGTAGAAACCAATGTAGTTGGCGCAGCGACGACCAGAGTTGGAAAGAGCGCCCATGAACCTGAAGGAGTTAGTAACAGAAAGATGTAGATGTGAGGTTACATACCAGTACACAGTAGCTTGCCAAGCAGCGTCATAGAAGCCATAGAAGATGTATAGAACAAGGGGTCCGGCATATCCTGACTCGTTCCAATCCTTGCCCCCATCTTTCCCTTTGGCATCAGTCATTGCTCGGGTGTACGTTCGCTGATGCACGTAACCCCCACCCCAAACGATAAAGGTAAGCGCAAAAAGGACCAAGAGAGCCATCTTAGCTCTGACAGAACGGCGCAGATATTCGAGATCGAGCAAGTACCCCCATATAGCCGCAGCAGCGATCTGCGCCAGCCAATACAGCAGACTGTTGAGAGCTTTGGCCCTTGTCGAGAAATACGCGTCGTTGACGACATTTTGCTGATAGACATAGAACCAGTTGGACGAGAAAAACATGGGAAAGAGAAAGATAACAAATGGTTCGAATCGGATCGTCTCGTATAAGCCTATTAGTTCGCTTTGCCATGTCGGATTCTTCATCAGAATAACATATGACCCGTCTTTTCGGATGACGTCGTTTGCGTTGCAAAGGAGAAGAGCTAGAGTTGCTCCGAAGAACATGAGGACAATAAAGCCGATATATGTACCGTCATTAACATTTATGTTTTCGGTGGTATCTATATGGTTGCCAAGCGGGATCTCAATCGAAAGTTAGTACAACGAACAAGCGGATAGTTCAAATTTGGCCACTTACCAGACTCCCAATAACAGCTCCTAGGTTGAAGATCCCCCAGAACCAAGCAAAGTAGTGTCCCTTTTGGTGTTCATGCGGATACGATATCATGATCGTGCCTTGAGCAGTCCATAGCATCGCTGCACAAAACCCAAGAAGTACACCGGCGAAAAGATTGAAACCTCGAACATCGTTCCCGAAGTGGTTTGACAGCAGGAGGCTGATAGCATAGATGCCGTAACCGATGCCACCCAAGGCGAGCGTCAGTTTGACACCAAGTTTGTTGACAAAGGTGCCTCCGAAGAAACCTACGACGGCAAACGTGCTATACAAAGCCGTGTTCTGCAACGTGTTAGCATCAACAATTGCAGGACTTGATAGTGCAATCTTACCATGTCGGTCGCCAGTCTTGTATCAACCTTTCCCGCACCACCCATTCCGTTCAACGCGTTGAACATACCAGGACACATGAAGCACACAAAGGCGACCATGCCGAGCTGGATCTTTGGCGACGCATACCAAGGTAGGGTGTATCCCAAAATCCGATATTGGCGATACTTGAAGCCTTGGGGTACGTCCACGTTACCCGTAGAGTAGTTGTACAACAAATCCTCTCGGAAGGAGGAAAGGGCCTCGGGATTATTGACCGGGGCAGATTGGCCTGCGGCGGGTGTATTGAGAGACATAATGTCAGAATAGACTTGACAAGAATCCGAGACAATCAATCTCGGGGATTCACCGGGACTCTTTTTATTTTATGATGAATGAATGCGAAAGGACAGCTGACGTGGCGGAGCACAACGGTCTTTTAACATGGAAGAAAAGTCCGACGCGGTACAGCACGTAACCGGTGTCACAACATGCTGAGAAGCAGTCTTTGTGCAATTTCACACCGAAAGTCATGGTGGCTTAGGGCTGAGAGTGATAGGCTTGCATGAAATGCGAATAGTTCTTGAGTTAAGGCAGGCTCTGGGGGCTGGGCAAAAGAGACTGGTTCACAGCCTGATATATAATAAGATTGAGTACTGTGTAGGCATGGTTGTTTGGTCAGGCTGTACGCCACTATCAGTTATTTATAGCAGCGTGGGATGATATGAACGTTTCTTGTCCCCCACGTCGCAAGATGTCGTCACTGAGGACATGGCCCCCAAACGCCGATATGCCCAATGGTAACATTTGGGCCAAATAAAGTCCATTTCTAGTTTTTGAGCTGATGTCCCTTCGATTGGAGCTGAGGTTCTGCTGAGGGGGCATTACGACTTTCCGGAACATGATGCGACTTTTAATTCTTGTTTAAGCCTCGTTTTACACCCACTTATGCAACACAACCCTCAATCGTGTGGCTGATTGTAAATACATAGTTTTTCCGTCGGATATGACATCGTTCACGAATCCAAGATAGCATATTTCAACCACGTAAGGATTGTTAGACATCTCCTTGTTACCGGGTACAAATACATCCCACAGCTGACTTTCTATGGCCTCAGTATGCTATGGAGATCAGTTTGAAAAACTACAGGATCACCTACTTGGGGGATACAAACGGTCGCTTTGTTATCACGGACATCGATTACGATGGAAACCAAGGTGGCCCCGCGGATGATGGAAAATGCAGAAGCTCTTCCGACACTCCATTTCAAACATTATTCCAAGACGGATCTGCAGTATAGAACAGGAATAGGGGACCTAATGCTGATATTTATCCTTGTATTGTCTCTAGTAATGATGGAAGTAAGCCTAGCTGGAAGTCCTTTTATCCCCCGACACAGAGAACCAAGCCACTCAGCGTTATGTAATTTGTAGAAAAAAACTGATGAGCTGTTCTGGACTCCATCTCACAGCCAGAGTTTAACATAGATCCGCAGATATTTAATGTATAGGGTAACAAACACGCCGAAAATGGTAAGAAGCCAGTGGTAGTTGGAACATCAATCTCTCTAGCCACCGTTTACTTTGGCCATATAGTAAACGGCACTTTTGTGCACAACAGAATAGATATGTTACACATCGCTTTGATTGAGAAGGATGTGGTTCCTGGCGCAAAGGGAACTAAATGGACTACTTCCAACTACCACGAATTTGAGTGCAGCATCACTCCGCTGGAGGACCGCCTCCTTCGGCATATCAGAGGCAAAGCCGCCAGCTATTCAGCCAATTCTACTAAGCTCTATACTGTAATTGACGTTTCTTGAGAGAAAGTCAACGGAATATCACGACGTCATATGTTGATGACTAGACGCCCGTCACCCAGAAACCCTAGACAGACGGGTTGAGAGAGAGTATACACAGATTAGGCCCAAGACATAATCTGTAATTAATACGATGCGGCTCTCTACTAAATTCAAGCCTCAACGTTCGTAGTGTCGGACGTGATACTGATACTCATGACAATAGCCGCATAGGTACTACTGTGCCCCTTGGTTAGTGGCAATTTAGTTAGAGCTCGTTTCTTAGCATTTCTACTATTTTGATATTTGGAAATTATATAATCTTGTCTATTCCAGAAAGAGTAAGTACAAAAGTGTGGCGCTACCTGCAGACAAGGTAGCTTGAATGCCAGACTATCTAGAACGTAGATTTAGAAAATCGTACTAGCTTCCTTTCTCTGCCGACAGCTTTTGTGGACTATCTGACAGGCACGAGCCATGCTAAGGCTTTAGTTGCGGACGTGTTGTAGAATCTAGTTAGAGTCACGCTAATTTTCCATTTGAATTGGAAAGGCTTTTGCCTTTATTCTATAAAGTGGTAAAAAAAGACTAACAATCGCGTCATTGTAGAATAATGGTTTTGCTAGTCTAGCACATGCCTACAGTTAATCCTTACCCTAGAGCTGTATGTGAGTCCTTCCCCAGGTGCCCAGCTTGTCGTGTTCTGAGAAAGAGGGGCGATGAAGAGCGATTCCCAGCTAGGATGGTGGACCACAATCTTCCTTGCCGTAAACCTTTCAAGGCTTACAGCGTTAGCGCTTGTAGATCACGCGGGGTAACCCCTGAATTCAAATATAGGGTATGTCCAGATTTCTGGAACGTTCATCCACAAGACCGACTGTTCAGTCGCCAGTAGCTCAGCCCCATCAGTAAATCTTAGTCGTCTATCTTTTACCGTGTCATGAATGAGCTTAAGAATAGCGATTCGAAAATTGAGTCCTGTTTGAACAAAACCGATAAAAATTGTCGATCGACAGTAAATCGTTGAAGTATCACAGGACTGATGTGACAGGAGTTTAGTTTTCTCTGTCATGCTCTGCCGATCTGTGCCGCGATCAGAGTTGAACTTTACGAAATACTCGATATAGACAAAGTCCGGGATTGTTACCAGATCTGGCTTACTGCACTTTCCCCTGGTGTCTAGGCTTGATCGACCTCGGGATGTGGCGCCAGATGAGTAAACGCTAAGCCGGAGTTTACAATTCGCGTCTTAAGGTTATCGGCAGGCCTCTTCTAAGCGCGGATGTCTCTCCTGAACCGGAACAAAATGTCAAAAATCCTCATGAAGCCAGTGGCATTACCGTTGAAGCCGAGCGCAATGAACAGCCTGACCTTAAATTGTACCGCCCGAGGGTTCACATGGCCTTGTAGACTTAATTGAATCGTGCTATTCGATAATGGACTATTTTGTTACTTCTAATAAATGTAGTTTGTAGCTGCTTTTTATCATAGATAAGATACGAAGCCTGACATCCACAACACTTGACATAATCTATTCTATACAGATCTGAGACGAAGATCGTCCCCAATACTCTCCACTCACTATGTTTCCTCACTTTTCCCTTCATTTTCTGGCAGCGTTTGCATCGCTAGGCCTCTGTGCCCCCCTGGACGAACGACAATCACAACCTATTCTACCCACCAAAGACTCTTTTTATCAAGTCCCTGGTAACATCAATGATTACCCCCCAGGGACCATCATCAACTATCGCAAGCCACCTGCACCAATTGCTGCTTTTGGCGTCTCACCCGTCAACTTGAAAGACACTTGGCAAATCCTCTACAGGACCAATGACAACTTTGAAAAAGCCACAGCCACTGTCCTTACTGTTCTGGTCCCACACAAAGCAGATTTCACCAAGGTCTTGTCCTATCAAGTCGCGGAAGATGCCGCTTATCTTGGCTGTGCCCCCTCTTACGCCCTGCAGTTCGCTGCGGCAACTGGCGGTCCCCTGGGGACCATTGTTACCCAAGCGGAGCTTCTGTTGATCGAGGGGGCGCTTGAGCAGGGCTGGGTGGTCGTCTCCCCGGATCATGAGGGACCCGACGCCGCATATCTGTGCAACAAACTTGCAGGATATGCAACCCTAGATGGTATCCGTGCGGCGATCAACTCGGCCAATTTCACCGGTATCAATAAAAACCCTACGGTCGGCATGTGGGGATACTCGGGTGGAAGCATCGCGTCTGCTGCGGCGGCTGAACTCCAGCAGTCATACGCACCAGAGCTCCGCATCGCTGGAGCGGCGCTTGGCGGCACTGTTCCCAACATCACGACAGTCATCAGGACTATTAACAAGACTCCTCTCGCAGGTCTCATACCTGCTGGTATGATTGGTTTGGCTAAGCAATATCCTGAGCTACGCGCAGTGCTTGATGCAAACATTCTACCTGAATACAAGGCGAAGTTCGATGCTGTGGGAAATCAGTGTTTCGTGACTGATGTTCTTTCCTTCCTAGGGCAGGACGTTGTGTCGATGATCAAGGACCCCACCGTCTTGAACAAGGAACCTGCCAAGGGGATCCTCGACGATAATGCCCTTGGCAAATCTAGCCCATCTATCCCGCTTTTCGTCTACAAGTCTATGAATGATCAAGTCAGTCCAATTGAGGATACTGATAGCCTTGTCAAGTCGTACTGCTCTGGGGGCACCGTGGTTGAATACGACAGAGATCTCTTGTCAGAACATGGTTCACTTGCTATTATAGGCGCTGGAAAAGCGCTGTCGTGGTTGATCGACATTATGAATGGTAGAAAGAGAGCAAGCAAGTGCATTACCAAGAACACTGTATCTTCTCTTCTTGATCTAGAGGGCTCTGCGGTCTTGTCTAGTGCCTTGATTGAGGCTCTGCTGGATCTGGTTGGTAAGCCTGTTGGGCCTGTAATTATCGGTTAGGCGACACTGCGGCGTCGTTATGAATCTCTTTCGATTCTCGTGTATTAATTAATATTGATTTCAGTTGCACTCTGAAGTCTATGTAAATAAGATTTGTAACAAGTATCTGTTGAGCAGTCGTGGGGTAAGTGGCAATTGGAACAGGAACAAGTAACAATCCGTGGTGACATGCCGTACATTTCCACGAGATTAAACACCTTAGACGGCCATTGGAGAGAGGTATAGGTAAGGTAGGTTAAACTATCCGGTAATCTTCCAAAGCCCTAAGTAAATTAACAATGATCTTGCTTCTCTCTCTCATCCTGGCTAGATCAAATTTAAAAGGGACTAATACAGCATGGTCTGCTGGGATGCATTAGCCGCAATGCCCAAGGCGTTTAATTTCGTAGAAATGGACGGTATCTTCCGGTCCTTCATCCCTCTGCAGATACGGTCATCGGATCCAGAGATTACAGGGGCAATAGACGGCACGGAAACATGGGGCAATTCGTAAAGTCTATTCCCACTAATCCATCCACGTCCGTACTTAGTCTAACTGCCAGTCAACAACTAGACTGGTCTAGTCCCTTGCCACTTTCGTACGACTGAGATCAGCGTCTGCCCGGACTTCCCGAGCCTCTGCAGTGAGTGGTAGCTACTAGACTACCCCCCCGCATCGTACCTTTTCTAGGAACTGTGCACTTGACTAGCTTTGCCTCTAAGATCGACAGACTTTCTTCCACCTGCGTGCCCCGGTAGTTCGTTTCGTTTCATGTTATAGTGCGGGGTGCATTAGTGCAAGGCGACGGGCGTTTGCGCTAATCCTGTGTCCTTTTTTGGGCCTGGTACACCTGAGCCGTTGTGGTTATATTGCGATCCGTTATATTTTGAAGGAGCCGGCTCCTAATTCTCGTATCCATTTACGTTATGCCTTGAATCCCCACTTCATGAATCTTCATAAAAACACGATTCTGAGGCAAGACATATTTCTGAGCTGTTTGAATCTTGATACGAAGGAACGATGGTCACACCAACCCAGAAACCCCGTTCACGAAGGTACGAGTGCATAACAAACTTTTCTACTGAATACGTATAGGCCTAACAGTGATTTGTAGAGCAGTCAGAATTCGGTCCTTTCGCGCTTGTGAGGTAAGTGAATTCTCCTGTCATCAGCTCTTCAATGAAATCTCACAGTCTGGTCAGGTCTGCCATGCGAGGAAGGTTAGTTGCTCCATTGGGTTATCAGAAGGATGACACTAATCTAACGACGCAACATTAAAGGTTCGCTGCGATGCCCTGAGTCACGGCATACCTTGCACCAATTGCTCTGCGTTCAACCTGGAATGCCATGTACCAGGCGTTGGTGGGCGTCAAGCTAGGGCTTTCGTCAGCCGAGATTCTCAACCCTGCGATAAGTAAGATCTTTGTTCAAGACCCTTCTTGATCTTTGTTACTTTATACTAATACTGTCTAGGACAAATATTTCAAGTAGAGTACAAAGTGCAGCAGTCACCAGAAGCCAAGCGTCTTGCACGGATTACCCTAGCCTTGAAACTGAGCGCGTAGCGAAGTTCACTGTTGTACCCGTCAGCAAGCAGGGATTTATGATGTACCTTGGCGAATCATCGGGATTCAATCTCCTTCTTGGTGGCTATCAGGCTCCAGTCACACACTTCCCTCTTCCTGGTGACACATGTGTTCTGCATGAACCCGTACCTCGGGACTTACAGCACATGGATAACCTAGAGATACAGATTCTCAACCGACGAGGTGCCTTTACCCTCCCTCCTCGTGTAATATGCGATGATATAATCGATTCCTACTTCACTTGGGTTCACCCCATTGTGCCCGTCATCAATCGCACACAATTCATGGCACAATATCAGGATGACAAGAACCCTCCCTCGCTACTTTTACTGCAATGCGTCCTTTTGGCCGGCGCACGTATCAGTACCAACCCGGAATTGATAAAGGATGGATCGACTTCGACTGCTGTGGCAACCTTTTATCGACGTGCCAAAGCTCTTTATGATGCTGGCTATGAGCGAGACCGCATCATTTTAGTGCAGTCAATGCTCTTGATGGGCTGGTACTGGGCCGGCCCTGCCGATGTATCCAAGAACATGTTCTACTGGAGTCAAGCCGCGATCGCTGTGGCTCAGAACTTCGGTTTGCACCGCAGCATACAGAACTCAGATCTGTCGATAACAGAGAAGAGATTGCGGAAGCGCATATGGTGGACGCTGTTCACTAGAGATCGTGCGCTGGCCATTGCGTTAGGCCAATCAGTATCCATAAATCTCGACGACTGTGATGTCGAAATGCTAACCGAGGATGACTTTATCGAGCATGATATAAAGGAAGACGGCACAGAACAAACTAGTACTGTACAGGTTCAGTTTTTTCTCCAGTATCTGAAGCTTTCGAAGCTCATTGGCCTAATTGTCAATAAATACTCCAAACTGAGTGGAACTTGTCAAGAACAAGATGACACCATCCCTGTCGGACTTGCTCTGTCAAGATGGATGCAAGAATGCCCCTTGTCCCTGCGCTGGGAGCAGTCACGACACCACTTTTGGGCCGCCGTTCTACATCTTCATTACTTTGCGGCCCGCTGTTTGTTTCATAGGGCAAGTTCAACTCTGAATCGCAAAACCCTTCAAGACACGAGGCAGACCTATGGGTCACGAGACGGCGCTGTCCGAGCGGCGAGCATGATAAACTCGATAGTCGAAACCCTCAGCTCAAAAAATCAGCTCTGTCGATGCCCTCCATTTGTGGTACACGCTCTCTTCTCAGCGGTCGTCATACATCTACACGTATCAAATACGCCCAGCGCTTCTATCAGTAGACTCGCTCGTAGACGACTTGGCACTTCTCTTGAGGCCATCAAAGAGCTGGCTCAGGTGTGGACCGTGGGACGAACGGTATTAACAATGATCGAGACTGTCTCAAGGTTCAGCAGGTATGGAACAGACCATAAGTCGTCGGGTAATAATCTAATAATCGATCTCGGGTGTGCTGATGACCCAATCGAATCACCTGCCCCCCCCTTGGACTCAAATCTCACTACCGAACATGTCGATGACTTGTCTGAATCAGTCGAGTCGGCAAGTGATTACAATCTTCCAGATCACAAGCTTGAGGCCAAGGAAGGATTCTCGACGGGTAATGATATTTGTCTCGAATCATTTGACGACATCAACTGCACATCATCAGATTCTGTAGGGAACATGGTTGGGCAGGCTGATTTCAACAGTTTCTCGTTAGACTGGGGGATGATATGTGGCTCTGACTTTGGGTTTTATCCCGAGGAGACAGATCAGGTATACAGCAACCATGAGTATTCAGCGACGTCCACATGGGACCAATGGGAATCTAGCTGCCAGCAAGATTATAGCTTCACAGTGCCATGGAGTCTATTCCCAGATATGCAGTTTTCGACAACGGAAAGTCCCGAGACCGCGCTTTATAATATGGGCTTTAATGGGAGCATGGTCTAATTGTATGTGGTGGGGAAGCGCGGCAGGACAAGTAACGGAACAATATCACTTAATTAATAGTCTTAAACCATCGATTCAACAATGATATTCCACAGTGAATCTGTGTTTCCAGCAGTAATATTTTATTTTATCTATTTTAGTTTTGAGTGGAAGCCCAAGTCTTCTCAGTATTCCTCCAAGTTTTCAACAAAAGATCCGTAGATCAAAGGCGCGATGCATCAAATCATGGGATTCGCGTAGTAAAATATACATGGCTGTAGCAGAGGCTGCCCAGCACACAGTCGACAAACGACTGCCTCAACATAATCCAGCGTGGAGAAAGGAAATACACGATCGTCAGAAAAGGCGCTAGAACGGTGAAACATAAGCTCGTTGTAGATGTCGTTTTTCGGAGCCGACATAAGCTGCAAGACATCCCTGGAACCGAGGACATAGCTCGGCAGTATGGATGACTTGCACCACATGTGAGTGCCTAAAATTAGGTACTGAACTATCTCGTCAATACAGATGCTTGTCTACTGACCAGTCACGTGGACATGGGGGACTGCCTTTTCCACATCGCTAGCGCAGTCTGCCAAGTTATGGAAATGACTTTAACCAGACTGCCGTGCAGATCTCGAGAAAGCGCGTTTCAGGTTTCATCTCTACTCGAATGAAGAGAGCCAAAGTCGTACGATTATCGTAGAAAAGGCGACACCTACCAACTTCAAGAAACCAGGGAGACCTGGTATTTGCCATGTAGATCTCACATGTGACGGATAGAAATGGTCGGAATGCAGGAATCCTCATCACTGACATCTAATCTGTATAACAAGTCTAAAGATATAAATATGGAATCTTTCGCTTTAGTTATTATCTTTCAGACAGCAAGCTATTCACCACGTTCATTTCAAGATTCTTCTAGTCTTCTAAATCGTTCTTTACAACTGTCTCTCGTTTTTCAACTCACTCTTTTGCTACCAAGTCCATTTCCACGACTATCTGTCAAGATGAAGTTCTCCACTGTTCTCTCTTCCATTCTTGCAGCAGGAACTGCTATTGCCGCATCCATCCCTCACGGAACCGGAGGTAAGAATTCTTCTTCGCTAAGCTTACCTCTTCTGACGTTGAATAGCACTTGATCTGCCCCAGACCAAGAGAGAACTTGTTGATAGCAGCTCTGTGTTGGTGGTTCGGGCCAACGAAATTACCGATGCAAACAAGTCCGAGGTAGTCTATCGACTCAAAGTGTTGAGAAAATATGCTAACAACGGCGATTAGGATGTTGCTAATGCTCTCGATGCTCTCGATGGGTTCTTCAACGAGCTTGTGCATGTCACCACTGACAATGGCAAGACTGCGGGCCAGTTGAACAAGCGCGATGCTGTTGGTGACCTTTTGCAAAACATGATCGACCTCATTGACAAAGTAAGTATGAAAGATCAACTTGCAATTCAATTTCTGACTTAGAGTTCTTTAGGGCACTCTGAATGTTAACGAGCTGGTTAAATACGGATTTGGTGTTTTCACCAAGTTTGTCTCCACTGTCGATCTCAATGCTCTTGTCAGCGAGGGCATTGATCGGTTGGGTAAGCTGATCAGCTCTATTCCCGTAAGTACCGAGATGCATCAAGTCAAATATCCCCGCATTAAACTAACAGACAATAAAGGGCATCCCTGGAGGTATACTCATTGAAACCATCTTCACTGCTATGAAAGCATTTGTCGCCAACTTCAACTTCAACACACTCGCACAGACCTGGTCGGGTGTTATTGAACGCTTGGTCACGTCCTTTGACTGGAACTCAGCTATTATCGGAGGTCTTCGTTTCATCAAGGGCTTCCTCAGCGTTGTTCCCTCAGCTTAAGAACTTGGCAGGGCAACTCTCCTCTTTGGAAGACAACAAATTGCTTGGCCATTTCCTGTCAGGTATGATAATATGGAGGCACGGCATCGGCGGATCAGCGGTGGGCGGCTATCCTTTCTTTATTTCCCTCTCTTTCTATTAGTATTCTTTCCTTATAGCAATGGACTCAGCTGCCTGTTGCTATGCCCTCCGGGCCACAGACGGCTTGATGCCATTTACCTACAAAAACAGAGTAGCTTAGTCACTTAATAACAACTCAAACCAGCTCCTTGGCTATTTATCTCCGTTACCCTTGGCTTAAGTCTTGTATCTTCCGCGACCGCCTAGAATTAGTAGTGTTCAAATTGGGACGCAGAACTATTTCCTCCTAGTCGCAGCGTCGAATAAGGGTAACAATCTGATGGGGCCATGCAGGTGTGCCTTGTTACCTGTTCTGGCTAATAGCGCAGTGTAGCGTGCTATATTTGTCTCAGGAACACGTTCGCGATAGCGTATCAAGTCACTATGGTCTTATTTATCTCCGGCTGATCTCATCGTCCAAAGGTTTCGACAGCTTTTAACGCCCTTAGGCCGCTTTTGGGCTTTCTTCCCAACTACCACAAGATAATTACTCCGACAGGGAAGAGTCGGGGCAGATGAACATTCATGATGAATAAGCAGTCTCTGCTTTCATGACCCAGCATTTATGGATAAAGTGAACCAATCTCGTTGAGCCACGTCGTCAGCTGAAAGCATGGGTTAGTTGTTCATTTTTCAAGGCTGAAGACAGGAACTGGTTTAATAGTTGTTTCCAACGCGCGATTCCATCACATATTTCCTACTTTCAAGAGGGGAGTGAACTCTTCGTTTCTTCCTAGGCTCTAAGCGCGCCTTGCGAGACATTGTCCCTACAACCTGCTCACCCGTCAGGGCACGCAAGGTCCTCTAAATCCACAATGCGGCTCTTAAATGCACAAACACTGGAAGTGGAAGAGTTTATGGACCATCAAGTTCCAGAATATGCGATTCTCTCCCATACATGGATTACAGGACAAGAAGTTACTTTGCAAGACTTGAAGAACAACGAGGGCACAGAGCGGTCAGGATATGAGAAAATCAGAAAGACATGCGATTTGGCGCTCAGGAATAACCTCAAATATGCCTGGGTAGATACTTGCTGTATCGATAAAACCAGTAGTGCAGAGCTTTCAGAGGCTATCAACTCGATGATGAGTTGGTATCAGCGCTCTAAAGTATGCTACACATATTTGGCGGATGTTCCACCGGGTATAGATATTCACCAACCGGATTCATTATTTGCGAAGAGCCGTTGGTTCAAAAGAGGATGGACCCTTCAAGAACTTCTAGCGCCGTCGAAGCTCATATTTCTGTATGACGATTGGACATTCATGGCTGAACGGTATGAGGTAGTTGACCTCATCACCCAAATCACTGGCATTGACCAGATATTTTTATTGCCCCCACTAGACGCAGATGAAGGCAACAACACATCTAGTGCGAGTGTCTTGCAATCTACGCTCCATTCAGCAAGTATCGCCAAAAAGATGAGCTGGGCTTCGAAACGGGAAACAACTCGAATCGAGGACAGAGCATATAGCTTACTGGGTATTTTTGGAATCAACATGCCTCTCCTCTACGGTGAGGGTGCGAACGCATTCTTGAGATTGCAAGAGGAAATCATGAAGTATTCCGACAATCAAACTTTACTAGCTTGGTCTCTCCAAGAGGGGGATCCAGAAGAGTGTGGAGTTCTCGCTACCTCGCCTGCTGCATTCGCGGAAAGTAAAGATTTCATCCCCTGCGATGTGGACGCACCAACTCCCCCGTTCCAAATAACTAACAAAGGCCTCTCGATTGAAATGCCCATATCTGGTAATAACTTTACACACGGGAGATATGGGCTGTTACAATGCAGGAGAGAGCAAGACCCTACAACGATGATTGCTATCCCATTGAACAATGGTCGTAACGGCCTCTACCTACGACGAAAAAGTCCTTTGTGTACTCTGAGCTATCACTTTTGGTTAAGATGGGGACTGGTATCGGCTAACCTACTCCCAAGCCTCGCTTTTGCAAGCAGCATAGCCGAGTCGCCAAGCTACACCGTCTTTTTGAAGGATCTTCCTGAATCTTTTTATGTTGCCGAAGTCTATCCGCCAAACTCGGGACTTCACTCTGGTTCAAGAACAGTTATGACAAGAACCCCTGATGGCAACGACCAGTCCGAAGCGAAGGCTTTGGTTCTTCTCAGGAGCTACTCGAGCGAAGTGCCGTCCCTTGTGGTACGAATCACTATATCATTGTGGCCCAATGGATCTTACTTTTATGCATACTGCGAATTTGCCCCGGATTGGATCCTCCTAAGAGAGCAGTACAATGATAACGTTCCCCTTGAACGCTTGTGGCACTATCACAATATCTCCGGGTTTTGGTATCGGAAAGAAAGGAATGATGCGACTTACTTAGGACACTGCCGCTGCGTGTACCGCTTTGGAAAAACAATTGTTCTGGCATCAGTCTATCAAGAAGGCATTGATGTCGAAGGAAACCCACCTCAAGAGGGTCCCTCTTGGATTTACTACCCTACGGGTGGTAATAAACATTTACAAGAGCTGAGAAGAGAATGGGGGCAGATTCTTCACCGGTTGTCTTACCACTCTCAGAATAGTTTTCTTGCCATTTTTCGGTCGCTTACCCTCTCGCCATGGATATTCGCTTTCCTAGTCGATCAGCTAATAATGAACACTTTGCAACGAATCAGGCGAGCGATTCTACATATTATGCAACACTGGAAAGTATATACAGTTTTGAGCTGTATAGCACTGCCTTTAAGACACAGTCGCCTTCTTGTCCGACGGATCGCTGGCCAGATGAAGACGATACTTTACGCAATCACATTTGCCAGCCGGTTAGCTGAGCGTCACAAGGCAGATGCCTTGGACTTTTTTCTCTTTTATATTTGCTGCAAATTTGTTCCTTCAGAACTACTTTCAGCTGCTATTGAAAAAGACTATATAACTTTATTTGGTATATCACTCGGGGGTTGGCTCCACCAGGCCTTTGCTGGGAATGGGTTCGAATATAGCTATTGTCTCACCTTCTTGGGGGAGTGGAGTATTCCAAAGCGGCGGAAGTAATAACTGTGAGGGAGAGACAACATGCTTTTTACTAGACTTATGTAGATACTTTACTCGATGTCTGTTCGTTACAAATTGGCAACCTGTCAGGTAAAATCTTAGCTCTCAACTTAGTAAGAGAACCAAAAGACAGGTCACAGTGTCCCTAATCGTAGATCCATCTCCCTCCAGTCATACAACCGTTGTATATCATCAAATCCTGGCGTCATTCTTTTTTTACGACATCGATAGTACAAATGTAGTTCAAAAAGTGTCAAGCCTGACGGCGTTATCTGAGTGGAGCTCACTTGCTGGCTTAAATCCTTGGGTTTAGCATTCCGGGGGAGCAGGTTGATTGGAATGAATGGTCAGTTCCATGATGTCTTTCTTCTGTGACTTTTTGTGCTTTCTTTTTATCGCTGCTCATTGGGTGTCAATCGAGATAACAGCCATATCCTGAGTTTTTTTTACCATCTTGATGAATGCTCAAACATCTGAGTTGTGCTACTATCAGTCGTGTCCTCGTAGGCTAACTCTCAAAAAATATCTTGGCACCATTGGGCAGAAACAGGGGTCTGAAATGAGGGCCCACAACTATTTGACAATCCGGACAAAAGTTTAGGCAGACGCTCCAGGGTCAGATTCAGCCTTAATCAAATAAGTAAGCAGACAGCATCCTTCAAATAGCACCTCTACGCACGATATTCCCTTCGCACGTCCCTCACCTTCCACCAGGAAGAAGGTGCCTCCGTCAATATGAGGGTTATATCATTTATTTCCTACTACCTTCGCTATGCCTGGTGTGTCACAAAAGTCTTATTACGCGTGCTTAAACTTGTTTTCATTCAGACACTCCCACTCACAGGACTTACTATCCTTCTTGCATTCATCCAAGGCCTGATCATTGGGCCTTGGCATCATGGCACATCGATTGATCAGCTACATTACCTCATGGACGATATGGTAAATGTCCAGATAGGCGAATGGTTCAAAATGCCTGGCGATCGGAATCCTTTGTATTACCCCCGTGCGCCCTATTATATCCCGCAGCTGCACAATCCCATGAAGTGGACACAGGATATAGGACTCAGCCGACCCGATGGTTGGCACACCACCAACGCCGGGGTATACGCTAGTTTCAAGAATTTATACCACTCCCGAAGACGATATTCATATTACCCAAACTGGCATCACTGGATCTACCTCTCCGAAAACAAAAATCCTCTGAACGAAACCTGGAATCAAGACCCTTGGGACGAAGCGTTCCTGGAGTTGCTGGAGTACAGAGATAAGCATGAGCTATTAGGCCGCTCCAACTTCAACTACATCGGCTGTCCAAAAAGCTTCCTCTGTGCGACCTGGCGGGTTTCGGGCCCAGCATTGCTTCACTTTACCAACGAGCCTATCAAGGAGAATCTTACTCAGCAATCATCCCGCGGGCGATACCTTGATCCTGTTTCCGTTCGTGTCTTCGAGCTTCCGATCCATGAGATAGTTATCCCTGGGAAGTTCCCTAGTCGCTTCGAGCAGATGCGATCTATTACAGCTAGTAACTCAACTTATTGGACGACAAGAACGACATATTCCAACTTTGAACAAGTAAGAGGTCAAGCACTCAAGGTCCTCAAGAAGTACGAGGATAAATATCCTTCGACGTACGGCATGCTTGCCAAAGCGGAAGATAAATTCACTAGGTTCCTGTCTGTGGAAGATACAATCCTCATCGTCGGTCCCCGACTCGTCTCTTTCCTCGCTGCAGCTATCCCCAGTCGCTATGGTGCAAAGTGGTGGGGTGAAATGAAAATCTGGTGGAGGAAGAGACAACATGAGAAGCCTACAAAAGGGGAGGTGTCGAGAGTTGAAGCCAATAAAGCGGCGCGGGATCCTGTAGCAGACCAGCTCCAACGTTTTCTCGACGGGTTGACAGATGATGATAAAACAAATTTTCAGAAGAGTCATAGAGGAGAATTGCTACTAAGAAGGATACAAAAAGGGTTGGAGAACAAGGACTGGGATGGTAGGGATGATATCATGAAGCAAATAGAGGATGCTCTTGGAACAAGTGGTTCTTCACAGGGTCGGGATTGAGACTGTTTGAACCAAAGAAAGAGATCACGTCAATAAATGACCCTATAAACACTGGAGGTTGAGTGAGACGACTTGTGCCGTATAAATTGAATTTCGTATGACCTATTTCACATCCAAACACATTATTAATTGCAGCGTTCTCCGTGAGAAGATAAATGTGTCGTGTAACACATTTACTAAATTCAGTAAGACTGTGACTTTTATTACAACGTTATGTCCTTATCTCCTCCATGTATAAATCATATAAACCGTCTCCAACATGTCGACTTCTATATATCCAGAGACTCTTCCCCTTCCTGCTATCTTTCATCTCCTCATCCAACATATCCTCTTCAACCATAGTCCTCAAAACTTTGGCTTCAGAGAGGGAATCGCCCTCTGGAACAACAACCCGTTCCGATACCTTGGTTGCCACAACAGCCACCAAGAGCTGAAGAAATGCTGTGACCCACAAGATAAGGGTAATAATTCCCCAGTGTGAAACGTTGAGCTTCTGTCCAACTGTAGGCATCTGGCCAGCGAGCACAATATCCGCGTTCGACTCGATGACTGCTGCCAAAACACCCGTTGCGAAGCGTGAGATGAGATATTCGACTCCTTCTGTTGAGCCATTGAGCGGTGTGCCGAAAACCGACGCAGCAGGGTAACTATTTGATCTGGTGTCGTTCGCGCCGTCGGGGCCTCCAAGGGCTATCGCTGATGTTGCCAAGCGTGCTAGTCTCTCGCCAACTTGGTGCTCTGGTCGTTTCGCGTTCTCTACAGGGCTCATTTTGACAGTGCAGTTGTAGAACCACGGATCTGTCGAGGATGGCTCAAACACGGTAACGACACTACAGTCTTTCCCGCAGTTATGAGATGCAGATGTCATGTACACCTTCTCATCAAGGGCTTCCCTGTTAGGCAGCGTGATGTTCGTTTCTGTGCGCCCATCTTTAACGGTTATGCTTTGCCCAGTTCCATCTCCACCTTGACGAACCTTCAACGCCTCGCAGTATGTCGTGATGTTGACCTTCCTATCCGTGCTCGCAGCGACAGGGGCTCTGACAGGATTATCCAAAGTAAGTGTGTTTGTCTCGCGAAAAACATAGGAACAATTTCCATCACAAAACAGAAAGTTGTTGTCCGCGAAAAATAGAGTCCCGGGGGTAGGAATATCGTCAAAATCTCCTTCGTTTAAAGCTAGGGAAATGATACCATAGCTGTTTGCCGCGTACTCCTCGGCTTTTGCCGAACCTGATGCGTTGACAATACTTGAAGTTGAGATACTGCTTAAGTTCGCGATTGAGACATTCCCAGGAACCATGAGGGCTTTGTCCTCGGTTTTTTCGACAGAGTAGCACAGACCCAATGAGGCATAGCCGATTTGCGTTGCCTGATTTGAGTTAGTCAGGTTCTGAGCACAGTGGGCTCAGAGAAGGGGAAACGAGGTGGACGTGAACGTACCAGGAATAGCACTACCCAGGTTGCAACTCCAACGTGAATCGTCCATCGACTTGATTTGAATGCCAAAACCAATACTTGACTCATGCTATGGACTTGTAGAATTGCTCTGACCTGCATTCACGCGGATCAGCTATCGAATATTTTCGCGAAATCTTCAAACCTCACCTTTTGTCGGGACCTCGGCCGTTTACTCAGGATCCACCATCTCAAGTCCTGCACTGCATGAGTTAATTGACTCATGGTCGAAAGACCAAGAGCGATAAGAAACCCGGTGATGAGCGCATTGAAGTACTTTTTCTGTTTCTCCGAAATGACGTCGTGTAAAGCATACGCGACCAGAATTATGTAGACGACGATGATGAAGATAATTGTGATGAACCATTTTCCGATGAGGCCTAGCCACAGTTTGACTGTTGATCGACGGCGCGCTGGAAGGCCTTGGAATCGTCGTGTCGATAGTGATAGCGCTTGTGGTGAACTTGGTGTGGTTGGTGGTCGGTTCTGGAATTGAAGATGGATGTCGTGCTGGCCATTTGACGGCACGGAGTGATACTGTCCTACCATTGTGATTACAGATTAAGCAAATGCGAATCTTCACCTGAATGGAAACTGCAGCATTATAAACACGAGCTCGGATCCGCTGCCATGGCTGAGGAATTGGTAGTAGATCCACTACTCAGCCTCATCAAGCTTTTAGGTTCTCGCCTAGTTGCACTACCAAGGTCTAGCGTCCTCAATAATCTCCATGAGCCTGGCAGATCCTTATTTCGATTGGATGGCCCGTATAGAACGCTCGGAGAACGGGAACCCGTTGCATGTGAAAGTGTTTCAGGGTAAGTCGGGATGTTTTTGAACATTCTAGAATACTTGGCAATCTATACACATCATCAAAGGCGTTTTTCGACATGGAAGTCTTTCACATGTTCTATTAATTAGTCCTTCCTCCATTTGTTTTCTTGACCTTTTTAATATCTGTTTTGCCCCAGCCATCGGTGCAATGGTAAGGATTGTTACCAAAGCGGGCGAGGTTGTTGTAGCATATCAGGACCCTGAAAATGAACCTTCGTATGGGCCTGTGCCTGACAACACGGGGTCACCATTTTGATTGTGCGGACGGAGACTTAGAGTATAGGTCAACGATGTGCCATGAGATCCCCCAATATCGTCTTGACACCTAAGCTTCATCTTCTCATACAGGACCTGGTCAAGTTGATCTTCGAGCTTGTGATACAGTGGTCTCAGAAAAGGGTAAAACGTGGTTTCGAGACTTGAGTATGGGCCCATTTTCAGCAAATCGGAGCCCTTCGGAAAGGATATGGAGTAGGAGATTATGTACGCAAGAAAGTCGTACGCCTCTGCTATTTCCTTCTCCTCCGGAATCATGTTGGATATGGTCCGGGAATAACACGGACATGCGGATTCACATCGAAACATGCTTGGCCTATCCAGATGGAAGTGATGCTATCAAAGGGGGCAATTCGTACTTCGGGCCAAAAGGGGTTGGAGGGAGACAGACTGGCCTGGCGGATCGTTCAATAAGGAGCCCAACGTTTTCACTGCAATCAATTATATCGATATTGGAATGAGTGAGAGTACGCTTGACATTCTGGCGACGCATCAGAGCGCTTCAAGTAAAAGTTTGAGACATTGTGGCTGGAGCTCTAGCGGGACGGTACTTGTGATGATAGGTATGTGCTGGGTTGGTATCTCATATTAGTGATACATAGATATAATTCCAGCTGGGGTTAACTGCAAGATCTATGGCCTCCTCCCATTCAAGACTCGATAAGGGCAACTTAACAATACTGCCATCATAATATGACTTCGGTGACTGAGTCCAAGCATATGTACCCGCAATATCTGACAGTACATAGGATCTCGAGACCGGAAAGATAAGCCGAGATGCATCGGTCGGCCGCCAAGACTTGGTGCAGGGTGAATGTAAGATACATCAAAGTGAGCTTGGGGGGATCGGGCACAGCCCGTGTCTTGCACTAGACATCCGTTATCCCGTGTCTCGGAGGTTTCAGAGCATCTCGTAGACCTACATTCCACTAACGTGCCGTGTTCTCAGGGTACTGGAAACGTCCGCCGCTAGAAGCATTCGAGACTAAATTAGTAGTTCAGCCGAAGCTACTTAGCTCGGCCGTCTTGTGCTGTTTATTTTCGTACCCTAAGGTCTGAGACTGCAGGTCCTCCTCGAGCACGTATTTCCGGAAGCTAATGCAGGTAAAATATCGGTGAGTGAGTTAAAGACAAATGGTACTAGCTCAAATATCACTACAACTGCGTCTGCCGGGGCTAGTCTGACTGGTAAGCGTCATCATGTCTCAGGTTGCTACTACCAGCAAAGTAGAAGGTGATCTTTTCACAACTTATGTCTGTTGTACCGTATCAACTCAGGAAATCCGGTAGCGCCTGGGGATCCCAAGAGATCTCTTGATCTGACCAATAGTAAAGTATCAGATACTCCAAGACTAAAAGACCAATAGAGGCTGTAGAATCTCTCATTTTGTATCTACAGGCGCTGCCGAATTGCTTGAGTTGATACGGTAATTCTCATAAGTGAGCTTTAAAAGCATAACATCTTCAAATACTGATACCAGTAATGACAATGATGACTGTCCCTTTCAAGGCGGCGACAGCACAAACTATCAATCCCGGAGTCACACATGCTTCTGTATCAAGTTACACAACATCGCTAGGTATCACACAAGACATTTGCCGACGAGAAATATAGCACTTCAGCTGCTGAATTTTGTCCCGTGTCTTAACAAGACATTGACGGCAGCATTCTGATTGAAACATACCTCCTCACCGATCCGGAGATGTCTAATGTGCCAGCAAATCAGAACCTGCTTACAAGCAATGCGGTGATATCATTTGGCTTCTGCACATTCATTGCATTCATAAGCTGCTCCATCAACTTGATCTTTTAAAGACATGATTGGGCTTCATGTGTCTTTCTTTTGAACCTCGACACATACCTCTAGTCTCAGCCGCAGTTGTCTCAGTTGAAAGTGGCTGGCTGATATAACCCAGAATGGAAGTAACATGCAAGTTGAGCAATGTACTTACCACCACATGCTACGGGTTGGAAAGTCGTGTAATGTTACTTGTTTTCACATTTGTTGTCTCGTACAGTCGGCACTTGCTCTTCACTCCGTCTTGACGCTCCTCCATCTATATAACTCATCATCAATCCCCTATTATCTTGCTTCAAACTATCATCCCTTCACCACACATTCTTTCTTATATCCCCCATTACACAATTCCTTTTGCCAAGCTTCAGCTTGCATCTTACAACATGGATCACTTGCTCCATCTTGACACAGACGTCGTGTGTCTTTTGGCCAAACTTGATACCTATGACTACATTATTGTAGGAAGTGGGTTTGGTGGAGGTCCATTGGCGGAAGATCTGGCTTCCAAGAAGAAAAAGGTGCTCCTGATTGAACGTGGAGGTGTCATCTTCTCTACCCACGTCCTCAATACTTCTCGTCCCTATTACAACCGTGGGGCTAGCAACTCCCCAGAGGGCAATGAGCGCGTTTACGACGCTGTGAAGGCCAAGGTTCAGCTCACTGATAATTCTGACAGCTACGTTGGTGGACCAGTCTACTGTATTGGCGGTCGCACCAACCTCTGGGGAACATGGGTTCCCGAGATTGGCGACGAGACCCTCAATGCCTATTTCCCGAAAGACATTGTTCGATATCTCCAGGAGGGAAATGGTTACAAAGAGGCATACAAGTATTTGACAGACGATGACCCTGGTGATGGTATCTATCCCCAAGGCGATGGTGCTCATGAAGTTAGCGCCCAAGAAATTAATATGGCCACTGGGATGCTCGACAAAGCTTTGACAAACGCAAAATTTGGCATCATGCCTATTGCAGCGCAGTTCAATTCCCCCGCACCGTACAAGTTTGCCCAAGGTGCTTACAGTACCACATTGTCGATCATGAACCGAATGTATGCCAATGACCCTTATATGTCGGTTCTTGTCAACACAGAGGTTGTTGCTGTCCAGTACAAGGACAATGATGCTTCGTAAGTTCTCATCAAGCTATAATACCGGGGATGAATAATTGCTGACATTTTGGTATAGCGACAAAACTGTCACTGCACTCCAGATCAGAGACTCAGCAACTGGTAATCTCAAGGAGCTCCCCATTGGAAAAGCCAAGGTTATCCTTTCTGCTGGAACCATTGGTACTGCATCTATCGCCTTGAACAGTGGCTTGCAAAAGTTCAATCCACTTGTCGGCAAGGGTCTTATTGACCACAATGTCTGCTACGTGCGATTCGCCAAAGAGAAGGAGGGTGAACTTCAGAAGCCGCTCAACCTAAAGACGCATCTCAAAGTCGGTGGAGAAGAGTGCCTTGTCACAGTCACTATCAATGCCAACTTCTTCCTCGCAGGAACTTCTGCATCCATCAACACGACGCACTTTTACAGCAAGAAAGGCCAGCTCTTGGGACCCAAGTCTCCTACTACGGAGCAGAAGGACTTTGACACGATCTGCGTTTTGTTTGAGTTTGTCGGAAAACTCGCAGATGGGAACTCTGTGCTTAGCATCCCTGGTATGGATCCGGTGCTTGATTTCAGACGTGATCCCCTCAAGCATGAAGTCCAATGCGCCATGGAGGAGATCGTGCGTAATGTCCGGGATGCGTTCGTTGATGCTAAACCTTTCAAGTCTCCTACATCTGGCAATGAGCTCTGCCCCGACCCTGGACTTCGTCCTCAACACCTGGGTTTCGGTGTATTTTCCCACGAGTGCGGAACGATGCGCATGGATGGTCCACAGAGCCAGAACGGGGTGGTTGACTCTAATCTGAAGGTCAAGGGACTCGATAACCTTTGGGTGTGCGATCTTTCGGTTATGCCTGTCAGCCCAGAGGCCAACCCGTCTCTGACACTGGCAGCGCTTTCACTGAGACTCGGCGAGCATCTGAGCCCCGGCCCCCAGCAGGTAGTTACATCCTAAAAATTGAATATCGACTAGGTCTACTGAAGGATAGTCAAGGTTACTTTATGTCATGTAGGGTAGATTGTACTTGACCAGATACTTCCCACTTATTCTTGATAACCTGGATGTTCCTAGTGGCTTCACTTTCGAATGTTTACTCGTAATTATCGTGAATGCTCTTGTAAAATCGCATGGTGAACTAGTGTTATTAATCTATCTGGTGGTCCCATTAAACTCAATTCGTCGTGTTGGTGATTGATTGTCTTGGTTAATGTTCAGGCTAATAACTTTAGACCACCATCTTCTGTGGGTCCTTACTAGCACATCTGTCAGGCTTGGACCCTGTCTTTCTGGTTCATGGGATTGGCTGTCGTGTGTGTTTGTAAGCGATCTTCTCTCGGTTAACTCTACTTAGCTTGCCTTGCATCGAGTTTCATTTAAGGTAAGTGGTATAAATAAAGCTCCCCACAACTATCCGTACTGTAACGTTAGGATTACCATCCATGTTATAACGCTTTATCTTGTTGGTCTTTTCTTGTTCTACTGTAACATTGGGATTCGCATCCATGTTGCGACGCCTCTCTTGGCCTGCCTTATCCTGACGGTTGGTTGTCTCACAGGCTGAAATGTGATACATGTCGGCAATTGATTGGTATGCTTTCCATATGAAATATGCAATTAACCCCCCCCTGTATGTTTGCATCGGGGCGCTATTTCTCAGTGAGAACACAGGCTCTGCAGACTAACTAAACTCCTGCGATTATCGCGCTAAATAATAACCTTCTTTACCTTATAGTAACTGCCGTTTCTACACTACAAGTAGCAGCTGTGTGCAAAATTTAGTCAGTATTGGCTCACTTGACTTGTATTTTCTGCTAAAGTGTAACTTTTTTGAGCAATCAATTTTTAATTAACCATGTTGGTTTCCGTGCAGCTATTTTATTACCCGCCGACCCCTGCTAGGCCAAACATCCAGGGCGGCCTGTCCTGTCCGTTCCGCAATTAGTCATGCAGATCTCCTGATCCTTCCACAGTCTCATCTTTCTCTTTGTTCCCTTCCCTTCTCTTCCCCTCTCACTCTCATTCCCATTCCGCCGAAAAAAAATCTAATCAGCCATGGGAACATTCTTCTCTCGCCCAGGCCGAGAGTCAGACGCTCTACCCCCCGGCGCTTTTCCCGCAGGCAACGCCTCGTCTCTCGACAGCTCATCAATTGGTCCCTATCTAGGCACCAACACTGGATCTTACCAGAGCCCTTACCCACCGATACCGTTCGAATGGATCGTTTCACCGAAAGAGATTGATGGGTCATGCCCCAACGGTCATCAAATACTGACGTGGTTCGGTGTCACTGACGCTGTCATTACTGTTTTGGCGATTCTCTGTGCCTACCGGCCCTTTGTCAACTGGCTTACCCGCGGCAAGCTTGGAAATCGTCGCAAGAACCGCATGGCTCTGACATGGACCGTAATGTTTGCGAGTCAACTCACTGCCAGCGCCATAGTTGCTGGTATCATGGGCAATACGCCGGGCTACGAATCTTTAAATATGCTGCACATCTTCACCATCGCCATGTCACGGCCCCGATTCTATCCCATCGTCCTCGGACTACTCCGCTGTGTTGTCACCGCCCAGCGCACGCGGGACTGGGACAAGACGACCATCATTAAACGAAGCGTCGACGATCGTGTCGAGTTCCCCTACACAGACGCCTGGATTACAACAAGCTTCTCCGAGCTGCTACTACTTCTCATATCTGCTATTTTCACAGGAGTCACATGGCATCGTCTTCCATCGGACAGCAAATCCCGCGAGTACACCTCGGATCACGTGAGTTTCGTGACGAGTACCCCAGGAATCATGTTTCTCTGCATGCTTGCTTTCTTACCGATGTACAAGCGCTACGGCGAGGCATACCCACTTGAAGGGCGACGGTACGAGACTGGAAGACATTGGGGTGTTACCATAAGCAACGACGGAAGGACACGGATCGGCGTCAAGAAAGACAACAAGAAGACTGCAGTCAAGCGAGGAGCCAACGCGTTATGCGCAGTGCTTCTTCTAGCGTACATCTCTCTGGTCCAGTGGGCGTATTGGACGCGACTCCTTGAGATATCAGGAGTGTTGTGAGTGCTTCTTGTCTTTGATGGAGTTGACACGAGCTAACTGAGAGTTCCAGATTCTGCCCCCCAAAGATGATCGAGTCTGGGGTTGTGTGGGTGATTTTCACATCGTTTGGTAAGTAATTCGACCTGCATAATGCTCGCATTTAGTTGTCTTGGATTCATCGACTAACAAATACTGGTAGGGTTGCTGGCTGGAGCTGCTTCCTGAACGCGTTCTTATTCTACCGACCTGATTTTTTGGTACTGTAATTGAAACGCTCCAGTGCATACTAGTGGGATACATGCTTTTCTTTGGGTGATATGGGTAGGGCGATAGTTCTGAACATGCGGCCACGGTATGAGATGACGCTGTAAATGTTGTGAAACTACAGAATCCATTCATTATGTTGTGTCAATTTGTCGAGACACCCGGTAGCAGGTGGCTTGTTCTGGACCATGAAACAGTGTGTCGTTTTGCTGTGTTACAGAGATCTTTGAGAAAGGGAGTTTGTGTTCCCTTCTTGATGCTTGAGCCTCTGCACGTTCCTCCATGTGAGATGTGGATCTAATCTAGAGCTAAGGCAACAGACTCTTTGACCTTGCCTACTATCCTCTCAATGTCCTCCTTTGTACTGTTATAAGCAGGCCCTACCCAAACATGGTCTCCATTCACACCATCCTTAGTACCCATTCCCGGATAGAGACTGATGCCTACTTCGTTGAGCGCCGTTAAATGGACCTTCTTAGCGATTCCTGCTGATGGAGGAAATGGCTCTTTTGTCTTTTTGTCGGCTACGAATTCCAGCTTGACAAATGTTAGTCACAACTCCCAACCACTAACTGGGGGTCAACTCACCGACCAGAAGAAGCCTCTGCCTCTGATGTTACCGACGTAGGGATGGTCATCCAGCTCCATATGCAGAAGTTTACCTAAATATTCACCGTTTTTACGAACGTTCTCGACGAGGTTATCTTCCCTTATGATCCGCTGGACTTCCAGCGCGGCAGCACATCCCACGGGATGTCCTTGATACGTATGTCCATGTGAAAAGACGCTGTTGCAGATGTTAGTTGAAAAGTCGGGGGTATATAGATCACGGCGACTTGCCCAGTTCCAGCCATCAGCGCATCTGACACACGGTGGTTGATAAACATGGCAGCCATCGGTGCGAAGCCACCCGCTAGGCCTTTGGCAACGGTCTGAATATCTGGGACGACGCCCTCTTGCTCCCACTCATGAAGTGAGCCACAACGACCCATCCCACACATAACCTCTATTCATTGTCAGTCTCTTTGTATACGGCTTAATTCACGACATCACTCACCATCTAAAATGAGGAGTGCTCCATACTTGTCGCACACCTTCTTCATGGCTTTGAAATAGCCACGAGGTGCCGGAACCGTGCCTAGGGTCTTGGAGCAGCAAAGTCAGCGAGGAAGAGAAACAACCGAAAAAGTGAATGCTTACCGCTCCAACGAGAGTTTCGGCAACGAATGCAGCAACAGTGTCGGGTCCGACCTCCTGGAACTTTCGATCCAGCTCATCTGCTAATTGTTGCACGTACTCCTCCGTTGTCTGTCCATCAGCCTTCCCTCGATACTCATTGGCGGCTGATACACGGTGAACGTTATTGTCTAATAGCATTCCTTCGAAGAGTTTCCGCCGTCCAACATGGCCGCCCATCGAAAGTGCTCCCAGAGTTGAGCCGTGATAGGAACCCTCGCGTGCAATGAAGTTTGTACGTTGGGGTTGTTTTGGGGATAGCTCCATGTAATACTGTCTCGCCATTTTCATGGCTGACTCCATAGCTTCCGCTCCTAAAACCTGTTAGACCTCACGTCTAGATGTGAATTGGTACATGATCACATACCAGAGCACATCAGATACACCTTGGACATCTCCCCGTTAGTCCCATTGATAAGCTCGGCTGCCAATTCTTCACCAATTTGATGCCCATAAAACAAAGAATTGGAATAACAAAAATTATTCATTTGGTTAATCATGGCATTTTTGACTCTGTCATTGTTGTAGCCAATACAGGCTACTGCTGCACCACAAGTTGTATCCTCAATCGTTTTGCCATTGGAGAATACCACTGTTGTGCCCTTGGCCGACACCACGTTAAGAGGCTCTGGCTTTAGAGTTGGATAGAGATAGGCACCGGGCTTACTAGCATTTTCAAGCACTGACTGCTCCAGGTTGTGACATATGGCAGAAGTGCTAAAGCGTGAAAAGAGAGTTGGTGTGCTATTGTTACCTGCTTCAACTCCAAGCTTGGGAGTAGTTGATGGAAATGTGAAAGCAGGCTTCCTGGTACAACGCAGGAGCACCTGGAGGTGCCGAGATGAGTTTGTGGCGAACATTGGTAGAGTCGTTAGTTGTGATCCCTGCCACCAGACTTAACCTCCAAATGAATAGATGGCAACAGTAGTAAAATAGAGCGATCAAACTACAATAGATAGACACTGGTCTGCCCGGCTCTATCTGGTGTACTGTATACCCCAACCTCACATGTTGAACGAATTCACAGTAGACTCCAAGGATGGTACTCATCCCCAGTGATGACCGCATTGCTTTCTGCATAGCAGGGCACTCCAGTATTCTCGGACGCGGTTGAATGCATGATCCTTGTCCTGACGACTGTTGTTTCTGAAATTGCGTCTTCCCTCCTGGAGGATGTAATCGCAGGGGGAGGGGATTAGTGCTTACGTGGGCGGAGGCTGTGACGGTTAATCGCCGTGCCCTTTACTCGCAGATGCGGGTAAAGAATCCGACCCGCTGCATATGTGTGGCAAAGACGAACAGGACACCGTGTTTGCCTATTATCGATAGGAACGTAAATAAGAAAGGCGTGCGTGGCGGGAGCCAAAAGGATCCATATCCTAGTTCCGGCAACTGAGCTGTGACAATGGGAAGTGGATACACTCCAAGAGGAAGTGGATAACAACAGTGTGGACGTAGTAATTGACTACCTCCTTCGTTCGATCCTACAGTGACACCGGGTACGCAATCCTCTAAAGCCAAGATAAAGATAAGAAGACATGCCGCGGAAAGGCTGCCCTGCATTTCCATTGCATGAGACGTTCCCCCTGGTTCAAGTAAGCGGTGATACCCGGTTACGGTCATGTCGAAGGAATCACAGGATCAAAAAAGGAATGCGGTGCATCTTCAGACCGCTGATTAATGACTGACTGATTGAGAAGACATGCGCAATCCAGATGACCCACTTGAAAAGACTCGGAACGTTCAATTTGGCGTTGCGATTGTCGCATAACATTGCTAGGCTAAGAAGCCAAAAACGAAGGAGTCTGTTATCGAGATAACGAGGAACGTGGCCCATATCTGATTATTAACAGTCGTTGCCTATTTTGACAGCTACTACTTTCATTATCTGCACATTTATGAGTAAACCTTAAGTCGCCATTCAAGTCTAACCCACAAATATTCAATTACCATGTTTGCGCTTAAACGATCCACGCGTGGCTCTCAGTTAACCGCCATCACGAAGAACGGGTTCAATGGACACATTCGCAGCTATGTAAGCGTATCTGATCGTGTGCACCGCGTGACGATGTTCAAGATGCCCAAGGCGGAGGATCAGAAACGATTTCTAGAGCAGTGTCGGAAGATGGCTGTTGACAATCGAAGGGTATAATATCCCCCACCGACCTTCATTGGCAGAAGGCGACATACGTCTACTTGATAGCTGGATACTCACTAGTACAATAGAATGGTTCACCTTACATACTCAGCATGGTTGCCGGTCCTGCGGAAGAAGGCCCTCGCACTGAAGGTTATACGTTTGTCAACAAGACCGAGTTCGCCAGCATGGACGACATGAAGTACTACGAGAGCGAGTGTCCCGCTCATGGAGAAGTGAAGAAGGTCTTGGGTGAAATTACTATAGATGGGATGATGACTGTTTTCTTCAAGCCGCAGGCTACTGGAGGCATGTAGTGTTGGAGGGGCCATTCAAATACAATGCGGGTTCAATATCCTAAAAGCACAAATTGTTGACAGCATCATGATTCTCACATGAAGAGTTACTTATGATTACTCTTCTCTATTCACAAACGTCCAATGATTCATGCAGATCGTTTGCTCCATTTTATTTATTGACAAAGAACAGCATCCTCAATACTCGCACATCACCCTAGCATTTGACACACACCTAGTGTTATGCAGTTCAAGTATACAGTTAGACTCAAGCATTTTCACTCAGTCACCTTCCCAGAGATAAACCTCCACTGCGCTGACTCCCATCCACTTCGTCTAGTCAAACGAGTACCGCACACTGAAGACTCATCTTCAGGCTTGCACACAGACGTAGACTGAGGACACGTAGCCATAGGCGGCGGCTTGAATGTGTCCCATTTCCCATCCACAGGTTCGACGTTATATCCAAGGAGCAGTGCGGTCATGAAGCCATAGATTTCAGCCGTGGCAAAATTTCGCCCAGGACACATATGAGCGCCTCCACCGAAGGGTGTAAGAGCAGCCCTTCTCAATTTGGCTTGTTCGCTCGTCAGTCCCTTATCCAAGAACCTATCGGCTCGGAAGACCGCTGCATCTTCGCCCCATACCTCTTCCGAGGCATGCATGACTCCCGCGGGCATCTTTACGCTGGAGCCTTTCTTGAGCAGATACGAGCGGCCATGTCTGTCTATGATGGTCGTGTCTTCCATGACAATGCGGTTACAGGTGAATCCGTTGCAAATCCGGCTTGCCTCGCGGTAGGCGCTGATCATAAGAGGACACTTCTCTAGGATGTCGTCTATGTTGACGGTCACCTGGTCGCCTGGACCACGCTCCACGATGTGCTGAACCTCAGCGCGCATCTGTTTGACAACATCAGGCCGCGTGAAGACATGCATGAAGAACCAAAACAGAGTGGGGATGGAGTTTGATGTTGGCACATGAATCAGGCCAACCTCTATGTCACCGAGCTTTTGCCCTTCGACACCGTACTTTCGAAGAATACCAACTCGGTTTCTGATATAGGCTGAGACTTGTTCGTCATCTTGCTTCATGTTTGTGCACCACTTTCCGAGAGCAAGCTGTATTCTTCGTCTTGCCTCTTTTGTCCGTTGTAGTGTCTTGGAGTTGAAGATATGGAAGAAGAGGTAAGGCAGACCAGTTTCAAACGTCCTATGATGAAATTGTATCAGCAACATGCTGCTATTGGCTATTGACGGTAGACTCTGTGAGATGGGGAACCTTACCAAATATCCTCTACTAGCGAGTCACTCCTGATGGGATTATCAGGACCATAGAGAGCCTCACATGTAGCGACCGTCATGAGATTACGTAGCCAGAGGTAGGTGTTATCAATGACCATGCCATCTCCTTCGATGCTGTTAATGTGCTTTGAAACGTGCTTGAGCGAGGTAACATTCAGTTGATGGATGTGCTGGGCAGTGGTTCCATCGTAGAGGCTCTTGAAGTATTCAGGTAAGACATTTGTCTCCATGAGTACTTTATGATAGTCATCATCGAAGCCTGTTACCTTCTGGGCACCGTTTATGGCAAAAGGGGTGAAGGACAGGTTTTTGTTGCAATACGCCGACTGTACTAAAATCGGATCTGTTATCGCATACATTTTATATTTCAAAATGGGAACAGTTGCAATGGGCATGTGATATTTCTTGCTGTTAGTTGTTGTTAGTGGCTATGGCGATAAAGCGTTATGTGTAATGCGCTCGACAGTGGTCTTGCTACAAAGAACAAATCGAGGCGTATAGATTGAATATTGACTCACTCGAGGCGTTTGAAGAAGGCTTCTTGGTCCTTCATCATATTGTAAAAATGCCCAAAGATCGGTATACTGGGCTTTAGCATTGGAGGCTCAAGGCCATCGACGGTCGGCTCGAACGAGCGCCCAATAAGGTATAGCAGAGCGCATGCTGCCAGACCAAGAACGACGGACTTGGACAGCAGCAGCTCCGCGATACCCTCTGTCAGTGCCATGCTGTTCTTCCAGAGTATGGCTGGGGCGTGCTTGGTTGGACAGTCAAGTGCTACAGTGCGTAACCCAGGTCTTTTAGGTGAGTGGGTAGGATTTCTATTAATAAGGTGCTTGGCTCAATTATCAGAGAGCAGGATTATGCCTATCCGCAAATGACCCACTGGTATTACTTGTAAGATGCGTGGTGTGTAGTAGCGTAGCTTGCATAATCTTACCTACGTTATGAACGCAGTAAGCCACTGGAAGTGCCTGATCGGGAGATTCATCAAGTTGGGAATCCTTCAAGTATGCTTGGCTAAGTAAGCGCGACCGGCAATATTGCTTGGTCAAAGTGTGGTGGCCGGGAGTTCCCTTGGAGATTCATCATCCTCATCCATGCATCGTCAGCATCGCGAAGTGATTACCATATTCGCATTGTCCCCTGGAAGTGTCAGTACATGCCAAGAAACACCAGAGAGAGCAAGGCTATACTACCCTGGCCATGCACATTCCTCCACTCCAGGCACCCATTCCTGGCACTAGCTGGATACACTCCATGAGTCTCCATCCTGCGCCATTGCGCGGCGCGGCAGCACAAATGAACATGGGTCTTGCGTGGGGGTCTATCCACTGTCGCCCCGTTTCATTGTGCCAATCATTTAGCCTTGTAGCCTCGTCGAATTTACGAGCTCTTCACTCCATCGTTGCAGCTCCAGGGTAATCCTGTGAAGTGAACAATATCGTCTTGCCTGCTTCTTTTTTCTTTTCAAGACAATGAATCTCACTGTTGTCCTTTTTTCGTAAATTTTATCTTTCCTTCGTAAATGTTGGATTATATTGATTTCTTACAGGAAACATAGAAATTTGACAGTGTGATTCCTAAAGCATCACTCTGGTTTGGACAGCGAAAATAGGACCACAAAAAGAGATATCATCACGAAAATTCAAAAGTTTCAAGTTTGATTGAGATAAAATGTAATTCCACGTATCTATCAATTGAAACTAGAGCTAAATGTGAATGAACCGTTATGGCAGCACCAAACTAATCATAATGTTTTATACATCATCAGTCGTTCAATCGGCTTTAGCAGCCTCGACCTGTTCTTCCTCCTCTGCGTCCTCTGACTTGACCTTCACTAGTCTCGATCCCTTGGTCACAATCTCAGCCAGCTCATTGATGCTGCTGGTATTCCACATAACCAGAAGAGGCAAATTCACTTGTAGATAGGCACCGATCCAGTTTCTCAACTCGACACCGACCAACGAGTCTAGGCCATATGAGTCCAGACTGCGAGCAGGAATAATGTCTTCGGCTTCAATGGCGAGAATAGTTGCCAGTTGCTTGACAATGGCATTGCAGACGATATCCTGAGCCTCCTGGAACGTCGTAGCAGATTGGAGTGTGAAGCCAACATTGTCAGCGCCACCTCCAACTGTCTTGTTGCCAGCCTGATTCTCCGCACCAAAGATCTGGGCAAGTCTCTTGTCATTTGCCCAGCGTGCTTCTCCGAGACCGCGCTCATTTCCGTTGGGCAGAATGCCGAGAGATGACTGAGTGTAACCAGTCTTGTTCTGAATAACATCACCAAGATGAGATAGGAACTCGGAAATGGCAACACTACCAAGACCGTTCTTGCGGAGGTTGACAGCGACTTCTGGGTTCTCACTGACGTAGCCAGCTTCGACAATAGCGCCAATGTTGACTGCGTAGGCCGTCAAGCCAAGTCGTCGTCGGTAGCGAGCAATACCATCTTGGAAGGCACATGCCGAAGCATAATTGCCGGCTCCAACAGTTCCGACCATGGATACTACAGAAGACAACATAACAAAGAAGTCCATGTCTTCAGGTAGATGCTTGTGCAGGTTCCATGTGCCCTGTACCTTGGGCGCGGTGACCTTGCACCACTCCTCAACAGTCATGTGTTCCAGCAAGATATCTTGCAGGACCATGGCAGCCTGGAACAATCCACGGATGGGAGGCATGGTCTCCTGGATCCTGGCCAAGGCCTGCTTTACTGACTCTTCGGAGCTCACGTCGCACTTCTCGACACGGACAGTGACTCCCATAGACGTAAGCTTACCCAAGAAGTTTTGGGTATCTGCGTCAGGCTGAGCAGTTCTCGAAAAGATGACGATGTGACGGGCTCCCTTCTCCGCAGTCCAGTCAACGAGTCGCTTACCCAGTCCTCCCAAACCTCCGACAACAAGGTATGTCGCGTCTGGTTTGAGTTGGACGGATGAAGGCTTTGGTGGGACAACCTGGACCTTGACATCTGGCTCCACGGTCAAGATAACCTTACCCGTGTGTTTGCCAGCTTGTACCAAACGGAACGCAGACGCCATTTCCGAGATGGGATACTTGATCTGTCGCACATGCTGTACAGCTCCAGAGGCGAAGAGCTTCATGACATCGCCCAAAAGCTGGCTAGCCAGCATGGTTCTAGTCGCAAGGATGTGCGCAAAGTCAACGTAGGAGAAAGTGATGTTGTTGAGTAAGAACTCCATAGGCATCAGGGCGTTTTCCATGAGATCCTTACGTCCAATCTCGACAAATCGACCATGTGGTGCCAGTGTGTTGCAAGACTCACGGAACATCTCTCCTCCGAGGGAGTTAAGCACAACGTCAACTCCCTTACCATTCGTCATGGCGTGGATCTTGTCGCGGAAGACGGTGGTACGGCTGGAGAAGATGTGATCTCTTGGGATGCCAAACTCAGTGTTGAGAAGTTCCACCTTCGCATCGTTGCCGCAAGTAACAAATACCTCGGCGCCAATGTGATGTGCGAGCATGATCGATGCTTGACCAACTGCACCGGCAGCCGAATGAATAAGGATACTCTCGCCCTTTTGAAGTCTGGCAATAGTAACCAGACAATAGTAGACAGTGCTCCAGACAAGAGGAATTGAAGCGGCATCTGAAAACTCCATGTCATCGGGAATTACATGGCAGCACAAGCCATGGACCATGGGGTAGTTTGTGAATGACTGAGAGTACAGAGAGCAGACGCGATCTCCAACCTTGAACTTGTCAGTCATGTTGGCTCCGACTTCAAGAACAATACCGCTGCAATCATTGCGCATCTGAGTGATGCCTTCAAGCTGACCGGAAGCAACAAGGACATCCTTGAAGTTGATACTGGCGGCGCAAAGCTGCAGTCTAACACAATCAGGATCCACTGGCCCAGTGATTTCCGGGTTGTCTACCCAGCGAATAGTGTCCAGCACACCTGGAACGCCCAGCTCCGCCGACATAGGTCTGTCGTTCAGAAATAGGGCCTCCTCTGAGCCTGCCCTGCCCAGATCGCGGCTGACGTAGTCATCGAACTTCGGCTCCGAACGAACACGGGAGACAAAGATCTGGCCCTCTCTTTCCATGTATTCAAGTTCAATGTCCTCGAGGGGAAGGCTTAAATCAGCGGTCGGGCTGTTCAAGATAGTTGTGAGGGCTTCAACACCGGCCTCCAATCCACTTTCGAGCTCGAGAGTGACTAGACGTACAGAAGCGTACTCGTAGCGAATGGATCGAACGAAGCCGTAGATCCAGTCTCCACTGGGTCGTTGATCTTGGTCCTTGGCTGTGCACATCACGAAGATGATGACCTTGGAGCCTGCGACCCGAGCTTTGAGGGTCTCGAAGAGCGGACCATCCATGTCCCAGGCCACACGCTCGACAAAGTCAGGCATAATGACGCTCAATTTGTCCCCAGTCACGGTTGGAGAGGCGTCACAAGCCTGAACTGAACGATCCCAGAGATTCTTCTGGAGCTTCTCCGCGAAGGATGTGTAAATATCCTCTCCAGAATAGGACACAATGTCAACATCCAGGGGCACTTCCGTAGAGGCCGGTACGGGGACTTCAGAAACAAATACATGAATGGATCCACCCTCTTCGACAGGGTAATCCTCAAAGATTGGTCCATTGTTGACGAAACCATTTTTTGAGAGCGTCTCGATCCATTGGGAGCGGGAAAGCATAGGAGAAAGTGTTCGGCCCTCGTCAACACCAGCCCACCAACCAGCAAGCGATCCAAAGACAAGACCGTAGTGGGGAAGATTCTCAGTAGGCTCCATCAGGATCAGCTTACCACCAGGGCGAAGAAAGGTCTTAGCGTTCTCAAGAACAGCGTCGATGCAAGGAGTAGCATGGAGAACGTTGGAAGCAATGAGAACATCATAGCTGTTAGGCTCGAAGCCGTTCTCCTCGGCTGTCTTCTCAGCATTCAGAATCTTGTACTGAACGACACCCTCATAGTCTGCGAGAAGTTCTCGTGCAGAAGGGAAGAAACCAGGTGAGATATCGGTAAAGTCGTATTGAGACGCTAGCACTCTGTTGGGGGCTTGGAGAGCCTGCAGGACGGGCAAAGTGGCTGATCCAGTGCCGGCACCAACCTCGACAATCTTCATGTTAGGGTTCAGGCGACCCAACTCGCCCATATAGGTGGCAATTTGGGAGATGCAGCGAACGTTGCCACCTTCCAAGTAGAGCCCGCTCAGCATGCTGTCCTCATTCAAGATGGATAGGGAATGAGTAGTTCCACGCAGGATATCGCCCAAGCGTGGCCCCAATCGCCGCGCGACCTGGGCAGAAACGCTGTCATCTTCCTCTCCTGCTTTAAGATAAGCGGGATCGGGTTCCTGGTCGGCGAGTGTCTTCATCCAATTGTACCAGTTGCGCTGGTATCCTTCGGCGACCTCTTCTTCCGGCGTAGAGGCCAAGGCTTGCTTGACGTAGTGAACAGTCATGGCCTCCAAAGCCTTGATCTCCGGAATGATGGACCTATCATCAAGCGACTTCTTGCACATGTTATCGATGTACTCCTGGGTAGTCTTGGGCAAGTAGGTAGCCCAGTCCGGAACGTGGCACAAGTCTCTCTTGCGGCCTTCACCGATGGAAACGTCGGGCAGCTTGGTGGCAACCACTCCCCAGGCCTGAAGGACCATGTTGTCCTCGTGTTCCTTCTCAAAGATACCGATGTCAAAGGTGAGTGTACTCTCAGTCCGGGCGGCGTGACATGTAACCTCTTGGATTGGCTGGTCCTGGTCTTGTTCGGCCACAATCATCTTCTCGATGAAAGTGGGCACCACAGGAGACTTGTCATTCTCATCGAAGATGAGAACACCCATCATACCGTGGTACAAAACGGCATCCATGACACCAGGATGGATGACGTAGTCCTTCTCACAGGCACCGGCACTAGGTCCGGCCACAAATGACGAGTCTGCGATACAGGATCCAGCTGCGATCTTGATATCAGTCAGGTTGTCAAAGGGCGCACTCCAGTTGACGCCAATGTCCCTAGCCCTATGATAGAACTGATTCGCAGGGATATGTTGGGCGTGAGGTGGCAGAGTGATCCGGGTAGGGACAAAACTGTCCTCCTGGACAGCATCCGTTTTGAGGACAACCTGCACAAGACCACGGACATGCTCGATCCAAACGTCATCTGCAGATGTGCTGAAGATACGGAACTCTTGCCATTGCTGAGAGGACTTCCTCGCGGAGATTGCCTGAGGCCGAAGAGACAAGCTGATTTCCAAGTCGGTCTTGTTGTTCTCCATGACCAGCGCCTGCGAGAAGGTGACGTTGCGGAGGATAAACCGGTGGATGGAGGCTTGTGGATTGCGCATTGCGGTGTCCTGTCGTGCGGCTTGGAAGACCATGGATAGGTACGCCGTGGCAGGGAAAATAGTCTGTCCTTGAATAATGTGACCGCTCAGCCAGGGAACATCCTTCAAGTTTAGCAAGCAACGCCATCTGGGCTCCTGGGGGTTGTTGTCGTGTACCAGAGTGCCTAGAAGCTCGTGGGGGAGATTTTGACGATGCTTGTACGCCCTTGACACACGACCCTCGTGCCAGTAGGTCTTGGAGTGGTCGAACGGGTAAGGGGGAAGATCTGTCAGGAGTTGGGGGCTCGCTCCGAAACCAGCATTGGCCTTCCAAAAGGCAACAGAGGACTTGTGTAGATACAAAGAGCGGAGCATATTCAGCATGCTTAGCTGGGCATCCTCGCCCCGCTTAAGAGAACCGGCATAGTGGACCTTTGCCGCTTCTCCGGTGAATGTCCTCACGGTCTGCTTGATGGGACTTTCCAGCTGGAAGTGGGATCCTAGCTCGAGAAGCAGGTCGACCTTGCGTGTGCCGTTCTCGCCAACGCAGGTCTTCTTCAAAGCATCAGTGAAGCGAACTGGCGAGACAAGGTTGTGAACCCAGTAGTCACGAGTGATAGGCTTATCCCCCTGATCCTCACCCGTAACAGACGAGGCCATGGAGATATCGGCCGAAGGTGCACTACCAGATACATCCTTGATAGCCTCGTGGTACTTTTGAGCAATTTGAAGCATCTGAGGTGAGTGATAGGCAGCACCTCCGGTACGGAGAAGGCGGTTCCAGACATCCTGTTCGTCCAGTCGTTGCTTCAAAGAGTCAATGACATCTGCATCGCCAGATACTGTCACGCTAGCAGGGCTGTTATGGCAGGCGATGGCAATCCTGCTGGCAGCAGCAGTACCCAGCTGGTCGATGGACTGCTTGACGGTCGCTGCTGATGCACCGACGGCTATCATGGAGCCAGCCTTGCCCTTGTTCTCCAGTCGCAACTCGCTGGTCAGCCTACCACGGTGATATGACACTGTCATGGCATCCTCAAATGAGATGGCTTCTGAGCAGTACGCGGCAGCAATCTCACCACTGGAATGACCTACGACAGCGGTAGGAATCACCCCCAGATCCTTTAGGGCGTCAACAAGGGAGATTTGAACGGCCGTGGACATTGGCTGTGCGATGCAAGGGTCCTCCATTCGGCTCTCGGCGGGATCCTTGAGCAACTCCTCAATCAGGTCCCACGAGCTTCCGCACGCCTTGACGCATTCAGCCGCCCGCTTCATGCTGGCTGTGAAAACTGGCCATGTACCCAGTAGACCCTGTCCCATACGAGGGTACTGAGCACCTTGACCGCTGAAGACAAAACCGATACGGGGGGAGGTCTGGCGGTCGGCACGAGGGATGCCTTCGCTGGACAGCTTAGTAAGTTGCTCTACCAGGTCAGTTAGATCAGAGGCAACAACTCCGACTCTGTTCTCCATAACAGTCCTCCTGCTCAGGGTGTATGCGAGGCGGTTCAACAACGCATCTGTGTCAGCAGCATCGGCCTTGCTCTCAAGGTACTTCGCCACGTTGGAGGCCAGATCTTGAGAGGACTTTTCGCTAGCGGCACTAAGAACAAACAATCGTTCTTTAGCCCTGGGTGAACCTTCGGAGATCTGGTCGTTGTCTGTTGACCTCACCGTGTCGACTTCCGCGGCGTCTACAACCACGTGGGCATTGGTACCTCCGTATCCGAAGCTGTTGACCGAAATTCTCTTGAGAGGCTTAGACTCAAGAGATGTCGGGATTCTGAGGTTGAGGGCATCTAGGTCAATCTCGGGGTTGGGCTTCTCGAAGTTGACCTGAGGCGGAATCATGTTGTTTTCCAGCATCAGGACAGCCTTGACAAGACCAGTGAGACCAGCTGCACTCTCGGTGTGACCAATGTTGGCCTTCAGGGAACCGATAGGTAGAGGTGAGTCTGACTGTCGAGTAGCACCGAGGACCTTGGCAATAGCCTTGGCCTCGATGGGATCACCAACAGTGGTACCCGTTCCATGAGCCTCGACATAGTCTGCATACGGCGTCAAGCCGACCTGAGCGTAGGCTTTCTCAATAGCAGCAGATTGGGCAGCAGCACTTGGGACAGTGATACCGTTTGTCTTGCCATCCTGGTTCGCTACCGAATTTCGGATAACGGCTCGGATGGGGAAGCCCTGCTGCTGGGCCTTTGAGAGGGGCATAAGGACGACTCCGGAGCATCCCTCACCTCTACCGTAGCCACTGGCTCCCTTGGCACGGTGATCAAATGTGAATGACTTTCCTTGTTTGGAGAACATGCTCAGCTTATTCTGGTAGCCATATCGCTGCGGGTCTAATTGGAGATTGACACCTGCCACGAAGCACCTATCCGTCTCGCCAGCGCGAAGACTATGGACGGCCTGATGGAGGGCTACCAAACTGGCTGAACAGCCGGTGTCGAGAGTGAGACTGGGGCCATGGAGGTTGAAGCAGTAGGAAACGCGGTTAGATGCAATAGCTGCTCCAACACCACTGGCTTGGTAGATGGGGGGAAAGTCTATGTCTCTCAGAAGCATCTCCTGGTAGTCTGAGGCCCATAGGCCGACATAAACACCCGTGTTGGACCCAGACAACTGCTGTAGGGTGAGACCGGCATTTTCGAATGCCTCATACGCAATCTCGAGAACCAGTCTCTGTTGAGGGTCCATAGCCTGGTTTGTGTCAGTCGATTGCCTCTCACTCTAACATGTGACCAAAGCGGAATCGGGATACTCACTGTTGCTTCTATTGGGTTGACTCCAAAAAAGGAGGCATCAAAGGCTTTGATGTCATCTTTCAAAAAATGTCCACCGTCTGTGCTTGTCTAAAGAATGAGCTGTTAGGTATGTTCTATCTGGGAGGTGACGTTCTCTTACTCTTCCAGGCTTGCCTTCAGCGGCGGGATCATGGAAAGCAGATTGGTTCCATCGATCCGTGGGCACCTTTGACCACGCTGAACGGCCTTTGGTAATTAGTTCCCACAGCTTTTGTGTATCTGTTGCTTCTCCTGGGAGACGGCAACTCATGCCCACCACAGCAATAGGCTCTAGGTAGGCTTCAGCCGCAGAGTGCCCATTGATGGGTGTGCTTCCGTTTGCAGCATGATTGCCGTTAACATGGTTTCCATTAACAGGAGCGCTGCCGTTCACAGCATGGTTGCCATTGGTGGTGGGAATGGGGCCTAGTGAACCCATGATGTATGAGAGATGAATATTGTTAAAATGTGCGAGAGATATGACTTCAAACTCTAAACAATACGAATGAGTCTCTAGATTATAAGTTGAAATCGTAAACTTTCGAAGCTACCTGGACGTGATGTACCCCCACTTTAGACTTTCCAACTTTCACGCCGAGGGTTTGAGTTGACGCAGGTGTCCAGTTCCCCGGCGGCGTTCAACTGTCCGCACGTGGCGAAGCTCGGAGGTCTGACACAGTACAATCCGCCAAGAATAACTTTGCATGGCAGCATCCTACTCCATGGAAGGTCATCCTCTTGGTGTACCTTTCAACAGTAGTATTGGGCGGTACGGAGTAACTGTGCTGTAACATATTACGGATAGAAAGCAAGGCGAGTGAAGCCTGGAGATAACCTTGCATGATGGCATCCTTCTTCTTTCTGAGGTAATCCTCCAATGATACCTTCCTAGGCTAGTATAATAGTCAGCTTACGCCACGGCGAATTTCTAACATGGATCTCACGGACGGCCCGCAGTGGGGATCTACCCTATATCCCTACATGAACAACCTTGAGGGTGTATGGTGGGACCGTGAACTTACAAGGTAGGCCTAGGCATCCTTAATTTTGCCGTTCATGGATGCCATCCTATCTGCAGTTGGCTTAGTATTGGTAGTATGGAGCATAGGTCCTTACACCAATCTCAACTCCAGCCAGAGGTTGCCTCAACAGACACGCTGACTTTATCCCCACAATACTAGATCTGGAGGCTAGTTTAGTCGTGACATTGAGTCAACTTATTTTTAAACCCACGCGAAATAAACTTTTATTTGGAACTATCTCCTTTGAGTTTCTTGGTAAAGCTTCGGCATCTATTAAAAGTTTATTAAGAGGAAAGTACACATCTTACAAGACTAAACATCGAGTGGTCCTGTGAAGGAGGATGATCTTCAAGCCGCCAGGAACATTACCCCAACAGTGAGTCAGCCTACGCTATGCAATGCTTACGAACAGAAACTTGGATATTATTCAGGAAATTGTTGAATGTAACTATACATGACACAATCCTTCTACATGCAGTCAGATCCTTTTCTTGGCGACGGGATCCATCTGTCAGTTTGTTTGACCCCCCCCTCCGCCTCCTGCTGGGCCGCACCCCCACTACCCTCGAATCCTTGTGGCCAAATTAGCCGGGACTCTGATCCTACGGTGCCAACAACCAGGGCTTGTATTCTTGGCTAACCTGCCGTCTCCTGCGCTAGATACTCCGTACACAGTAGAGTAATGCATGGTTTATTGTGCATGTACTCGGGGAGAATAAGCCGCCCACGTTGGATTGTCGTCGGATGAACAAGACGGTCGCATACAGTCAGCTGCCGTTGAGAAGACTCGCAAGACTCGCAAGACTCAGCACAATCTACCAACAGTTCTGTGCACTGGAATTTGACAGCCATCTCTATTCCACGCTGTCGTATATTTTCTATTTTCATTGCGCTCATACGTTGAATCCATTCTCGTTTTATCCACGTTTAGTCTATCAACCAAAACAATGGACTGCCACAAGGATATCGAAGCCTTGCTGCGCAAGGCAGCATCTCATGTTCTGAAGAAGGACGAATCTGAGATTGATGTAGAGAAATCTCTCGTCGAACAGGGCGGCGACATGCTTTCTGGGGTTTTCTTCGCTGGACAATGCAGAGAACTTGGTCTCATCGTCGACATGATGAACGCCTCAAGCATGTCTTTGCGTAATCTAGCGCTGCAGCTGGTCGAAAGTGACCCAGAGTTACTACGATCGAGTACCACCACGAGGGGCAGAGCTGTTTCTGTTCCCCACACGCAACTGCAGAGTGTGTACCACAAGTTCGGGTCGTCACAGTGCTTTATAGTGGATATTGAGGCTCCAATGACCCTCATTGACGTTACCAAGATGTTCGAGAAGCTTGTGGAGAGACATTCCATTCTTGGGGCTTCCACGGACTCCGATCAAAAAGATTCCTACGTTTTGTCAGGCATCGCACCTTCGCCTATCTCGGTGCCATACGAATCTGACGAGCAGGTCATGACTGAGATCAGAAAGCTGCAGGAGGATTTGATATCAAACAAATCTCTTCTGAAAGTTCTCTGTTTTGGAGATAGCTCTCGGGTTATAAAGCTGGGGTTGGTAGCATATACTGCCGCCCTTGACGCTCGCTCCTGGCATGTCCTTCTCCAGAATATCCAGGCATATCCAGATCGATCTCATGACTTGGGTGCAAAGTGTTACACCTTCTCCGACTGGGCGGGAAAAGCGAATCAGGGAACAGAGAAGGAAGACAGACCTGTCGTCACCACTGAACCGTCCATAAATCCAGACCTCTCATCTACCAATCTCGTTGGAGCTCTTGCATCCTGTGTGTTTACTTTGAGCCCAAAGTTGACCGAAGCGATTCATAGTGACGCATGTCACCGGACATTGCGCACAGAAATTGAAGATGTGATATTCGCATCACTGGCATCTTCCTTTCGAGATCAACTGCCCATCGCGGCGAGGAAATTCGAGATCAAAGATGGCCGGCCCCAAGACGAAGGCGACGCGTGGAGCAGTGTCATCGGATGCTTCGATAAGCTTGTTGAGATACCCTACCAATGTGATGGAGACATATTCGATGCGTGTCGCAGCGCGAAGGACTCGAGGAACTCATCATTCTTGAGCTCGGTTCACGATGTTTCTTCTCGCAGCAATCTTCTCCTTGACACAACTAGACTCAAGAATACCGCATATGATGGCGTAATGTGGTCCAACGACAACATGCCCGGGCGTCATGCTGCGGAAGCTCTCCTTCACTCAATGGGTGGCCTCTGCATGACACCTTTCTGGGAGGATGGACAACTGAGCTTCTTGGTGATTTGCTCTACCGATATCGGAAAGGAAGTAGATCTCAAAAGGAATTCGGAGAGGTTTACAGCTCTTTTAGAAGACATTACTGAGACATTGCCCAGCCGTCATCCTTGGCCTACGCTTTCCGACTTCCCACATTTATCACTCGATTACCCATCTCTGGACCGCTTATTCGATCAAAAGCTACTTCAAATTACTCAAAATCCCGTTGAAGACATTCACAACATATATCCTTGTACGCCGATACAGGATAATATGCTCATGGGCAATTCTCTGGATAAGGATGCATATATGTGTTCTTTTACTGCCCGGGCCACAACGTCTGGCGCTTTCGCATCTTTTGATGCTGCGAAGTGGTCCGAGGCTTGGGGTAGAGTCGTCGAGAAACACTCATCGCTCAGGACTGTTTTTGTAGAGAGCGAAAGCCGCCCGGGGCACTCCGACCAAGTGGTGCTCAAGAAGGTGACTCCGCCAATTGACATAACTTCGGAGCCGGTCAAGGTTGAGTTCCTACCGTACAAGGTGCCACATCATTTGAACATCATCCAGGAAGGTCCTGGACGCTGTCTCATTGTCCTTACAATTTCTCACGCCATAACCGATGGCCACTCTGCTGAGGTTCTTCTCGGCGACCTGTGTGCATCTGCCGTTCAACCTGAAGTCACTGGCGAGGAAGCTTTCTCTTACGCTGAGTACGCACTGAGCGAGTATCAATCAATCAAGACCAACGAATCGGACTACTGGCAGAAATATCTTCTGAAGACACAGGCAACGATACTCCCAGTCACAAGAGAGAATTCTGATTTCCACAACTTCGACACCATTCATTCTACCATGCCCATTAATGTATCATCCATGGACCGGCTTTGCCGACGTCATCAGATCAATCTGGCCAGTGTCTGCCAGTTCGCCTGGGGCGTTGTGCTGCGGAGCTATCTCGGTGTCGATGACGTGTGTTTCTCATACATATCCTCCCTGAGAAACAAACCTGTCAAGGGCATCATGACAGCTGTTGGGCCGCTGATCACCACACTCCTCTGCTCCATGAACTTGGAAGGAGAGAGAGCAGTTTTGGACGCTATCAGATCTGTCGACTCGGAGTACGTGGACAGTCTATCCCACGAGGCAGAGCTTTCCAACACCACCTCTCCTCGTCGTTGGAGCAACACCGTCATGTCGTTCCGTCGAAGGCTTGTTCAAGATGATGGAGGTCTCCCAGGATTGAGTTATAAACTTGTCAAAGCCTTCAGCCCCACCAATGTAAGTACATGTATGCCAACAATCGAATTACATGGTAATCTAACAATATCGGCAGTATGATGTTTCTCTCATAGTTTCGGCCGGTCAATCGGATCTTGAGATTATGCTGGATTATTGGGGGTCGCGCATGGATCGAGGTTTTGCCCAGAGTCTCCTGCAAAACTTCCAGGAAGTCCTTCACTCTATTTTCCGAGACATTGGCACCACTGTTTCTAGACTTGAGCTCATCAGCGAGGATCAGAAGAAGCAGCTCCTGGAGAGCAACCTTGTTATTCCCGATGGTCTGGATAAATGCGTTCACGAGTTGGTCAATGAACGTATCAAGACTCAACCGTCAGCAGTCGCCATCGACGCTTGGGATGGCAGCTTGACATATCAGGAGTTGGACAGCCTTCTCTCACGTCTTGCTCAGCGTTTACTGAACATTGGCGTTCGACCAGAAGTGCCAGTGGGAGTCTGTATGGATAAATCCAAGCTCGTACCGGTGGTTATGCTTGCCATCCTACAAGCTGGCGGTACTGTTCTTCCCATTGGTACGGAAGAGCCAATCGCTCGTGTTCAGGCCATTGTTGCCGACTCGGCCCCCATAGCCATCATTGGTGATGGGAAGCAAGTCAACCGGCTTGCCGAGTTGGGCATACGGGTTCTGAACGTTACGGACATTATGTCGGACGAGACGACCAATCCGGCGCCATCAACATCAGCACAACAGAAGCAAGCTAAGCCAGAGAACACCGCTTGGATCTTTTATACATCCGGCTCTACTGGAACCCCGAAAGGCGTATCGGTAGAGCATCGATCTCTTGTGACTAGTATGCGTGCTCATGGTATCACCTTGAACATGTCCGAAGGGGACAGAGTACTACAATTTGCAGCTCATACATTCGATGTATCTCTCTATGAGCTGTTTACTACCCTCATCCATGGAGGTTGTTTATGTATACCCGATGAGTCGAGTCGCATCAACGACCTAGCAGGCTCAGTACATCGTCTACAGGCAAACGTTCTGTCCCTCACTCCAAGCATGGCGACGACTATCAGACCTGCGGATGCTCCAATGGTTAAAAAGTTGGTGTTGTTTGGAGAAGAAGTTAAAGCGACCGTTTTGGAGGCCTGGCTCGGAAAGGCAGAGATCTACAATGCCTACGGTCCAACCGAGAGCTCCATATTTGCCAGTGTCAGCAAGCCTCTTCGAAGCGTAGAAGAACTAGCGAATATCGGGTTCCCCATGAATGTCAATTTTTGGGTTACAGATCCGCAGAACCCAGGGAGATTGTGTCCTCCGGGAGCTCAGGGCGAGCTATTGATCGAGGGACCTTTACTAGCTCGGGGATACCTCAACGACGAAGTCAAGACGACCGACGCTTTCGTCCGCGATCCAGAATTTGCATCTCTACTAGGCCTTGAAAAAGGGAGACGCTTCTATCGAACAGGAGATATTGTAAGGCAGAACAGCGATTCTTCTATGAGTTACATTGGACGAAGGGATACACAAATCAAGGTTCGCGGGCAACGACTCGATGTATCTGAAGTCGAGCACTGGGTTATCGAGTCCCTTGATGACGTAACTGGAGCTGTCGTTGACCTTGTGCCTGCTGAAAAGAAGGACGCATCATCCCGAGGAGGTGCCATATTATTCGCCGCAGTTCAATTCTCCAACCTGACTGCCTCTGATCACTTGGGAGACAACGACATTCTTCCAGCAACTGATGAACTTCGAGAGAAACTTAACCTACTGCGAGGGAGGTTACAGTCGAAGCTTCCCGCATACATGATCCCTACTTTCTACATCCCCTTCAGACGTATTCCCCTGACCTCGTCTGCAAAGACCGACCGTAAAATGGTTCGCCGGTTGATCTCCGAGGTGGACGCCACTACCCTGCAGGAATACGTTTTGGGAGACTCATCCGACAGTGACGAGGTTTCTTTGACCGCAACTGGGCAGAAGCTGAAAGATCTGTGGGCGACTGTTCTCGGCGTAAGCAGCTCTTCCATCAGAGCAAGCGACCATTTCCTCTATCGGGGAGGAGACTCTCTCATGGCCATCAAATTAGTTGAAATGGCTAGAGCAGAACACATTCAAATGACAGTAAAGGATGTGTTGAGCTTTCCCAGACTTGAAGACCTTGCGCGAATTCTTGACGAACGCAACGCAGCTGACTCTACCAAGGAGGAGCAACGCAGTGATCCTTCCCCATTCTCTCTTTGGAGGCCATTTTCAAGCGACAGAGACACAGAGTTAGCAGATATTGCCGTCCAGTGTGGCCTAAGTATTGAAGACATCGAGGATACCTATCCCTGCACCTCACTGCAGCAGAGCATGTTGGCTGCCACGCAACAGCGACCAACCGCATATCTTGTGCGCCAAGTCTACGCTCTCTCAGACTCTATTGATCTGTCACGTTTCCGAAAGATGTGGGAGGTCATGGTCCAGCAGGCCCCCGTCATGCGAACTCACGTGTTGTTAGGACAACGCTCGGGATCTTTGCAGGTGCTGTCGAAGAAGCCTCTTGTTTGGCAGACCCATGATGACTTGGCGGAGTATGTTGCAGCTGATCAGGCACGCATCATGACTGTTGGTCAGCCGCTCATGCGTTTTGCTCTAGTGGAGGACAATTCGAAGGGTGGCCGTTACTTTGTGTGGACAGCGCATCACTCAGTCTACGATGGCTGGAGTTCCCAATTGATCTACAAGCAACTCGCCGCTCTCTATCTCAATGAAGAAGTGCCTCCCTTGGTCCCCTTTACGAGGTTTATTGAGTACCAGCAAGGCATGAAAGCGGTCGATTCCATCGACTCTGAGTCCTACTGGCGTGCTGAACTTGGAGGTGATGTGCCGTCAGCGTTCCCTTCCTTGCCATCTCCTTTCTACCAGCCAAAGCCTGTTTCCTTGCGTCGCTCTGAGATAAGCACTTCGGCGTTCAATGATTTGAGGTCTGGATTCTCCCTCGCTGACGTCCTCAGGGCTGGTTGGGCTATGACTCTGGGCCAATATCTCGGAACCAGCGATGTGGTCTTCGGAGCCATTCTTTCAGGTCGCAATGCCCCTGTGGCGGGGATTACAGAGCTTATTGCACCTACCATTACTACTGTCCCAGTTCGAGTGCGTGTCGACCGGGACGCAATTGTCTCTGCCTACCTCACTGCTATTCAGTCTCAGGCAGTAGCCATGATTCCCTTTGAGCACACAGGATTGGAGGAGATCAAACGTCTCTGTCCCGATCTCCAGCCTGCGACGGACATCACTCATGCTCTTGTTATAGAACCACCTTACGCCAGGAATGGAGAGGTAGCTACAGTTTTTCCCGGCTTGAAACTCGTTGAAACCACCTTGGACGCATTTGACACCTTTGCCCTCACCATCCAGTGCCAGCTTCCCAGTCAACAAGGAGGGCCGATCGGAGTAGAAGCCCGATTCGACAATAGTGTTGTAAGCGACGCTCAGGCGGATGTGCTTCTCCGACAATTTGAGCACTGGGTCACACAGTTTCTCAACCACTCGAACCAAGAGAAGCAACTGCGCAGTCTAGAGGAGATCACCTCTACCGATCTTGCTCAAATCAAGAAACAGAATGCTGCGATACCAGTACGAGACGAGACCTGTCTGCATCACCTGATTAGGGATGTAGTCGAAGAACAGCCAGATTCACCAGCAGTCTGTGCCTGGGATGGTGACTTTACATACGAAGAGCTCTGGGCCAACGCCAGGAGACTTGCACAGCATCTTTCTAGCCTCGGAGTAGGCCCTGAATCCAGAGTGGCAGTTTGCATGGATAAGTCCAGGTGGACTGTTGTGTCTATACTGGGCATCCTAGAATCCGGGGGTGTTGTCGTCATGTTACGCTCACAGTCCCCACTAGATCAAGCCAAGGCTCTCGTGGAAGATTGTCAAGCAGCCGTCATGCTGACTAACTCAGAACACACTGAGAGGTTTGCGGGCTCAGGGCCTCCTATCGTCGAAGTGGGAGATGCGTTGTTGGCTAGTCTCCCGGATCCGATCATGACTGGACCTGTATGCCCAGCTCTCAACTCCAAGCATCCTGCATGGATTGTGTACACATCCGGAAGTACAGGGTTGCCAAAGGGATGTCTCCTAATTCACGGTGGTCTTGCCACTAGCCTGCCGGCACATGGACGAGCGACACGTTGGCACAAGGAGTCTCGCACCCTTCAATTCGCATCGCATGAGTTCGATGTCACTTTGCAAGAGATTATGACGACTCTTATCTTCAAAGGTTGTGTCTGCATTCCATCTGAAGACCAACGCGTCAATTCACTTTCGCAGGCTATCAGGGACATGAATGTCAACCAAATGGTCCTGACCCCAACTGTGGCATCCATGATCAATCCGGCTGATGTGCCATGTATAACTCAGCTTCAAGTCGCGGGCGAGCTGATCAAGCCAAGTGTTGTTGAGCGCTGGATCGATCATGCCGAGGTGGTCAACATCTACGGTCCTTCTGAGTGCTCCGTCTATTCATCCTGCGGCAAGCCAATGCAAACGATTGAAGACGCACCTGTCATTGGATATCCGCTGGACAACTGCAACTTTTGGGTCACTAGCACCACTGATCATAATCGCTTATGTCCGATCGGTATCCCTGGTGAGCTGTTGATCGAGAACTCTTGGCAGGCCTGGGGCTATGTGAATAACCCAGAGCTGACGGCGCAGTCCTTTGTGGTTGAGCCTGGATTCATTAAGCAGCTTGGTTTGGGTGGCTCCGGAAGGAGAATGTATCGGACCGGCGATCTTGTCCAGCAGAACCCCAACGGATCCTACACTTATATCGGCCGCATGGGAAGCGAAGTCAAATTCCGTGGACACAGAATTGACCTGGGCCGGATTGAGTACTGGATTGCCAAGCTTATCGACGGTGTGCAGACGATTACTGTCGACTTGTTTGAGCTCGAAGCCGGGAAGAAGGCGAACGATCTTGTAGCCATAATGGACTTCACCCTAGATTCTGATTTGTTCGATGTTGATCAAACAGAAGAGATTGATGGAGTCACGATTCTCGCTCCCTCCCCCAAGATTCGAAAGGCCCTTTGTCGCCTCAGGGACGGATTGGCGGACAGGCTTCCGAGCTATATGGTGCCTACAGCGTTTATGCCCTGGAAGAAGATCCCTTTGACACCATCTGGCAAAACAAACCGAAAGGCTGTCCGTCAGCTACTGAACAATCTCGAGGCAGGATCGTCTTTGCTGCAACGGTACCTTGCTGATGAAGGTGTCAAAGAAGTCCCTCAAACCAAGATTGGTAAGCAACTTCAGCAGCTATGGGCTGAGGTCCTCTCCATCGAGGCCAACTCCATTGGTTCCCAAGACCACTTTACGCGACTTGGTGGTGATTCTTTGGCGGCCATGAAACTTGTCGCATCAGCCCGACAAGTCGGTCTTGAACTGACGGTTGCGTCCATATTCACGCATCCCGTGTTGGAAGACTGTGCTCGAGTCTTAGAAACCGAACAAAAGGCCGGCATCGTCAAAGTGGCGGAGGAAGACCCTACTCCTTTTGAATTGGTGCCAGAGGTTTCAGGCAGTCCCACAGACTTGGAATCTAAATTGCAAGACTTTGCTGCTCAATGCCGGGTGGGCCCCAGCCAGATTACAGATGTTTACCCTTGTACCCCAATGCAAGAAGCATTGTTCGCTATCACGGCCAGACAACCAACGGCATACACATACCGCCAGGTATTCCGAGCCGGGAAGAACGTTGACGTCGCCAGGTTCCAGGCTGCTTGGGAGACTGTAGCCAGGACACTACCCATCCTTCGCACTCGAATTGTGCTGGATCGTAACAGTGGCTTTCTACAGGCAGTGGTTGACGAGCCCCTCGTGTGGCACATTGGTGGTGACCTGGATGCCTACATTGCTGCGGACAAGGTTGTGGGCTTCGAGCCAGGCAAACCTCTTCTTCGCTGTGCTATTGTTGAGAGCTCCGGGATCAAGTGCTTCGTCCTTACCACCCATCACAGCATGTTTGACAAATGGAGTATCGAGAAGATCATGTACCGCTATCTCATTCCTGCGTACTTCGGACATGAGATGCCCACTGCCATTCCGTTCCCAAGATTTATTCGCTACGTTCTCAACACTGACATGGATGCCGCATCACGATTCTGGACCAAGTCGTTGTCAGGTGCCGAAACATTTACCGATTTCCCCTCACATCCTTCCGTCGGCTTCTACGAGCCCAAGCCTGACGGGCTACTGAAGCAGACCGTCTGCATAGATGGAGTCGCTGGACTGCAAACGCCGTTTCCCAGTCTGCTTCGGGCAGCGTGGGCTTTGACAGTTTCCCAGTATACCGGCATTGACGATGTCATGTTTGCAGTCAACCTTTCAGGCCGATCAGCGCCCGTGGCGGATATCACGGAACTCGCCGCTCCAACTTTCACCACTGTCCCGGTCCGGATTAATGTGCGTGGCGTACAAAGCGTTGTGGCCTTCTTGGATGATGTTCACCGTGAAGCCGTGGAGATGATACCGTTCGAGCACGTTGGGCTCCAGAAGATCAAACGTTTTGTTCCCGCTTTCAACCCATCTGACCTCAGACACCTCTTCCTTGTACACACCGCAGCTGATGCGAACCTGGATGACCCTTCACTACAACTGCCTGGTTTTGAGCAGGTACATCAGAAGATGGAGGCGCTCGACGACTACCCCCTCACAGTGTTGTGCAAGCTGAATGAGCGCATGGGAGAGGCCGAGGTTGTGGCTCGGTTCGACAGCGCTGTCATCCCTCATGATCACCTCCAAGCGGTCCTTCGACAATTCGAGCACAATGTCATCCAGCTCGCTAGTAATGCCGCTTCTGAGGGCAAGACTGTAGGAGATCTTCCTCTGACCAACACATACGACCTGGAGAGGATTGCAGAGTGGAACCGCACTGGTCCGTCCACCATCGGCTGCGTTCACGACCTGTTCATCAAATCTCTCAGAACCAGTCCTGACTCTCAAGCCGTCTGTAGCTGGGACGGTGAGCTTACTTATCGCCAGCTCGATCGAGCTGCCAGAAGCGTCGCCCAGCTACTCATTACAGAAGGGGGTGTGGGCCCCGAAGTAACTGTAGGGCTCTGCATGGACAAGTCCCGATGGGCTATGGTAGCTGTACTGGGCATCCTTTATGCTGGTGGTGCAGTGGTACCACTGGGAGTTCAACTGCCACTGGAAAGAATCAGTGTGATTTTGCAGGATTCATCTCCAGCTATGGTCCTTTGTGACGAGTCCAAGACTGGAAGATTCCTATCCCTAGGTTGCAAGAGTGTAGTCATCAACGAAGCAGCACTGGATGACTTGGCCAAGTCCTACGATGGCTATGATCCCGCTATTCCCTCAACATCAGTAACCCCCGAGAACATGGCTTGGATCATTTACACCTCCGGCAGCACGGGAGTTCCCAAGGGTGTTACCTTGGAGCACAAAGGCATATACAATGTCGTCCTGAACAAGGGAGCTAATTTGGGCTTTGACTCAACCAATCGTACATTCCAGTTCGCAGCCTTCACATTTGATGTTTCCATTGCCGATCTTCTCATGGCCTGGGCATTTGGAGGAGCCGTTTGCTTGCCTTCAGAGGAAGAGAGAATGAACGATCTCGTCGGGTCCATGCAGCGACTGAACGCCAACTTTGCAACCCTCACAGCCAGCACAGCGGCGCTGATTCCCCCATGCGAAGTTCCTCAGTTGACAAAGTTGGTTATGGGTGGTGAATCAAATACTCCAGCCTTGATGGAAAAGTGGCTTCTTGGTTCCAATGTCACTCTTACCAACAGTTACGGCCCGGCCGAATGCTCGATCACTAGTACAATGAACCCCGGTGTGGCAGACAAGACTGGTTCCAAAATCATTGGAAAGCCCATACAAGGCACACAGAACTGGATCGTGGACCCTCATAACCACAACCGACTTATGCCTATAGGTGCAGTTGGAGAGCTTGTTATTGAAGGTCCCCATGTCTCACGTGGGTACCGCAACGATACTGTCAAGACTTCTGCAGCATTCATCATAGATCCTGCCTTCACTGCAGACGTTGGACCCAAGCAAACGGGACGCCGAATGTACCGCAGTGGTGATCTAGTACGTTACAACGCCGATGGCAACATCACTATTCTCGGTAGAGGCGATTCCCAAATCAAGATCCGTGGCCAGCGAGTTGATTTGGGTGAGATTGAGTCATCCATTGTCAAACTCATGCCCGAGGTTCGAACAGCCGTGGTAGAGTATCTACACCTCGATGACGATCAGCGCGCACTCGTTGCCTGCCTTGAGTTCCTGGATAGCTATGAAGACCAGGACTTGTCAGGCATTTCACCATGGCTCAAAGAGTCTCTGGCACAGAGATTGCCGACATACATGGTTCCCCGGGTCTATCTTCGGATTGCAAAAATACCGAAGAACGCCTCTGGAAAGACCGATCGCAAAGCCGTCCGTCAGTTTATGATGAATGAAGGCCTGGAGATCGCGGATACAAATTCTCGAAACGTTTTCAGAGTCGGAAAGGTAGACACTGACAATGAGGCTATTATCCGTGAGCTATGGGCATCCGTACTCGGGGTCGCGGCAGAGACAATCGATCGACATGATAACTTCTTCGACATCGGTGGCGACTCTATCATCGCGATGAAGCTCGTTGCTGCCGCAAAGACGGAGACTCTTGACATTCGTGTACTGGACATCTTTGAGAATCCGGTCTTGTTCAAAATGGCAGTTGTCGCCAAAAGTCTGACAGGATCGGCACTTCAAACGGCTTCACCGCCCCCTTATCGTCCATTCCAGCTACTTGGCGGTGACAACAATAATATCGACTCCATTCTTGAGGAATTCGTTTGCCCCATTATTGATGCCGGAAAGGAGTCCATCCAAGATGTATTCCCTGCCCCTGACGCCGTTGCCTTCGGCGTTGTAGGAGCATTGACCGCAGCCCAGCCGGAAGTGAATACCTTCGTCCTTGACGCAGATGGCGATCTTGATCTTGTTCGACTACAACAAAGTTGCGTGCTACTAGCGCAGCACATCGAAGCTTTCCGCACTGCTTTCGCATTTGACCTTCGTAGCGGAAGGCTTCTCCAGGTCATACTGAAGTCCTATCAACATAATGTGCTCGTGGTCAGGACCAAAGACTCGCTGGAAGATGCCACCGAGCATCTTTTTGAGAAGGACGTCTATCATCAGCCTTTCCGTCTTGGCGCACCTATGGTGAGCATGACCATTCTTCAACAGTACAACAGCGGCAAGACTCGGGTCCTATTGCGGATGTCACATGCTATCTACGATGCCATGTCACTCCCCATCATCCTGAACACCCTCCGCAAGTTATACCATCAGCAGGATGGTTATAAGCCGCCTTTATTCTCCTTCGCCGAGTACGTCGCAGACCTAAATCGACAGACAGGTGATACAAGTTACACCTACTGGCGAAACTTGCTTCATGGGTCCGCCATGACCGAGATCATTCCAGCCACAGATTCGGGCCATCAGGGTCCCGTGCGTATGGCGTTTACCAAGGACATGGTGATATCAATGCCAAAGTCAAAGGGAGAGGGCATTACCACCTCCACCATCATCAGCTGTGCATGGGCACATGTCTTAGCTCAGTACACAGGTAAGAATGATGTGGTATTCGGAGATACCATTTCCGGGAGAAACTTGGTCGACGCGTCAATCAGCAGCACCGTTGTCGGCTGCTGTGCAACCAATGTCCCTATGCGGATCAGGCTTTCCAGTAACTCTGGTAAGCACTCGGTCTTTGAACTGTTGAACCAAGTGCGGGATCAGCAGCGAAATCGTATCCCCCATGAGGGTGTCGGTGTTCGTTCACTGATCCAGGAGTGTACGGACTGGTCTCCAGATACTCGCTTTACCTCCATCGTCAATCATCGACCAGGCTATCCAGCGACCAATTCGGCCAGTGGACAAATCGATTTCCAAGTCAGTACCATCACTACTGAGAAGAGACCACTCATGACTTGGTACGACCTCGCCGTGATTTCCAGAGAGAACAATGGCACTGTTGAAATCAATCTGGGTTACTCCACAACGGGCTTCCACCCTGCCATGGCACAGTCACTGCTAGAGGATCTTACCGACACGGTCAAGATTCTCTTGAATGCTATATCCTCCAATTCAGACCAGATAACCCTTATTGGAACAGAGGCGATGCCAAAATGTTCCTCCAAATTCGCCACATTGCAATCGACCAATGGCCACAAGGACCAGAGTCGCAATGAAAGCACGCAGACAAACGGTACTTCTAGAGACAAGCTTGACGAGTCGACTTCCAGTGTTCTCGATACGATCTGGTCCTCCGTCTTTACTTCAAAACGCACAAGCCTAGGAACGTTGCCGCCCGACGAGCTTACTTCTGTCATGCGTCACTTGCCGTTCTACAAGCTAGGAGGCGACTTTCTTGACGCGGCTTGGTTCATCGCCTTGCTGCAACGTAGAATCAAGACGAATGTGGAGGTAAATGGGGATGGGATTCCGATTTCGCATACCCAAGTGACTATCGATGATGTTCTTAATCATCCCAGTCTGGTGGAATTTGCGACAGTTCTGAAGCAAAAACAGCTTCAACTATTTTAGTGTATTTTCTTTCATTTGAAATTGCGATAGGTAGTTTTATTTATCTTTGTCATGCATTTTCCTCTTCATCCCCCCTGAAATGACCCGTACCAAGGCGCCCTAAATGTTATCAGCAGTCACACGTCTCTCTCTATTGATGTATAAGCTGGAGAGATTGTGTAGACCAGTGGTACGTACGAGAGTCGTATCAGGGACCAGTTAGTCCAATGACCTTGGCGAACTTAAAGAGACCGAGCTGTTATTACGATTGTGAAAAGGAGTCCATTGAATGGCATAAAGCTTGAACCCCCCTGAGGAGTGTATCATCGAAGTTATGGTGGACTTCTTGCTTCATTATAGTCAGCTGCCGGTTTCGGAGAGTTTTTGGAGACTAAAAATTACAATCAGGTCCATCTCCCCTCTTTACGTCTTATCGCTTATCATTGCTGATCGTATTTCAAGCGACCATGTCGCGTGTATATATTCAACCCCTAGCTAACTAGAATGAAAATTGTGATGAAAAACCGTTCTCGGATAACCACAACCCCATCTCCAAGTACAACCAACTGATCATCCCCTGAATTTCCACCGTTGCCCTATCTCTTAACCCTGGGCACCAGTGAGGATGATGTTGGTGTCCTATTTCACTATGTCAGCACTTATCCAGTAAGCATGTCGAGTTCGAAAGACTTACACAACCGCCTCCCTGGGGAACACATTGGCTTCCTCCAACAGTAGGAGTCTGACAGTTGCTGAAGGAGTAGCGATCATAGGTCTTGTCCGTCTTGTGGTAAAGATCGATGGCGGGGTTTCCATCAGGGTCTCGCAGGAAAGTGACCTGAACATCGTCGCAGCCGCCAACGTCCTGGGTTCCCTGCGGGTTGTCGTAGTTCCACTGGCAAGTGCCAGAGAATGCTACGTTTCCGTTGCAGCCCCAGAAGTCTCCGACGTCAACCAGGCAGCTTGGGATACAGCATCCGGTTGAGCCTGTGCAACCGGCGGGGGTGCCGGTGTCCTTGAGACCAAGACTACTGGCGCTTGTCTGGTAGAGAATGTTAGTTTAATGTGAACATGAGGTATGGACGTTGAGTACTTGCAGTGGCCCAGAGCATGGCAGAGCTGAGGAGCACCTTTCCAATCTTAGAAGCAATCATTGTAAAGAGTTGAAGGCGAGTATTGAGATTGAGTGTCTTTTGTTGATAGTGATGATGAGAAAGCTATTGTTTAACGGCGGCGTCCTGGTCGTATTTATACCTCAACCTCTGGTTCTTGATCAATGACATCAGAAACACTACCATGCGATGTTGGTGAACTTGTTCAGTATCCAAGAATACAAAAGTTCCTTTTCGTATTGCTCACAGGAATCAATAGATGCTATACAACGGTGACTATGGCTCCTTCGCGCTTTGCGAGGACATGTGATATTCACTAGTCTGTTTGTGCTCACTTCCGTCTTGAGATCATGTTACAGTCAGTGACCAAGCCTTCTACCGAAATCCTGCAGGATCGTGCAGCATGTTTCTCGAGATATACGCTCGGACACTTTCTGGGTATCGTTTACCGACTCGATCGATCGCTCGATTCTTTCCCTTGTCATTCGATATCTTTCTCTTGCTGGTTCCATTGGCCTGTTTGTTCCCTGCAATAATGGAGGTTATTTATCACCCTTTTCTTTAGGTGAGGTATAGTCCTTCCAAGCTTTTGGAAAGTGACGGGGTTGCGTTCATTGATGATTGAATAGGGTCCTAGCTATTTTTCTAGAGACTCTCAAACCAGTTAGTATCATTGGAACTTCGAGTTGACGTAGCCCATCTGGACAGAGTTCACTCGAACGGGCCCTCCCGTGCTGGCAAAATTTCCCCGACTTAGTAGCAGAAGCCTGGCAATAAAATGACCTGATTCGTGATTATTTCGACAGGGGTTGGGCTATGCCAGGGCTTGCTAGCCACGCTTGCTCACGTAACTCCACTTACACAACATCCCTTCAGCAGCCACTTACATCAACGATTTGATTATGAGACTGTCTGATTAGTCAACGTTTACGGCGTTTTCATCCTTCCAAGAATTAAGCTGACAACAGACGGTTTCCTGTCTACTTACCTGCCGTTTTAATCATGAAGTTGGGTAGCGTCCGTGAACACCGCCAGCGATACATTGAGACTTTGGTGAGCTAGCCGCTTCAGGATGGTTTGGAATAAGCCCTTGGCCGAATTAAGAATTCTCCTGTAGATCTACAGGCGCTACTCGATTCCATGAGTCTAGACGACATACGGATTGCCGACGAGCCGTAGCATCATCGAGATCGAAGAGCATTCGATGCCTTGGAGTAAACACCACACTAAGCACCATGTAACGTTAAGCTTATGTCCCCGCACCAGTCGGACTCCGTGTTTGATAACTGCCGACAGAATTGTTTTGCCTCGGTTCTTCAGCTTTGTATACCTACTCAGGACTCTGTGAGTATGTAGCTTGTGTTTGATAGCGAAGAGTAGCGCGCATGATAGAAGCAGATTATCATCAAAGGTCGGTCAGGAACAAGCTTCAACTTTGTAAGTCAGTACACTGTAGGATCTCACAAAATCATAAGCAAATGCGCCGGTGTCATTAGAAACTAATTGCAATTAACTTCTGACTCCTCATTTTAGCCTCTCGCAACTCCCGTGATTCTATAGCTCACTTTTCTGAATCTAGACAGGTCGTAGTATTTCTTGTTTGCATACCGTATCAACTCACAAAATTCGGTAGCGCCTGTGGAGTCAAGCTACCTGAAATGTCAGCTTGTTATTGACTAGTCTATTTAGGATATAAAGCGGCAATAGTGGCATCTTCTTGCTGATTAAGCATCTCATTTAATCTCCCGACCACTTAAAGCTGCATTAGGCCTCCATATGGTACGCGGTACTGAACTTCGTGAATTGTTAAACGGTACCTTACCGTACTGTCACAATAGGAGCAGTATGGTTCAGGAAACTTTATATGATTGAAGATAATGAGTAGACGAGAGTATCAACGAGAGAAAAATACGATTGGGATCGAATCTTTTTGCAAGATAACGGTGTGGTTCTTTTGTATTGTTGTGGCATTTGTTTTAATGATTAGCTACCAGAACGAGATAACAATCCGGGCCTTCCATATTACCACACATGTGTGTATTTTCAGGAGTCGCATCTACAGTCATAGTTATTAGTCACGAATGCTAGAATAAATCTTAATGACCTTTTCATAATGCTCGTGAAAGGAAAGGTTTAGTTGGATAACAATATGCCTAACAATTTGGAGATAAATATTATTGAGATATTATTTACTCTCGGGTAGCTGACTTATCTTATCGATTAGCAGTATGATAAGACGATAAGCTTATCCCCGGCCCGGGGAGCTAACCCAAGCAGGGATACTCGTTGGCTCCCCGGGATGGGATCTAACTAACTAAGCTTAGGTAGTTGGGCACAAAAGTGTGAGACACGCACAAAAGTCTGGGACAATCGTAAAGGCTAGCAAATTGAGTGTGTAACTGTTAGGTTCTAGGTACTTATATAATTCCCTGGTATTTTTTAGGGACATCGATGGAGAATAATCGGATAACACTAATTGCAGTAGCTTGAACTAATAACGATGTGTCTCAGACTTTTGTGCATTTCGATCCCCTTCCCCTGTCCCGGGGAGCTAACGAGTAATCCTGTGTGATCAGCAGCTATTATCCCAAAATAGAGCATGCCAAAGAGGATTTAACGAGCCTTGTTTTCCTATCTAAAAGAGGGGATCTCGATGAGCTGTTTTATTCAATCGAGCATCTTTGCACGTGGTAGAGAGCTCGGCCAATCAGGGTGCAGCTTGGATGACATCCTGGTAACCAGGAGCAGAAATGCTGAGATTTACAATGGACCGCCAAATCGATATATCGAGTAGAGAAATTGTATTTTGTTCAATGATTGATGCTATCTTCCCTCCCGTTGACTCAATCAGAATGGCGATTGTCTCTCAAAGAAGTGAAAGGAGCTTAAGCCTAAGAGGTCTGAGTAGTGATTTCTCCACCAGGGCTATGGATCACCTTGGCGTTTGCAGAATTCGAGAAGTCAACAGTAGCCTTCTGAATGCCAGACATCTCAAAGTTACAAACCTGACCGGCCGTGTAAGTACCGTAGGAAATATACCAAGTGTTTTTAGGCTGGATTTGGTAATTGCAGTTCGGCTGGGGGATGATGGTGGCGGCCGGAACTGTCTGGCCGTTGATGATCTTTCCGAGACCAATGACCCAACCGTCTACAAGATGATTGACAGGTCAGAATAGTTCACCAATAAGGACTTGATGCTCGAAACTTACTGTCCTTGGCATTGTTGAAAGTAAACTGATTCTGCTCGTTTCCAGCGGCTGTTTGGATGCCAAAAGCACCCACTTTTCCACTGGCAGCTACCTTGCCAGTAAACTGGGGTGCCATATCAATGACATCCATCTTGAGAGTGGTGCCCTTCTTTGGATTCCCCTCAAGGTCTGTGGAACCAACCTCGACCTCGTTAGCGCTCGAAACAGACACAGTAACATCGTCCTGGCCAGGGACTCCGCTCGAGGAACCGACGTAAGCAAAAAACTGTGAGGAGATAGTGAAGGTAGTGGCGGAGTTTGGACCTGCACGAGCAGTCTTTAAAGCGTTGTTCCAGACTTTGGAGCTCACAGAAGACTCAAGCTTGGGGGCCTCGTTGAAGAGGGCATAATTCTGGTTGGTACCAGAGTTGTTCTGGATGGTGATGGTGTAAGTATTGGGCATCTCGAAAGATGATGTTGGAAGAGATAAGTGTGATGGGTTCTGTGAGTAAGGGTTATTGAGTTGGGCTACGTTGCTTTGGTTATGGTGAATTGAGGGTGTCGTGTCTGCCGAAGCAGGAAGATGTATCCTTTTATATCCAGAAGTTGCTGTAATCCTTGACTGATGTGTAGAGCAACTCGGCTCATATGTCCAAGAAGTTCAGCTGAATACCGTCGGTCTTGAGTCTCGACCCGGCCACTATCCCTCAACACCGCCTTGGCTGAATTCAAGGGCTAACCATATCTCGACCGTATCCTGGTATGCGATCCTTTGCTACTGGCTATCACTCACTCTAGACAGCCAGCTGAAGCACCTAGCCAGCCACTTGACGCAAAGCTGACATGTAGGTAGATCACCAGGCATGACAACGCAGGGGCATAGTATCCTAGCGTGTGGTTATATGGGCTGAAATAACATGCGATTAGTTTAACTTCGATAAACTCCTGCACGTTGTCTAAAAAGCCTCAGGTTGGATCACCAGGGTGAGACTTAGAGCTGACCACAGGTATCATCATGTACACAATCCACGCTGACCTAATCCATTCTTAGCAGTTCATAGAGTGGTAATGACGAGCTAACGAAAAGACTAAGACGCATTTTATGTTCCTTGCTTCAGCTGCCTTTAAGCTTTCCAGAGACCCCAATCATGTGTATAGGCCACATTTGGAAGTCTTAAACCTAGTAAACGGAGACAATTGCGGGAGCTAATCTGTTGACCATCAACATGCGCGGTCTGGGATATAAACTCTAGCGTCTTGTCCCTTTTGTTGTGTGAGGGTTTTGGCAACGTCTTTGTGTGTCAATTCTCATGAGGGTACGAAGGTCTCGAGCAGGGGACTACCTATGAAAGACCAAGGAGTATTTGCGACGTTTGCCCTCTTTGGCAATGCTCTAGGAAAGCCTTTTTTATCGGCGGTGTGCTGAAGTTCACTCAATGGCTTGAGAGTAACAAATTAATTGGCTTCGCCGTCACTCTTCTCGGGTGGATGTTCAGTTACTCGAATTAGGACACATACCTAGCTTCCAGGTCCAAATAATCAGCCAGTATCATGATAATTTATTGACCCTAACGAATGATGAGTCTAAGCACTATTGACTGGTGGCGTGCGCGGTTAAATGTTAATAGGTATTACTAGTGGAAGCTGGCTACTAACCAGCGTCACTAGCCTCTGGAGAGAACCCCGCGATCCTATCAGACCCCTCTTCGCATGTCTTCGTGGTCACAGAAACGGAAGCGCTAATGCGTGCTTTGTCGTCCTTTATCAAGGTGCACCCGTTTTGGCGACCTAAGGCGTCTCTAATGATGAAGTCCAGATCGTTCCAAAAGAAGCCTGTTTGAGCCAATCTGCCGAATGCCGGGAGGATATGTCCATGTTTGTAACGATGGCATGAAGTTTCGCGACAGATTGTACGTTGGTAACAAGACAAGTTTATTCGTGAGTGTCTTTATACACGGAGTCAAAGGGTATAGATATCTGATAACTAAAGACGCAGCCTAAAGACCATCGTTATTCAAACAACTGAACTCAGAGGCGTATGAGAGCCAGGCGCTGTGTTGGACTCGCCAATTAAATCTTCCTCGTCATTCACACTCATAGATCGGCGAGCTATCGAAGTTGTCTGATGTTCCATGCTGAAGGAATTTTCGGCTTCCCAGGAAGTAGCACTCATCATCATGGCAACTGGATAGCTTGACAGTGGAGGGGTTGCCTGAATTGAGAGGTTATTATAGGCGTCGTGAACGAGGGAGACGCGGTCGGTCGCTAGCTGATCGAAATCAACGAGAACTGTGTCGGAGGATGTCTTCAGAGGCTTTTTAACGATGTCCCTGACATTGAAGCTCCCGATCGTGACGTAAAACTTGTTGGACGGCATTATCACGTATGTTTGTCCCGGGCTGGGAATAAAGGTGACGTATGAACCGATCTCTTGGCGAACGGAACAGCTAAAGCCGATAAAGAATTTGTCTATGTTGAGACTCGACGTTAATCGTTCCAAAAACGAAGAAATGTAGTTGATGATGTTATAGGTACACATACTGGCAGCAGCCTGCTGCAGAGTAAAGTCAGGCTTCGTTTTAACTACAAAGGCTCCGATGCCAGCAGACGGATGAGTTGATGCCCTTGAGAAGGATGGAGTACCACTAGAGCAGTCAACCTCCAGGTATGACCCTGGGACAGGCGTACCATCTAGCTCCTTGGACCCCAGATCCACGTATCGTTGGTCGACTACTTCAGTGCCTGTTCCGACTGGCTTTTTCTTCGGGTCAGGAGGGTCGCTAACATCAGAGCTAATGTCGTAGATACCACAGGTGGCGATGAGCTGCTTTGACAGGACGAACGTGGCCTGGCCTTGACCACTGGCTACTCCTACGACCCGACTGATGATCCGGGTTGTGGTTGTGACCGACGGGGTAACTCCGGGGGGTTCCGCATATATCCCGTACGAAGAACTAGCCTGAGACTTGTTGTTGACGGTAATTGTGAACGGCGCCATCGCTGCAGGTGGCCGGCAGTATAGGCATACGACAGCACTTGAATCAATGTAGAGTATGACACCGATCGTTGTATTTGGTGTGGCGAGGATGTGATGGGAAAGTAGTGAACGCGGGGAAATAAAAGTCTGAGATTTAGAACGACCTAATGGCGTGTCCCAACGAGAAACTACCCTTAACCTCAAGGTACGGACAGGATCATGGGACCGGTTTGGCAGCTGAAAGAGGTAGCCAATGTGACGGATCTGCTAACTAGGCGCCTGTCCGGGAGCCGGCTAGCAGGGTCTCCCGATCTCGACCCATCATTGGAGCTATAAGTGCCCGCAGACGTTTCTTGCGACAATGGCGCTTTTCAGTTCAATGCGTAATCTATCCGACCCTAGAAAGGACTAGATCAAAACGGTTGGTTAAGACAGCTGGATTGCTTGCCATTGTTGAGGATAATTATGTCTTTCTACAATTAGGTCTCTGCAGTAGCTCTGTAGAACGACGCTAGTTGTAGTAACTATTAAAACTTTAAAATGGTTCGGGACACGGGTAAGTACGGCTAGATATAAGTTGGGGACGTGATTAGTTTGAAAGAACTCTTAACAATTAGCGCTGGCAACTAAGAACGACTCTATTGCCAAGTGGCTGGCTGGGAGACACAGGCTAGACTTTGTAGAATGTACATATTCTCGGAAACTCAGGGAATGTCCAACTTTATATAGCATTCAGATTAAGTTGGCCTCAACCTAGGTTACTCTATCGAAGCAGTCTAAACCCGAGAGCACATTTTCTCTGTTACCTAGCTGCTTATTCTCTGCTGCATTGTCATTGTCTCTTTTGTAATGTTGTGTGAAATCGTATTCGATACTCGATACTTTCTAGATAATTGTCAGTGACCGAAGTGCCTTATAGTTAACAAAGCACTGGACTTTCACTTACCAAGAGAAAGTCCCTCATATCATTCTCATCTTTTTGCAAGTCCTTCAGAATATTGAAGAACTTGTCCGTCTCCAAGACTGTAAGGGGATCCGACGTCGCCACACGATTCAAGTTCTTCATTGATCTTGGATCAACGTATTTCAGAAAAATATCACGCCTGACCTGAGCATACTTATCCAGGATATCTTCTCCGGCCAAGCCTTTAGCATATCCAATGAAGCAGTCAGCTAATCCTCCGACGTCAAGGACAGCTGTCATACAGCCGTAGCCGCCCATGGGATTATTGATGTGGGCAGCGTCTCCTGCAAGTATAATTCGGCCGAATTTGAACTGGTCTGCACAGCGATTGTGTATGTTGTATAAATTTGTCTGTTCGATCCGGTATTGGTCAGGTTCGGGATGCCCTGGAAGCATTGCTTTGAAGTGCGCAGGTCGACGTTGCAAGTATTCGTTATCGGTCAAGCCTGTGACTGGATCTCCGTAAGTGACACGCCATAATCCTCCTTTGCCTCTGCGGGCAATAAGTCCCCAGTGTTCTGGGTCAACCATGTAGTTTCCTCCATCCCAGTTATGCTTCTCAAATCCATCGTAATAAACCTGCTCCCAGTCAATCTTGAGACCATTTGCAAGACGCCATAAGCAAACTTACATTTTGGACGACGAAGCGATATGGCAAGGTCTGTCCTGGCCAGTTTCTCCCGAACAATGATCGTCTTACAATGCTTGATGCGCCATCACATCCAACGACATAATCAACCTCTAATCGTGCTTTTTTGACACTCTCGCCATCTTTGATATCCACGTCAACCCAAGCGTTTTTCTCGTCCTGACCAGCATTTGTCACTGCATGATTGAATTTGATCTCAATCAATTCACCGTATTTTTCAACGCAGTGTTGGTATAGAATTTGGATGATTTGGCCCAGTGGCAAAATCGTCATTCGATCTGGATGATCTTCGACGAGTGAGAGATCAAGACTTATGAGCTTTTCACTGTCTGAGACACGTCTCCAGCAAATGCTTGGGAATTTTGCAATACTGGCTTTTCGAATATCCTCGAGAACACCTGCGCGTCGGAACACGCGCGTAGCTGGGACGCCATACTGGGTTGCCCGCAGTCGTGTGTCAAGATGTGGCCAGGACTCAAGTACAACAGTGGGAATATTTTGTTGCGCGAGTAGGATGGCTAAAAGTAAGCCAGAAGGACCGGCGCCTACAATGATTATCTAACACGGTATCAGTTATCTATCTGGCTGGTAGAGTCGCGATCACTTACTTTCTCGAACGGCAGCTTTGATGAACTTTGAGCCATGGCTAAAAATTCTGTATGGTTATTTGGATCTGGAAAAGACTGGATTTCTCAATGAAGTACATCGAGCTATTATAAGACATTAGCAGGCCCAGTCACCTGAAGCCCTCGAATCTTCCGATCCCAGTTGCCGATCTCCGAATGGTCTAGACGCGGGGTACGAAAGTGGAAAGTGTGGCACGCGAAGCTCAATTCGCTATCGGCTGTGAGGAGCGGCAACAGAACGGCAATACAGCCAACTGATGGCATTGGACAATTGGGAAGATGAATATTCCGAGACTAGCTGAGTTGACCTCGGATAGAACTAGGTACCAGTGCGGCCATGGGGATACGTAACCTCACAATGGGAGATCATCCATCATTTCTTGAGGTATACGAACGTCCCCCTACATGACGTTTGCACTGTCATGTGCGCTTATTATTTCTTGTTAGGGAAGAATACTACACAATATTCGTTACTCAAGGCCTTGTTTGGAAGATATTACGATCGTCTGATTGGTAAAGAGTCAATCTTAATGACTTGTTAGCTAAATTTCTTTAGTGCCTATGTTATATTGCCAACTATACCCCGATTCAGTGTCACTGGAAGTTCTTCCAATAAGCTACGCTCTAAGACGAAATGAACTAAAGCTGTTCTACTGCTTGATGGCATCTAGATACGCAATGATGTCCCCATGCAAGATTCCATCTTCAACTAGCTGGTTTGCCGATTCTAAGATCCAAGTCTGGCAGTCTTTTTGAACAACTCTTGTCTTGGGAGCGTCCTACATGCCCCTACGTTAGTTGTGTGCACCTCTCGAGGTGTAACATCTTGATGGGTTCTGAAAGTTAACTCACCGATTTTGCAGAATTGAGAGACCCCTCAGGTGGTTTGACCTTGTAAACACTTCTTTCAAAATCGCAGACAGGTTTATCATCAAGTTCTTGGCGGCCTTCGTTAAGCATGGCCTCGTTGAAATATTTCCCGTCGATCCACTGCAGTGGAATGTTGTGAAGGGGTGTAGGCGAAGCCGTTTCGAAGTTGTGGTTTCGTTTCACCTCGAATTCGAAGCCATTTTTCACATCGCCAACGACATGAACGACGGTACCAAGATTAGGGTTGTGATCTGATTGAACAAAATATCCCCAGTGGTTTTTGAAGCTGCCACCACTGTGTATGACGAGATGAAGCAGAAGAGCGCCTGGAGGCCCATTGTTGGAGACTATGGGCCGTGGAACTTGTAGCGGGGGCGCAGATTTGACAACAGCAGATGGCGCAGGAGGTAGAGGAGGAGGTACAGGTGGCATGTTGGAGGAAGCTCAAATTGTTTAAAGAGACGCAATGCCTTGAATGATGGCTGCGTTTTGTAACATCTGTAATCTGTGAGGTTTTGTCGTTTCCAACCATAATCAGCGTTGAAGATGATGGATCAAATCGCTGCGCCTATAACAATAACTTGATTGGTTTGTTGGTTCTGTACGCTTGGTCTAATCCATTGACGCCTGGGACAAGCGGGTCTGGAAACATGGATTAGATGCCCCTACCAGCAGACAAGCAAAATTACTCCTCACACATTCATGCGGACTGAGGTGCGGCATAGACCTGATGAATTTCCTATGGCCGCAAAGGTGGCAGCTGCACTTCTGATGGGACGGAACCCGGAATTTCCTGTTGGTGGCGATGCCAAGTCAGAGTTGATGATGAGTAATGAGCATGCATGTCGGTCGATTTATCGGAATTATGCGAATGACCGTATAAGCAATTATTCTCTTCGTGCTATATAATTCCATTTAATCTTGTTACTATGTCGCGTTACGTGATCATTCCGTCCGCGTTTAACTCTATTCAGACTTCTTGCTTGTGCGGGGCGACAAATGTCTCGCTTTTCGCGACCCGACAACAGCGAGGTGTTGATCCTTGGCGACAAATGATGCAGACAACCCCTGTAAAGATGGACGAAAGCTTACGACATCTCAGCACGTAGCCGGTGATACCGCCCGAACATACTCGTGTCTAGACGATATTTGAAATAGATCAAAATTGTGGCAAATGAATATTTCTACTATTCTATGAGATAGCGAGATTTTAGATATAAAATGGCTGGCCTCAGCCATAGCTAATACTGTTGACTAGACACATTCTATCAACCTTGAACACTCATATCAATCTAAACTCCTACCAAAATGAAGTTGACCCATCTTCTTCTCTCTATCCTTCCTCTGGCATCTGCTGCCAAGAGCATCAACAAGCCTCGAACAGATTATGTCCCTCAACCTGCCACTTCCGAAGAATGCTGCCCTTTTACCTACAAAGCAACCTGCACCAAGAATCTCGAACGCATGTATCACATCCAACTATTCTATAACCACAAGAAGGATATCACATATGAGCAATTCAGTGCATACTGGGCCAACAACCACACAAAGACGGCCAGTGACTTTCATCTTCGTCATGGTATCTACAAGTACTCGCAGGTAAACAATACCCTTCAACCGGGGTTGACCAGAACTTGCTAATGCTTGAAACTAGTATCACTCCACGCCTCAGTATCGCGATCTAGTTCGGGTTCCGGGTGCTGCCCCTGTACTCGAGTTTGACGGTGCTGCGGAATTCTGGGTTCAGAATATGGAGACTTTTGCGGCTATGGGAGCTGACCCATTCTACACGAACGTGATTCAAGCTGATGAGGCTAATTTCATTGACATGGAGTCTATGAGATTGATTGTTGGTGTTGACTATATCGTTGTCGAGAACCAGAATGCTGTTACGGAGCATGGCCGATCGTTTTAATGGAACCTGTAGTAGATTAGAGCTAGACATCAGGTTGAGAAAGACCGCATCTTAACCATATTATCGTTACGATCGTATCTATAGTAACTATTGAGAACGTCTGAGTTACTTCTATGCAAAATCCCATTTATCTATTCTTGCTTACGTATTTCGTACTTCTTTTTCGCCCATACTCCGCCTCAATCGATTCCAACACAGCAAGCTCATCCATCTCTCGTTGTTCCTCCTCACTAGGCTCCGGTACCGCCTCCTGCTTCGGATCTCTTAACTTTAGGGGGTCAATCGGCTTCTTCGTATTTCCCTCTTCAGACTTTGTCAGTGTATCTTCTTCCTCATCCTGACCCACTCTTTGAAATAACTTTGCAGTCTTTGTCTTGTTCAAATCACAGCCAAGATATCCTTCCCCCTCTCGACTGCGATTCCAAGCCTCGAAACCCACCAGGTATAGGAAATTGTCCATGATTCGTTGTTCCCAGTCAATAGACGGACCGTTGCTCAAAGCCCATGATTGTGCTGCACGCAAAGCCTCGATGCAATGTGCAATTTCCTGTCGTCTCTCATCCACGGTACTGGGAATTGTGCCACCAAATGCATCGATGTATGCTGCGAGCGGCGACTTGTAAGTAAGAAATGCCACAGGCGCCCAGTATTTGTAGCCATCTTTCTTGGTCAAATCTTCGGCGAAAGTGTCTGTGACGCCAAGAAACAGCATAATGACGATGATCTTGTCAACAGCACTCTGCCATCCGGTGCTGAGCGACTTCCATTGGTAGTCTCTCAAGTGAGAGACCTGTTCTGAGTGTGCCTGGGGCCATGAAGCTAGACGAATTAACGAGTCCACTTTTCCACAGGCAATCAGCGCTTTGATGCCATCGAGGGCCTTGTCACCGTGTTTTCGAGCCTTCGTTGTCCACCACGACATTTGCATCATATCTGGTGACAATGGCTTGGAACCCGCGATAGCCAGACAAAGTGGACGTTTATGCGCTTCATCAAGCACGTCATCTATAAATAGTTTCGATCCGGGAATGCCGTCAATACGCCTTTGCTCATTTCCAGCAGTTTTCAGTTCATTGCCTAGTGAAGCCGCAAATCGGCGTACGTGAGGGACCCATTCTTCTCTGGAATCCCGAGGAACTAGGATTGATGGCTTGCGATCACCATGATGAAAGGTGAATGATTGGTAGGATCGCTTGTACCATTGATCTTGGCGCTGAGAGTGTGTAGCGACGATTTGGAAATGTTGCGATAAGAGAGTAGTCAGCTCACGGTTTAAGCTTTCAACATCCATGACTACCTAAATATAATGCAGTTGGATAATAGTTGGAAGTTGAAAGCCAAGATGAAATGGATGCAAGTTCATCAAGTGCCCTGCTTACCACCGAAGCTAAGCCTCGATGCTAAGCCACCTTGTTTGACTCATCGTCGAAACAGCGGGGTATCTGCCTTGTTTAGTGCGGTCTAATAGTATAGGACTATGTTTCGTGAAAATAACGAATAAAAGTTGAGCTTCGTGACAACTTTATGACAGAATATTCAGCCCTAGTGTGTATAGTCGGTACAGTACGTCGCATATTATGGCCAAACTCCGCTTTACCCGGTATTGCCGTTTCTCCACTTTCATCCAATGACAAAGACATTTGTCTTAGATTGATGCGATTTCATACTCCCGAACACAATCATCTTGCGACCTACTTGTGAAACACCTCAGAATCCTCAATCGGAGTGTTTGTATGACAAAAATGATCCGCGTAGCAGCATGTCACGTCTCCCCAATGTTCCTGTCGGCCAGAGAAACGACGGCAAAGGCTATCACGTTGATTAAACAAGCTTCTAGGAACAAGGCGAATCTAGTTGTCTTTCCTGAAACTTATATCTCCGCCTTTCCAATTTGGAGTTCGATACGTCCACCGACCGAAAATCACCATCTTTTCGAACGAATGGCGAAAGAATCCATTTTCGCCGACGGCGACGAGATGCACGCCATCCGAGAAACCGCAAAGCGGGCCAATATCATGGTCAGCGTAGGGTTGTCCGAAAAGGCTCGTTTCAGCAGTGCCACTCTATATAACTCGAACCTTTTCATCGGAGCTTCGGGTGATGTCCTGATACACCATCGGAAGTTGATGCCTACATTCTTCGAAAAGCTTACTTGGGCACCTGGAGATGGCCACGGTTTGAGCGTTGCAGATACTGCATACGGCAAAATTGGGAACTTGATATGCGGTGAAAATACGAATCCTTTGGCTCGATACGCACTCATGGCCCAAGGTGAGAACGTTCATCTATCTACTTGGCCCCCGATCTGGCCAACGCGAGTTCCGCCAGCCGAGCAGCCTACAGATGAACTCAAGACTGCACTGGGTAAACCCAACTATGATAACGTGACAGCCAACAGAACAAGAGCAGCTGCCCATTGTTTTGAAGCAAAGTGTTTTGGAGTCTTATGCTCTGGCGTTCTAGGCGACGATGCCATAGAAACTGTCGCAGAAGGGTCTTCTTATCTGACCCAAGTGCTGAGACAGTCACAGCGAGGTGCGACTCAGTTTCTGGATCCTACCGGCTCACTTTTGAAGGGATTCACAATTGATAGTGAGACCGGTGATAAAGCCGACGTCGACTTTTTACAACAGGATGAAGACATCTTGTATGCAGATCTTGATGTTAATGAGTGCATCGAAGGAAAGCAATATCACGATGTTGTTGGGGGATATCAGCGTTTGGACGTCTTTGATCTGAAAGTCGATCGTACTCGCCGAGAGCCAATCACATTCACAGCAGACAATGGTCAAGCCCCATCACAGAACTGAAGGTTGTTAGGTTAGGAAAGACAAGTGATATATATAGAGCCGCATGCAACTTTTTCACTTGATCGAATGTAGGCTAGATTGCAGTAGTTCTGGTACAGTGTCACTCAGTATATCGTTCTGATGGTTAAGATCAGTGTTGATGTCGAAGCACAGTTCTCCATACACTCCCTAATGCGAATAGTGCTCCAGGAAGAGCTCTATAATTACTTCCTGAATCAAGTCGTCTTCTATGCCAAATTTGAGTAGCGCCTTGGGCGCAGCGATTGAGGAATCTTTGGTCTGAGAAATCCTCTGAATATTGTCTTGAGAAGCAGCCACGATCAAGTTGGGAAGGTCCACCTATTTCATCACACGCGAAAAGTCAGTAGTGTTAATTGAGTGCGATGACGTTTGAATAATGTGTAAACTGACCTTTTTGCTAATTAGGTTCTCACGATGCTTGACTTCGTCATCACTGACGGGTATACGCCGGTGTGCAAGGTAGGCTGCAAGTGTTGAATTCTGCGGCATATCAAGTCTAATTTCCGCTTCGTCAAATCTAGAGCTTCCAGGACCCTGTATTTCATCTCCGCGGCTTTTGTCGTTCTGAAAATGAAATGTCATAAGGACAGCTGCCAAGATGCGACCAACCTCAGCATAAGCTGCTTTCCACTCTGCAGTGGAGATTTTATCATCATCATCCTTCCCATGACAATACTCGAGCTTTTCTGCGAGCTTCGTCTGATACCCCCTCTGGCAACCGACCATAGCCACGTATGAGGTAACAACCTTAGAAGCAGTCTCCCTGGGCTGTAGATGACGACTGGAACCCAGATGAATATCTCATACGGAAAAAACGCCTTAAAGGGGCCAAGGCCAGTCTAGATGAAACATTTCTCTCGATTGATCAAACACTTCTCGACGGGTGTCACGAGATGGCGAAGAAATACCGTGACACTGTTATGAACCGTCGACCCCAAGGTGACTATGGTGCCGTCAACTGTGTCGATATATCTAAACTGTTTGTCCGACCCGTTGCTGCATACTATTTCTATCAGCGAAACACGTTTGAAGAGACACCAGAGAAATCTCTCGTAGAACGTGTGTAGTTCCATTTGTCGGACTTGGAGATATCAATGTTGAATATCGATGCCGAAAACACGTTGCAGTACGCGGCTGATGAGGTAGGGACCAGTTATGGCTTTATTGTCGATGGCGGCTCACTAATCTTTCGATAGGTCCCTATCGAGGAGACTGTCGAGAAGCAGCTTCGTGAACACGTGCAAATGATCAGACTGACTAAATCTGTTGGCAACGCCTATGATGCCGATGGGCTTGGAAGTTACACTCATCTTCTTGTTACCGGGCTCCAGCAAACCAGAGTTTTTGGCGGCCCCGTAGATCGCTTGAAGCTGTATCAAATACTCAATTACATCAACCAAAGAGTGGTGTACGAAAATCAACGTCCACTGCCTGAGTCGACACTGAAGAACATAAAGCGTGCTTTCAGCGATGATGATAAGGTGGAGCTGTGGTTAAAGAGATGTGCAGAACACATGGTCAGGAACACCACGGGTGACAATCATGCAGCGACAGCACTCGAGGTTCTCATCGATACAGAATCGGAGGGACTATTAGAAGTTGCAGTAAAGCTGGAAGAGCAAGAATGCTCATGGGAAGCTACTATTGGTCCTACTGTCAAGGCTCTCAGAAGACTCGGAAGAATAATTTCGGGCAAAAAAATGGACAAAGCGGCTGAATATTTGACTGCTATGGATATCTGAATTAGATTATGATATATGTAAACTGCTAATCATTGTGTCTCCGTCATGATCTCCTGCTATAATAGGCGTCTTATGGTTTTCTTTGTAACCTGGTTCATTGGTCAGGAACTGATCAAAAATTAGAGACAGGCATCTATGTTGACTTTTCAGAGTTTCCTTGTACTAATTGAGTAGTGAGTGAGCTTAAGTCTGGACTTTCAGGCCGAATAACGCCTTCACGCTTATTGGGACCAACCTTGTTGTTAGTCAGCTTATGTCATTGCTTATCTTCATGAGGGGCTCATTTAACCTCTCTTGCTCATCACAATTCATACAGTCATTGGAACACGTTTTAAAAATGAACAATAAAATCATCCCAACCGTGATCAACCGCCCACTCCCCAATGCTGTGGCCTACGACCTCTCCACGCCTAGTCAGGTTCACATCACCCTCCCCAGAAACTCAACCTGGTCGAGCGGGCTGCACTGGCATGAAACGCACACTGAATGGCTGTGCCTCATCAAGGGATCCATTTGGGTTCAGCTGGGTGATAAGAAGGAAACTTTTACCGTAAATGAGGGACAGAAAATGGAAATAGAGGTGCCGCGTTGTACATGGCATGAATGGAAACGAGCGGCATTGGATGACGAAGACGTTGAGGTTATTGAAAGAACAGATCCAGCCGATGGTGATAAGGCCATATTCTTTTGGAACCTCAACGGAGTTATTCTAGATGCTCCAACGATGTTCACTGACTCTTGGGTGATTCCGCGATTGCCTTCACGACTACAAGGGCTTTTCCTGGATCTCTGGATTCCACTGAACCTCTTTGTCATGTTTCGATACTTGGACAACGTACCGGTATTTCTGAACGCACCAGAGCTAATTTCTGTATCAAACGAAAGAGTCAAGACGTCACTGAAGAGTGTTGATGTGGTTATATCGCATCTTGTTCTCTGGATGGCGTCTTGTGCTGGCTGGATTCTCGGTCTGAAGCCAGTCCAGGCCCGATACACACCCGCAAAGGAGCTTGAGGAGTGGAATATGAGACAAGCAGGTTCAAAGAAAACCGAGTGAGGAAGGTCTTTCATGGTAATACGTGAAGTCGCGTCTCAAAGGATGAGTAACTTGTTATGCAGAGGTCGGACAACACCGGCTACGCAATTCGGTAACAATAATTATAGTATAGTATCTAATAGTGATTGGTATACTTTTCTATCAATCTCTTAATAAATCAATGACATTTTCCTTTTATTGCGCCAAAAAAAATGAAGTTCAAGTCTACAATAACAGAACATCTGTCTAATTCTCAACGATAGGTCCATTGTACTCTTTCCTCGCCCAGACAAAGTAGTACACAACACTGAAAATGACAAGGCCACCTGTGACGACAACGCTGTAGTTCATCATGTCAACAGTAGGGTCTACCATGCCAGGGAAAAAGCTAAAAAATCCAACAACGATGAGGTAGCACATGGCAAAGACATTATTGGCAATACCAAGAGCACCCTTGAGATGGAACGGACCCCAGACAAGCTCGGCGCCGGTGGTGTTGGCCAAGGCGGGAAGTTCTGTGGAACCAGGAAGAGCAAAACCTTTGGTGACACGACGGTAGAGAAGAAGGCCAGCGGCGATAAGGTATGATGAGTAGAGGCAGGAGATGGAAAGCGACGTGACGTTCTGGAATGCCACAGGTGATCCGATGTTGATGAGAGACAACAGGACCGAAATGGCAGCAGTGCACAGAACAGAGTATACGGGAACGGTGGTTCGCTCGCTGACCTTTGACAGTGTTCTCCACCCAGGAAGACCGCGGTCACGGGCAAAGGACCAGAAGACACGGGAAGTCGAGGCGAGCATGCCGACGGTCGCACAGCTTGCCAAGATGACGATGATGGCGGACATGACGGTAGCACCGGCTCGGGAGTTGGTAGCCTGCTCGAAGATGTACATGTGAGGGAATCCGAGCATGCCCGGACCCGAAGCGAATGCGTCGTCGACATTGCCCATACAAAAGACCGTGGCGATTAGCATGGCGAAACCGCAGCTGCCGTTGATGCAGAGACTGAGAAGGATAGAGGTTGGCACGACGACGGATGGGTTGACAGTTTCTTCGGACATCTAGAGAAGGTCAGTATTGTGATGCATTGGGACGTTGGGATGTTACATACGTGGAAGGCAGCATCAGTGCCGACAAAGGCAAATGCGTTACCCATCATACCGACCATAAACGACACGCCGTTTGAAGACCAACCACCATTGTTGACAAAAGTGCCAAACACATCTGAAGCACTCGCATGAGGTCCAAGAGTGACAAGCGGGATCAGAATGGCAAAGAAACCCAGGATGTGAAGGATCAAGATGAGACCCTCAAACTTGGGAAGGACAGAGCTGACGAGCGTGTTGATGAAGACGGCAAACAAAAAGATAGCCCAGAAGAGAAGCGTTCCCTGCCAAAGCTGAGGTTCGAAAGATTCATTGTTCATGGTGGCCATTCCCAAGATCATGTTTCCAGTGAGAAGAGCACTCGAGGATACGGATCCTTGCCAACCGCCGACCGTGAGCATGCCTGTGAGATGGCTGAGGAATTTGGAGCACGAGCGCGGTGCCATCATGGCGACCCTACCACAGTGTTAGCAAATTTTAGTGAGAGCAAGGCACGGGGTGGTTGTACCAGTGATATTGTCCTCCAGAAGTAGGCGCCATTGAGACCAACTCGCACATAGTGGCAAAGACACTGAAGTTACCAATCCACACAACAATGAAACTATACACGAGACCGGCGGTACCACCGTTGTTGAGACCTTGAGCGAAGAGGACGAGGATAGCTTCCCATGTGATGAGGATGGTGCAGCTGAAACCTAGAATGGAGAGGAAGCCAAAGTTGCGCTGATAAATGTTAGTTAATTCAGTTCAGAGGGTCAGAGGTTGTGACGCACGCGAAGGACCTGCTTCTTGCCCATACGCTCCAATTGATCTTTATCATGGTAGTTGATGGTTGAGCTTCGCCCAGAGTCTGGTTCTGCTGTGGTAGAGACTTTGATGTCCTTGTCGGCTTGAACAGTGGCGTTGTTGCCCATTTCGAAGCTTGGGCTTGTCCTGTCCGCCATGATGGATGTTTGTGCGAGTACAGGGCAATGACGGAGGTAGAAAGTATTAGTCGGGAATAAATTGGAAGAAGCAGAAAAGCAAGAAAGAAGGAAAGAGGTATAGTAGTGCTAGGGGAAAAGAGAGAAAACGGAAACAGCTAAGAACAGAGGGTAGAAGAACGTTGAAGACTGATAACTAAAGAGGGAGCATCTGTACAAAAATGGCACAGCAAAAAATTGGCCCCTTGGATGGAAAGCTCGGGGTGTGTGTTGAGAGGGAGTGAGTAGCATGGGGATCTGTGTGTTTGTGCGCCACCAACACTGTCTTGGCTCTAACCAAGAGGCTCATCGTCCGTTCACAGGCTCTTGTGCTGCAACACTACCGGTAATAACTCACTGATTAGGTCTCTTTTTTCCCCCCTCAAATGCTACATCGCTTCGTTCGCCTGCGGGTTTCGGTTAGTTAGGCAGAGTATCATTTGCTGATCCGGCGACTACTCCGATATCCCCGTCCGGTTAGGCCCAGGGACCCTGGACCCTGTTCCATGCAGCACGTATAGCGTGATTAGTTGCAGGCCTGAGCAAATCAATCAACGGATTCTGGATGCGTGGAAATCTGACATATGCTTCTGTACAAGATTAGATATTTTTTCTTTCTTTTTTCTTGCCACGAAACACCCCGCAAAAGGGATCTTCCATGCGAAGATGATTCAGTCAAAAAAGTCCCCGTAAACTCAATCTGCGTAGATCGTCGTATCTTCTTTTTCCAGAGTTGTATTGAGAGAATGCTCGGCACTAGACACGCATATAAGCGGCACTGGCGCCACATACTTTGATGGAAAAGTTCCTGCTAACAAGGGGGCGTGGGCTCATCAAGAAGGGTAAAGCTCCGGCCGGGAACGCTGGAACTCTCGAGCCACCAGATCTGCAGCAAAGATCAGGCCAACAGTGAATTATTTCGGGTTAGTTTCCCCTTTCCAGCTATTCGGTAGGATCTTGTGAATACACATTACGTATCCAGTAGGTTTGGTCTTTACATTCCTCGTCACGTATCACTTTCATATGTTACCGAGCAAGCAAACATCAGCAGAGGCATGGATGTTCTGGACCCCTGCATGTCAGAAGTAATTGTCGAAATTTTCTCTTTTCTCACTCGACATTGGACGTGTTTCGTTGTGCATGTTGGTCAGAGGAAATTCATGCAATTATTTCTTTTGTATTTCCTTTTCTAAATCAGTCCTACATTGCTGACTTAGTTCTATGTCTTATTGAGCAAACATGTTTTACAACTCCGGATTGGTACAGGTGCATATCATTCCGAAACAGCCAATCCCCCAATCACTGTCTTTTGTCATAAATAGAATCGTACCAAGAAAAAAAAAGAAAATACGATTTCGCTTCACGTCATGTTTGTCTGGGGCTCGCCAGGCTTGCTTCATGCGTGCTCTCTACATCTACTTGCCACGTTTGCTGAATCAGAATCTTTTGACTTGAGTGGCTCGAGCGACTTTGCCCATCCCAGCTCTTGTCGTGGTCATGTCTTGGCTTCGATCGGGTCGCAAAGTCCTCCATCTCGTGTATCTCGCTCCGCTGCGCTCTTGATCCACCACCACCTGTAAGCGCGCGAGACCGATTGCTGAGTCCTGTTTTGTTATTACTCTTGTATCCCCCTGCATAGCCTGGTTTGTTGGTCGGGTATCCGTTGCTGCTCGATTTTCCTTGTCGTCTGAGATCATCGACACGGATCTGGCCTGATTCGAGACTGTCGAGGAAGGGTTTGAAGTTGGGTAGACAGACGGTTAGAATCGCAAGGCATTGGACTAATTGGATCGTGATTGAAGCAGGCCAGATGGCGAAGGAGTGATCGGCCGAAGCGAAGGCCTGGTTGGAGTAGTGGATCTGCGCTGCGATGGCGGGCGTTACACTTTATTTTTCCTGGTCAATAACACTGCCGATCATTTGCGATGGTGAGCGGGGGGATACGTACAAGATTCTGCTTCCAAAAACACTCATGACCAAGATCTTTTTTGACCACGACGTCTGGATCTTGACCACGTTTTCGGCCATAATGACAACAATAGCAAGATCCGTGATAATGTTGGCAATCGAGTAGTATGTCCAAAAGGCCGCGAAATTGATGCATTTGTCGTTGTCGTCGTACATCCATGGCTCTGGTGGTGCGCATTGAAAGAAGTTGACGAGAAGTGCTGTAATTCCCCATGCGCCGACGATGGCTTCACATATTATTATGATCCATTTTTGACTCTTTTGCGCCATGATGCGAAGACTCATTGTACCAGACAATTTGCAGAATAGGAGTGAGGCAATAAGCATGGTGTTTGTCGCATATTGGCTCTGTTGGTAAATGGTTAATTACTTGGATGTCATTGTGTAACCTAGATGTTGTCAAATTACCTTGAAGAAGACGTCTTTGTCATCAGAACTGAGGGTCTCGAAATGTTGACCGAGTCCATGCTCGCACGCATTGAAGACGGTTGCTGTTTGACAAGCTGCAAGAAGCTATGCGGGTCAGTATGAGCGATTGAGTAATTGTTGCGAGTGGTGGATGTCTTACAGTTGCGACAATGATGAGGATGTCGTCGGCTCTCACAGTCTTGATCATGTACAGTTTGGTGCATACCCTAACAAGACATGCAAGAACCGCAATAACAAGAAACATTAACGACAAGACTTGAATGAGGGGCGACTTGTTGCTGTCTGTGATGACTCTCTGTGAGGAACTCATCCTGGATAACTGTCGCCGCGGGTGAATACAAAACAATTGGCGACAGAAATTAGAATACAAAAAACAGTAAAAGAAGGAGCGGAAGGATGAGGAAGAGGAGGGGAAGAAACGGGGTTTCACGATGGACAGTGACGATATAAAAGACGTGTGACATGCAGTTTTACTCAAGTCAATACAGCTATAGCTAAGACAAGGTGCTTACTCTAAGTCAAGGTACAGTGTGGCATTACAAGCTAACTCGGAAGGTCGGAGCTGACAGTGCAGTGCAGCGAATCGAGGCCAGACCTGCAAAGATTAAGGGACTTTGAATCCTACATCATCCAACCATGGTGTGGTGTAAGAGAGACAAACTCAATCACTGACAGTCTCACATAGCAGGTACAGTAAAGACATGCAAGGTACAGGCACAAATATCACCAAACGCCCGGACAGGATCAGACCGGGCTTGAATCAAGCCACCAGATTGGTCTGGGCGGCCCGAAAACGGTCGTGGCGGCACGGTATTCAATCCCAAAAGCAGTAAAGACAGAATTTTTGGATCCGAGACAAGTGAGCCAATAAGTTACGGGGCATAGAGTTATTCAAATGATAACTCCAGCTGAGTGAGGGACGGTAGGTGTCCGTACAAGACAGCGGGATTAGTAGGCTCGTAGGGCAGCCAGTGAGGCCATTAAAAAGCAAAGTGTTCTCTTTCTGAACTGACATGTAACTAACTGAATATGATCCGGTCAGCAGGGATGTCCTTAACCCCCTGTTTGAGAACCAATAAGATTTGACAGTTATTCTGGGCAATTTCATGCACTTTGGGGGCTGGGTTGAAACCATCTGTGAGCAATCAGAAAAACGAAGAAAAAAGAACAAAAGACATTTTGTTATGTTTGAGTTGTTTTTGCTTGTTGATAGAGTTTCAATCTCAAACAGTTAGTTTTGCAGATCACAATTCTTCAGCCCTTCCACTCCGTATCAGACTAAGATCCATAGCTCGGTAACCGGAAAATCTTTAGTAACACGGCCCGACTTTAAGCTCACACCACCTCCTCCTTCCAACCCCTGCTGCAGATATTCACATGCAAGGTTTCGTCCTTCTCCTTCCACATTCATTCTTTCTTCAACAGAATTTTCACCTTAAGCTTTATGGGTCGGGTCAATTGAACCGACGGAGATCGATCCGCGGCAACCCACTACAATATGACCTTCCAGGCTTGGTTGGCGTCGGTTAGAGGAAAATCATTTCGTTAACAAATCCTACACTTTATGTATGGACCCTCGTGTTTTTTTTTTTTAACTGACAGGTGTGGCTTGTCCCTTCTGGTGAAAATAAACCATGCTCCCTGTTCATGTGAATCGATTTGTTTTCTTACATGAACAAGGATTCATGATAAGAACGTGTTCTTGTCATTTGTTGGTGTGTCTGCCTCGGCAGTCTAAACCCTTCCCCGACAGAAAGTGGCTGTTATTGTGCACCCGATACAGTAACGGCTTTCCAACTGTTCGGAAATGATGGCTTTTCTGAATAGAATTTTCATCAATGACAACGCCGCATTTAGTTGGGTCTGCAACAAGAGCCGATCGTTGCCCTGCTTGATTCATATGACCAAGCCACAGGTGAATCAATGACTCAACATTTATGTATGTTTGCCGTATTAAAACAGATCAAACATGGCCAAGCAGTAAGATGCGACTTGATTCAGCGCTCAACCATATCACATAGCAATGTCCTGTATCAGGAATGATTCCAGAAACCGACACCTATTTACTCAGACTACGATCTTCAAACTGACGATGAATCGAAATATACTTTTGCGCCGGATGTAAGAACCTCAAACATGCTAATAAACCCCTGGTAAATCTTTCCAGGGCTGTCATCACGCCCCTTCAAAGTTCGTGCTTATGATATTTTATTCCCCTGTCACATTTTCAGCTCGGTGGCGGTCAGTATTATTCCCTCCAACCAAAGGTATCAGCCCAGCGACAAGGTCAAGATAAACTGCTCATCGGACATGAATCATCTGCATCAACCCGATGTGATTGAAATCGTATGCATACGAGACATGCATGAACTGGCGAGATGACATTGCGATCGTCGAACAGGATCCATGGTGCTGGAATGTCTATGGGCAGTTCACTGGTCCAGGGTAAGTGATGCTCTGTCACGACACAGCCAGGTCTTTTCACAATGCTTTCCATATGGCTGTCGCCAGTAGGAGAAAACAATTTGAAGAACACCAGGTTTCTCACTGCAATTCTCTTGTATTTCATAGTATCTAGAATATAGGTCACGCCTGACAATGTTCCTACTACGATTGGGTATTCAGACAGACGATAACGACAAAAGCGACGCACAATTAGCGACGATGTGAAGGGGATGATGTGATACATATCCGTAAAGCTGTCCGCAAAGTAAAAGCTTCTTCCATATCCAACTAACGCACTAGGCACTCTCGCCAAGAACGACAATCATAATCTTCATCCAATCGTTAATTCTGGCTATCAACAACCGGCTTCCCATTCGCTAGGATCAATGGCAAACTTGAAGCGCTTCTTAATGTTAGCAATGTGAAAAGTTGATACAGCTAAATGCTATTCTTACATCCAAATTCGCGTCGGCCTCATCATCGTGTTTATCAAACATAGATAGTTTGATGATCCGAGTTTTCTTTTGCTGGAGCTTCAACATAGACTATTTCGAATTAGCTGCCACCGGGAACCCTGAAGTGATCAAAAGAAACTACCTGTTCTACAGATCCATTCATAATCTACTTGAAAACAGTGACAGGTCGTGTTTGTCCCATTCTCACAACTCTTGCGATAGCTTGATCTTCAATAGTTGGGTTCCATTGCGGCTCGACGATGTGAACTATGTTTGCTTCTGTGAGAGTAAGACTGGACTAATATCAGCATGATATCTTTAATGATGTCACCTTAGTGAGTAGCTCACCCCACAGCACCGGTGTTAAGTGATATCAGTAGTACTTTGACAGCAGGATCGTGTCGGAATCTTGAAAATAGCTCTGTTCGGTCTGCAGGTCGGTTTCGCCCATCAACTTGAACATACCGGATGCCCTCGAACTTCAGCATTATCGCAAGGATATCCAATGTGCTTTGCCAACTGGAGAAAACAACACTATTTATGTGTTAGTAGGAATGTACCACACATCTGTTAAACCTTGCCTCTTTGACGCTTCTTCTAAGCATGATTCTCTAATGTTGTCGACCACTATTGACATCTTCGTGGATTGGCCTCTTAATGCGTAAGCGGGCAGAAAGCCTGGATTGTTTCTCGGAGGATCTGGTGAGTCTATGTCCATTGAAGAGCCAGTAGGTGAGTATATTGACTGAGGTGACACTGCCGTGGAAGGAGTGTTGGCATCTCCATCAGATATGGGTCGATTACAGAGCGGGCAGCTGTCGAGACCCGAAAGCAAGTCTTCTTCAAATGGAGCGCTGCAAAACTCACAATCCGGCTCTGCGCTAGGTGTGCGTGAAGTATTCCGTTTCGTCTTGGGTACAGTCAGATGGTCTGACCGTTTCAGAGTTGTTCCATTGGTCTTCATAGCGCCGTGATTGCAAACTCTTCGTAACTTCATGATTGCTGAGAACAGAAAGTTAGACTTCTTTGGACCTGTGCCCTTACCAGCCATAAAATCAAACTCCTCGCGACAATCATAGAGTATCTTTTGGAATATGGCCTTCTCGTTTTCTGTCGGCGTCACCGGGACCTTGCACATGTTGGTAGCGGGTAGGTTAAGCTTCGCTTGAGTTCTTCTCAGACAGCATGCTTTGAGCAAGATCCTGAGGTTTCGGGAAGGGTCAAAAGACTCATAACCGTCACAAGACTCTTGCCTGAGTGGCCTAACAACGTACTCCTCAAACAACCTACTCTGGCAGAATGGTTCGAATTGGAGGAATCGCAAAAGTGATCGAAGATCATCAAAGTTATTCTGGATTGGTGTTCCTGTAAGACACCATCGAGTCTCACCTTGAAGGGCAACTGCTGCCTTATGCTTCTTGGTACAAGGGTTGCGTATGTCATGAGCTTCAAAGTAAATCAGTCATGGTGAAATTAGGAACGGGGATGTGAACTTACCTTCATCGAGTACAATTCTTGACCACCTGATCGAACTTAAGATGTTCTTGTCGCTGCTATCCTTCACAAGTGTGTCATAGGTTGTTAGAATAATGTCGCTGCCAATGAACTGGCGTCTGTCTTTGGCTCTTGTCTTTCCGTGGAATACCTGGGTCTTGAAAGTCTGCGGCTTAAATCGTCTAGACGTAGTCAGGAGTGCCAACTCCAGTTTTGCCTCTGAAGTTCACTTACTGGTCGATCTCATTCTTCCATACATCAAGCAGTTCTTGAATGATATTAGTGAAGAATTTGGAAGTTGACTGAACTGACGTACGCTGCGAGGGTAGAAATATTAGGGTCAAATCTAATCGCTGTGTATCGTTAGTGGAATCGACAGCTGCACACATTTCGTAACTATGTTTAAGTTGCTTTGAGCACAGAATCGCACTGAGCATGACGAGTGTTTTTCCGAGACCCATCATATCTGCGAGTATCCCGCCAAGACCTGGATTGTCTGCGTATGACAATAGGCTATCAATAATAACTAAGTTAGTAGATATAAAACCTTGAAATATGAATGGGTAGAGCTACCCGTGGTCAATAGATATGAGCATCTTTTTGTGCTTTCGTTTGGCGGAATCTGGATCCTCCCGATCAAGTATGAACTCCACTCCTTGAAGCTGGTGACTAGGCTTGGGTCAGCATCATTCTAAAACACAGAAGTTTCGCCCGCTAAGCGTACTGTTTGAGCTTGGTGTTACGTAGGTATTGGTTGAATATTGGGTGGAAATCGTTCATCGAGCACTCTGCTGTAGTATGATGTTCGGACCAATTATCCAGACACCCCATGACATCGTCGACGGCTAGAGATAGGTCAGATGTGACATCCTCGCGGAGAGGGCCCACTAGATGTCTCAGGTCGGTCCTTTCAGGGCTGGAGTAAAAGAATTGAGGATTGATATAAGGAATATCCTGTTCTAGAAATACCGGATGCTGCAAGCTTGAGGGTATCTTGGAAAGCTCTTGATCAACTTGGTCCAACAGGCGCTTTGGACCGTAGACATTGACTGTGGCTTTGACTATCGGTTTCGCTGATTTACTTCGTTTACCATCAAGGACGTTGACTCCAACCACAGCTCTGAAGGATACGTGCCTAACCTTCGACGCAATTGATAATAGAGTGAAAACGGCGCTTTCGTCGAGAAAAGATGGCTTTTTTGTCTTTATGTCTAGACCGGGGGCCAAGTAGCAGGCCCCAATACCAACTTGGACGTCAAACAAGCAGTACCTGTCCCACGGCCGCGTGCTTCGAGGAATCATTGTATTGGAGGTCAGCGCTATGAAAACATCACATATCTGGAAGTCATTAGCTCCAACTCAACTACTATCGTATCATTTGACTTTATAACTTCTGCCATGACTAACAGTTCCGTAACAGATCTTCTCAAGCTCCGCACCTCGCGACACAATCATTGCTGTATCTGCTGCATCTTCTACAGAGGATAGTGAGTCGGGTTCCATAATAGATCTGACGGAGACCTCGGGTCTGGATCCAGCCGTGAGTCGTTTCGATGAGTTGCCATCCTCGATGTCATCTTCGTCGCCTAGTTGCCTTTTCAAAGGTCTCATTATCTTGCGTCTGTATGATAGAAACCGTGCTCTTCGTTTGATCGTTAATTTGGTGTTGGGAAGACGACACTTCCAATGCCTATGAAGGGATCTGAATGAGAAATTACCATAGTATTGTACCGTCTCAGCCCCATTGACTATTTGAAAACTCTTATTTGCCCAACCAGGCTGTGCATGCAACACATCTCCACCCCCTCCCACATGGCACCAATTACTACCTGGTCATTCTATGTCACCTGACATAAGCCAGTAAGCAATTATGCCTTGGGCTGAAATCGAGGCTGAACAGTTGTACGTTTAAAGTTGTTCCACCATCGCTGGTCCAACATCATCGACGTTCGTCAGCGAAGCTTATGATACCACCCGAGAATGGCCTCTCTATCGGGACATACTTTGGAAAGGTCTATGGACCAGTTCCGACGCGAGCTTACCGATGACCAAAGGAAGGAGATCAGCGGCGCGAATCGAAAGACTATCACCCACGAAATTGCGAAGCTACAGGCCGAACTTGGGGGCCAACAACGACTTTGTAGGCTGAGCAGAATGAAGAAGTTCCTTGATACCATGGAAGAGATCGAAAAACTCGTGACGATATTCCTTAATGTCAGTGAAGTAGTGGCCTTCATTTGGGTATGTTGTCTTGTTACACCTGGCTGTCTTCATGTTAGTAAAACATACAGGGTCCAATAAAACTTGTTCTTATGTTGGCTACGACATGGACCACGTGTGTTGGGAAGATAATCGATGCTTATGAGGAAATCTCTAATGTACTCGACAACTTGACCGTCTTCCATAACCTTATCAGAGATAACGAGCAGCTGAAGCGTATGCTGGAAGATTACTTCTCTGATATCCTCCGATTCCATCGTTCTATTCTGGATGTCTTCTCCAAACCTGGTTTGTTCGATTCACCTGACTTCCCTATCTTATACTAATCAGAGTAGACTGGAAACGTATTTTTCCATTTGTCTGGAGTGGATTCCGACGAAATGTCCGGCCGATCATGGAAAGCCTGAAAAAGAAACAAGAAATGCTATCAGAAGATAAGCTACAACATCATGCCATCCTCAAAACCGTTCAAGACTCCGACGCGTACGCAAAACACCAATTTGAGCAAATCCATACCGGCTTGGGCAATGTACTCGCTTCGGAACAACTGAGAAGGCAAAAACAGGAAATACAGGAAATCAAGTCATGCTTAGAACGAAAACTAAATGTGTCTTTGCCGCAAATTGTTAGCCAACTTGAGCTTCCAGATATGCTTATTGAATCCTCTGGTACCTGGATTCTGTCTAACCCACGCTTCCAATCCTGGGAAGTCAATATGTCATCGCAGGGATCTGTGTTGTTTTTGAAAGGGTCTCCTGGTGCTGGTAAGTCTTTACATTGCTACTATTTGCTGAGTCTGGTCACTGATACCAGGTCTAATACATAGGGAAGTCTACTCTGGCAAAGACAATCATTCGTTATTTGAACGACAAACGGTCCCGGAAATCCTCATCTCCGCCTCCGGTATTTTATTTCTTTTTCAAGCACAACGATAGTAATCGGAAATCAACTAAATCAATGCTCTGTCATATCGTGAGTCAGACAATCAACGCTGATGAGACAATGATGCGGTTTGTATATGACAAATGCTCTTCCGTGGACTACCTTGATGTTTGTTTTCTTAAAAGTCTGGCCTTGGATTGCTTGTTATCGCAGCGTGATATTACTATCATCATTGATGGCCTTGACGAGGCCAACGATAACGAGCCACAGAATGCCCTGAAGTGGTGTCTATATGAGTTGCTCCGCGTGGCTCCGTTAAGAGGTTGCCATGTCAGGCTCTTGCTTTGTGGGCAGGAAGATGGAAGGATTGAACCGCTACTATCTTCGTACCCGCAGATCCGACTTGATAAAGCAGATTCGCATAAGAAGGACATTGAAGATTATTGCAGAGACCGGGCCACCATAATCGGTACCAGGTTCCGGCTTCCTTTTGAGGACATCAATGATCTGATCATCAAAGTTTCGAGTGCAGCAAACGGTATGGCCGAAGGAAGTGGAGTAGATGATTATATTGAAGACACTAACAGTCACTACCTCAGGAATGTTTCTGTATGCCAAAGTGGTGTTAGCAAACTTGGCCTCGATGGGATCAAAGAAAGAGTACAAAAAAGAACTGGAAGGAAACGAGTTTCCACGCGATCTCAATGAAGCGTAAGTCTTCCTCGGGTTTCCGTGACTAGCTGACCAAGGTAGTTATGAACGTATCCTCCGGCGTGTGATCCATGCCGCCTCTCCATCTACGCGAACAAGCGCCAAGAAAATTTTCGGCTGGTTGGTCTGTTCCGAAAGGCCACTCCGATGGCGTGAGATACAGTCGAGATTCTGCATCGACGTAGAGAGTGGGCTTTGCGACCCAGACGATGTCCGCGTAGATAGTTGCAGGCAACTTTGCAGCTCGCTAGTCGATGCCACCGATTGTGAAATCTTCCCAGGTGTCAAATCTGAGCAAACTGTCACCATGATTCATAAAACAGCTAGCAGATAAGTGCAAGGTCCAAATGAACCCTGAATATTATGGTCTAAAGCTGATGCCACGGGGCAGTTATCTTATTCTCAATAATGTTGTCAATCTTATGGAAGAGCATATGGCCATGGCACTTTTTTGCTGCCACTATCTTGGATCCAGGCCATTTCACGATATCACGAGCGACTATGTTAGAGAAGCAGTCCACTCTGGATATTTCGGTTTTATGGATTATGCAGCGGTATATTACGAAGCACACATCCAGAAAGCAGAATTGACAACAGCAAATGGAAGTTTGTCCCTCTCGTCAGGCGCGACGAATGATGCATTATCGGCTTTGAAAGCTGCATATCAAGAAAACAATACAAACACGATACCTGAAGTGCAGTTGGCAGCAGAATATCCCCAGGAACACTACAAAGTCCTGAATCGGGCCATACATGACAAGATAGTTCATATGCGAGCCACTATGGATGAACATAGGGAGACTATAACGCAGGATACCCGTTTCTAAGATCTTCAAGGCCCGAAAAGGTACTACTGTCCCAGAATCCATTGCCACAAATTCTTCGTTGGGTATTCGAGCGAGGTTCAACGTCAACAGCACCTCTCCAGTCACGAACGACCTTTCAGATGTGCAGATGAAAACTGTTTTGCTCACATCGTTGGGTATGTGTCTCAGCGAGAACTCCAATGTCACAGTCAAATCTTTCATAATGATGAGTCAGGAGAGAAGATCACATTTTCTCGTGGCACAAGACCAACTACAATGGATTTGTGCAATGCTTGCCAAGCTTGAGACCTCAAGAAGGTAAAGTTACTGCACCTTCGGGGTGTCGATCTCCTCGGCGGTCCGGTTAAAGTATCCCCTTTGGAAGTGGCATTGAAGGCTGGACACGGTCGAATATGCAAATACCTCATCGACAACGGTGTCAACCCTTTTGGGAAAGAAAGCACGCCATATGACCAGGCGCCCATACGCCTTGGAGCCCACAATAAAGACTTGCCTATGGTGGAGTTATTTCTGTTCGGTAATCAAGACCTTACATCCTTTGTGAGTAAGACACGTCTTGAAATGTGCGTCTTAGATATGCTCGAGAACTACCCACCCGGTACAGAAATTTTGTTACGGCTGTTGGACGCGCAACAACGGCGAGAAGACTCAGCGATACTCAAATCGGTTATCTGTAAACAGTTATCGGTATTGTTTGATAACTGGGGGCAAAGGGTCAGAGCATTCCCGACTAACCTCAGTATCGCCGACCACACTAACGATGCCACTTCCATGCATACCTGGTTTCGTCAATTGTTTCCTCAGCTTTACAATTCTGAAGGAATATTTTCTCCCTATTTGAACTGCCAAGAGTACGAAATATGTCAGCAGACCTTCAACAACCATCCCCTCATGCTTCACGATGCACTACTTCATAAACAATATCCCCTTGCTTCCTTCTTGATGGATATCGACAACGAGAACGTATTGAAGGGCCCGAATGCAGCAAGAAATACCCCCTTACATAGTTTCATTGTGGGGTGTTGTGGAACCACTTGCAATGGCTGTGTGCTAATGAATTGGCGTATTATGCGGCTCCAAGGTGGCCGATTTGCAAATACTCCTAATGATCACGGCCAGTTACCGCTACATATCGCCCTCCGGAGGAATGTTTCGCCAGGAATGTTACGGCCACTTCTAGGTGTTACAAGTGACTTAAATCACAAGGACGGGATGGGAAGGAGTCCGTTACATTATGTTCGAAGCGATAGAACCTTGGGCATCCTGATAGAACACGAGGACATCGATCTCTTCAGCAGAGATCGAGAAGGGAAAACCTCCTTCGTGGCGTTTTGTCAGAGGACCAGCGTTTTCAATAGCAGTGTCGTTCGACTTCTCATCAAGGCGGACGTAAGCCTTGCATGGACAGCTGACAAATCTAAACAGCGGCTCACGCCTCTTCACTATGCATTGTTACTTGGAGATGACATAGGATCGCATGGGGCCGCCACAATCTTATTGGGGCTTCCGGAAGTAGAAAAAGTCCTGCGCGCCTATGCAAGGAGCCCCGATAAGAATTGCCAAATGGTACGAGAATTTGCGCGGGAAAACAAGCTAGAGGATGCGTTGCAAGTAATGGACAAAATAGTGTTTGGGTTGCCATTTCTTCCAAACTAGTTTAGGAATGCGTATCTGGCGCAGGGTACAGTAGTATATTACGGATATGCCGCTACGAGTTTGTTACGTTGTGATAGCTCTCTGCACCCAATCACTGTAGCTTAGATTTTCGGACAGAATCGAGGGTAACTCCGTTCCCGTCGCGTACTCGAGGAATAATGACTATGAGTTGGAACACATATTGGCTGTCACAAGCCATAATGACTTTAAGGATACCAAAGAAATTACCGGAGGCGAATGTCTGATAACATCAGATACAGTAAAATCGAACTTGGGTCTAATGATAGTCTAGTTCAGGCACGGAAACTTAGTCGAAGTCATTAATTCCTAGCTCTGTTCAATCCTTTGTGTAGTACCTTTCAAGTATATTGTTGTTTATTACAAGCCTCAGCTATCATTTTGCGTAATCTTGTGCTACATACTCCGTATTGCTATCCTAATCACTTCAGTTCCCACTATAGATCAACTGCCTGGCTCTACGCCAAAGCGTTGACACGGCAAAGAAGCCAGCCAAAGTCAACAGCCTTCGTGCTGATGACAACGCCCTTCTTAGCAGTGAAGTCCTTGCTGCCGGGAACAGAGCCGTACTGGTCGTTGTACATCTGGCAAGTGATCTGGTCAACCTTGGGAGACTCAACACCGTCAACGGTGGAGTAAGCACGGGCAATTTCGATCTCAGTGACCTTTCTCTTGGAGTGGGTGAGGACGCCGAGAGGGACGTTAAGAGGAGTCGATTCGTCCCCGTTGTAGGTCATGATGGCAACGCCGATATAGGGCTTGTCCTTGGGAGCTGCAGCAACAGCGGTAGAGAAGGTGGCGATTCCAGCGAGAATGGTAGGGAAATGCATGGTGATGGTTGATTAGTTTTCGAGTTGGTAAGACTGCTTGCTTGAGTGTTGTGTATTGAGTATTGGATCGATAGTGAGATGCTGTTGTTTCCGCTAAGTGGGACGAGGGCCGTCATTTATACTTTTGGATCATGACTTAATGGTAAAACTCTTGTGTTTACTTCTTCATCTAAGCCTCTTCCTTCACCTCCACCAGCCGAGTCGGAAATCCTGGTCTCTCTTCTGACATCCACTAAGCACTTGACTTATTCAAAACATACAACACTCAGAAACAGCTGGAAGCGAACGACGAACAGCGAAAGACGAGCGACCAACAAGAATCGTAAGTACCCCGGAAGTCTGATGATGTCGGTGATTGCCAAATTTGGACGCAAAGACTGAGGCCGCGCGGTGTTTCTCATGAAGGATCAAATCCCCAGGCGAAGAACAGGCATGAAAGGCCAATACCCCAGACCCTGCAGTACTTCTGTTCGTTGATTGGTCAACACGGACATAATTGGCGGACAAATGGACGGTAAGCAAAAACCGATTCGTTTAAAATATTGGGACAGGAGAAACTGTGGTAGTTGTAAAGGATTAAAAGCTCGCTTAGAAGCGGAAACTTCATTGAGACTGCGGAATGAGGTATTTTGAATCTCTATACTCATATATGTTGTTACCTCTTGGTGGGTCGAGAGAAATATTGTTGTCTTGGAAGTTTCTCGCGCGATTCAAGTTGTACAGGGTACTTCCGTGCTAGCCACCAGTCACTTTTGGGTTACCGTATCAACTCATGAAATGGGGTAGCGTGCGCAGATCACTAGGAGAATTCTTTATTCGATTAAGAGCTAAAATAGCAAAAAGGCCACTTCTTATAAGTTGACTAATCAGCCAGGAGAATAGGATATAAATAACGCCATCTACAGGCGCTACCTAATTTTATAAGTTAGTACAGTATGCTGGCGAATCTCTGGGATACTGGCAGAGGCACACGCGGCCACAGAATACAAATGCTAATGCAATTTGTGATGGATATCTTCTATTGAGTAGCTGCAAAGGCTGACGTGTCCCTGGGGATATATCTTGGGATTTAGCCGGGTGGATCCATGACACCCGGAACAATTGACGATTTGACGTTCTGGAATGTGAAAACACCCTTGAGATCGTTTTAGTTAAACGCATGACAATTGTGGTCTTAGTAGCACTTCTACTGAGCTTGGCTAACGGGAGACAAATCTTGCGACGGTACAGCTGGCTTTGTGTATTCTTCCATATATCTTCACGACTGCGGCAAGTTGACTGAATGTGCCTGGTGATACATGCATCAGATCCCGTACGGGTGCTAAGCCAACAGATAGCAGTGCTTGCAGCAATGTGGGAGTTCTGCAGAGACTTTCACCTGTTCTATCATATGTCAGTCTTGAGACAACCACTGTGTTTTCAGCTCCTGCAGCCACTCCAAGAATTGTAAATTGAGAATCAGGCTGTGGCATATTCGCCACTCACAGCCTGATCTGACAGCTGGCTTCAATTACCATATCCGACCGTCTCAGTCAATTTAGTAGTTTCAATTTACAGTTAAATAGTTCCGTTTGCTACTTTATTAACAATCTCGTGAGCCAATGAAGGCGTGCAACCTCTCACAGTGAGGAGGGCAATGAAGCATAGTAATGAGGCTCATAGTGCTGTGATAGCCTGATTTTACATAAGAAGCATTGGGCGGTGTCCAGGTGATCTCGTGGTGCGCCGTGATTGGTGAGGAGCTGAGAAGGACCAATATCAGGGTCGCGTAAAGCCACCATGATATAACACTTTGCCATGTCTTTGCTACTTGTTATTGGGGCCATCGTCTGTATAATCTGTCGTTCAGTAGTGTTTGCTCTGGGTGGGAAAGGATGTAGATCTTCAGCCGCAATCTAATTTCGTTTCTACATCCCATGATTTCTTACCTTTCCCACTTCACTCTACTTTCGTGACTCCGCTCCTAAAGTCCTACCAAAGCCGCATTTCTGTTTCACAACAAATCCCTTAAAGAGTCATAATCTCAAACCAAATGGATCACATTCCTCATCCACCCCTACGTCACAAGGTACGACCTGGTGACGATATGTCCTCTTACGAACCCTTCAACAGCGGGCAAGAGTACCATGGACTCGGTGAGCCCGTCAAACATCGTCTTTGCGAGGTTTTAGAAACTGCAGCACTCCTTCTGAGTATCTGCTGCAGTATGGCAGCTCTGATTTGTTGCTTTCATCCTGCGACCGCCGCGAACCTTGGACAGAAGTACCAACTAATTGTCGTCGGCTTGATGCTATCCATCATGGACCTTTGCACAACCAAACTTTCAAATATTGTGTTTCTCCAGCTCGAAACAAGATGGGCTAGTCTTTTGCAGAACTACGATGTCATCGTCAAAAAGAGCGTCTTGAGTAGTATTATGAACATGCGCCGAGGCTCTCAGCGCTGGACACTTCTTTTATCAGCCTCGCTTGCCTTCCCGCTGCTTCTTAGTATCGGCTACAAAATGTTCGTGGGAGGAAAGATAACAACTCCAGTATTTGCAAGCGGCGGCGAGTATGGACTTACTGGCCCTGTTGGTCTTGCCAACTTTTCCTCAGGAGCTTCTCTCATGGTCAACGCGACTATACCATTCATGTTCAGCAATTTGACAAGATCACCATCCCGCCCCCAGCCCTTCGGTTTCAATATGCTATTATTGCCAAACAAGCCCATCACGGTCGCTATGTTGGACGGACCAAGCCCGTCCTATATCGATGAGATAAGGGCCGGGCTCGAAGGCCAACAGTACTATACAGTGGCGAGCGATGTCCACGGCTTGGCCTGGCATCTTGACAATGAAGCTGGTAAACACCGTGACGACAAAGAGTGGTGGGGCAAGCTTTACAACAAGACCGACCCTGCTTCACCGCGGCAGATATCTCTTTACAAGTGGAACAAGTGGCTGTCCACGTGGTGGCCTGCAGCGCAAGTGAAGCAGTTCTTTATCCTTCTCACCCCTCATGAGTCAGACAGAACGAAAGTACCTACAACGGACAGATTTCGAAAGGAGTCCTTAGAGTTTACAAGTCAGCAACTGAACTGCAATGGAAAGTGGAAGATCACACGCAGCTCAGTTGATTTAATTGATGGGAATTGCGACGGTGGTAGCTTTGTGAAAGAACCACCAGAAGGATGTCGAACTCTTCATCTCAACGACGCTGTGTTCATACTGGGTGACTTTGTCAGCGACTTGCTTACGAGTAAGCTTGATGAAGCAGACCAAATAAGACTGACGGCTGTTATTTCGTCACTATTTTGGTCTAGACTGACAGCTTACTGTGAGATAGGAGCTCCAACAAATCACCTGAAATCGAAAGACATGGAACAATTCAAGTACTACAGAAAAGACAAGGCCTGGAAGACGGTCGATGTTCTAAAGCGTACCCCTCTTCTGGCCCTTGTGCTTCTTGCCCAACCCATCGTCGGCTTCATTCTCTTGATCGTTCGCATCATGTTTTCTTCCTCTCCTGTTTCTGGCGACTTTGGTCTCACCAGCATTTTGGCCGGCCATGGGCCGAGGGAAGGCAATATTTTGCATGGCGCAGGATTATCTGGGAAGGTCAAAGAACGCATTCAGCTATACTTCAACATGAGTGGACAATCATGCGGTGATGGCGAGGAGAGACTGGAGTTTCAGCTAAGGCGAGCAAGGAATATGATGCACCAAGATAGGAAGAGGCTCAGGTCTGGAGTCAAGTATCACTGAAGAAGCCGGGACATAATAATTGCTAAATTGAGAATATGACATAAGCAGGGGTTCTTCCGCAAATCCATCATTTATCTGTTGCGAAATTTAATCGGTAGCTTATCCGACTCAGAAGCGGATGCCTGCCAAGACATCAGTAGGTTCGGTTCGTGAGACACATTGGCATCTCAGATCACATTGGCTAATAAATGCTAACTAAAGAAATAGACAAAGAGTATAAATACACGGCCTGGAGTATATAACAACGTTCCAGTTAAGAAATAGTCCATTGTAAGCTACGAGACCAAAGACATCAGAAAAGATACAATTTCGGCGTTCCCAAACATATATCATTCATTTATTCAAAGTGAATTCTCCAGAGCTCGCGATCCGTCCCGGCAGTAAAGTCGCTCCTGGTATGCATCATCAAGATGTTATCACTAACCAGGATATCACCCTTATCCCAAGCATAATACAGCGCAACACGGCGGTCGTAGAGAATTGAGTCAATCGTATCGCAAATCGCGGCACTCTCAATTTTCTCAAATCCATCGATCGTCACTTCAGAAGCATCAAATACAGTTTTGGACTGAGGCCAAGGCTCATGGTAGCGAAGACACGGCTTTCCAGTAGTGGGATGGTCAATGGCCAGCGGGAGACCTCGAATGACTGTGTTATCGAATGCCGACGTCGAAACGGTCCATGTGAGCTTTGCAATATCCTTTTTCAGCCATGTCGGGAGGTATTTGAAAAATAGAGTTGATGAAGAGAAGAGGGTGAATCCAGTGTCTTTAGGTGAAGATGTGGCGCCCTCGAACAGTTGGAACCTGGTCATTCAGTTAGTCACTTGAACCATCTAGCTATTGTAATACTTACTGTGGTGGGGTTGAAACCGTCTTCTCATTCTCATGCTCATCAGTCTGCTTCACGACCTTAAATAAGCCATCGTAGTGGAATGGCATAGGCTCAGCTGAGAGAACGTTGTTCAAACCTCGACCATCCTGACCACGATCCTTGACTTCCAGCAAGAGACCAAACTTCCAGGGTAATGGGGTTCCAAAACGGTGGCTGAGGTCAATGAAGCGGTCACGATTGGGCTTCTTGACAAATCCTTTCAAAACGATTGGGGAGTTGATCTCTGACAGAGCCCGGACTTTCTCTGTGTCGATATCATCTAGGGTCAAAGATCCATGTCCGTTGGTGGGACGAATAATCAGACCAGCAGGATACATAGGGTCGACAACGATGCCGCCCTTGTCCTCAGCCCATTGGAGAAATGGCGATTTCTCACGATAGTAAGAAGGTCTCCCATTGTCGTAGACTAGCTCAAGAGTGTTGTCGGTGTCAAATTCTGATCGCATACCTGCCCGAATGGTACCATCCAGTCTGTACGCTACACTGCAATGCCAGGGAGTAGTGTATATAGAATCAGTTGGTAGCAGGCTGACGGAAAGCTTGTTAGCGCCCGTCGATGGATGAATTGACAACCGGACGTGGTCAGGATACATCTGTCGAACAGCATTTGCAAAAGCCTGCAATATTAGCTAACGTCTTTTAGTCCGGCCATTTTGAGAACCTACATCTCCACGAGACATCATTTGCTTCGCAATGTACTCAATCCCCCTCTTATACTTGGACCTGCTACGATTCTCACCGACAGGATAAACCGTTTCCAGATCTGTCTGGAGAAACTTGATATAGCCACGATATGTCATGCACTGGTCGTCTGATTGTCGGACCTTGTCCCAACTCCAACCAGGTTGACTGAAAGTGTTGAGAAGTGCGCGGCGAAAGTTTGATGCATTTGCCACATAGATCATCTCGTCGAGTTCTTGTGGCAGATCGATTTCGACAAGATCCCTTATCCGTGCAAAGGCAATGTTGCGGAATTCCTTTTCGGCTGCTAGTGACCGAAGAGTTTCGCCGTATGCCCAGACATCTCTATCGGGTACACCCAGCAGGTCTGTTGTTGTTAGTCTACTCTGTCGCCATGTTAGCAACCCAACATACCGTTATATACCAGTCCATCTGAAATGATGGTGAGCTTGGCTCCTGGCTTATATATGTCGCCAATAGAGTTGCACAGGCCATTTAAATGAGCAAGAGCAATCTCTTCGCCCTTATCAGGGAGCTTTCCCAGTGTTTTTGAGGTGGAGTTTGGTGATTTGAATGGGAATGCTGGAAGGCAAAGAGGAATTTGGTTGCCAGCCTTGACATGTGTATAAATGAGGGCGACGAATCTGAGAGCTGATTGATCAGATTGTGAACAGATACGCTCATCCTGTTTCATGCGATATCTCCCGACGACATCGAGAATCTTTGAAGAGGTTTCAAGTGCCTCGCGATCAAGAGCGAGCATCAATGGTTGGATAGTGGCATGTCCAGCCATGCTATGGATGGGCAGGGAGGTCATGGGACGAGGACTGGAAACAGTCATGGTGTATTAAGAAAAGATCCAGATAATCAAGAAAGCGAGTTCTTTTGTGTAGATGTGAATGACTGATGCGCTAGATAAATGATGATCGAGTTGATCAGACAATATACTGAAGAATAATGAGTCTTATAACTTATCTTGTGTGCCATGTAGAGCAGGAATACTGTGTGCAATAAAGAATAAGAATACTGTGTACTACTGAAAATAGGACATGTGAAGAGTTCTCAATCATTCTTCGAAAATCTCATTCCCGACTTACTAACAGAGCAATTCGTGGAAAGCACTGAATCATGATATTGGTGGGCCATCGTATAACCACCAGTGACTTGGGAAAACACTTAGCCTCGTCACATCGCCTTATCCGATGGAATCGCCTCATGGGGAAGCTGCAAAAATTGTGACAAAACCCCTGTCACCACACGGATAATACCCGAGAGAAGAAGGTATCAACCAAACCTGTGTGGAAGCCAAGCCGCATTCGTCATGGTATTTCCTTAAACACAAAACGTTTTCTAATTGAGCTGGATCTATCTCGTAAAAACTTGAATTTTCGCCAGGGGATTGTTCGGTCAAAGGATCGGCATCCCGCGCGCTATCCCGTTCGGCTTTCATCCCACTTTCAGTTTGACTTGAGGCGATGAAAAAGGATCGCGCCTTTGCATGATGCAACTACAAGGATGTGGTTGTTCGGATGAGACATCTGCAGCTTTATTCCTTTAGCAGCTGGGATGGCTTGTTCAATCCGGATTAGGTAGGCCGCATGAGAGTTTAACTTATTCGATGACTTATCTTGTATTGAGTCCCATGAAGGATTAATAACTACTAAACTGAATTCTTTCAAGTTTTGATAACTATTCTTGAACAAATACGAGACTGAACAAACTCAAGAATCATCAAACATGGAGCAAGTCGATGTCACGATTGTTGGCGGTGGTCCTACGGGCCTTTTCGTTGCCCTTCTTCTTCAACCATTGGGCGTCTCAGTCCGCGTTCTGGGTAAGTTACATCGAGAATAAATCTAAACACAAACCTGACGACGTTTGGATAGACGAGAAGCCTTGCTCTCTGGAACTTGGTCGAGCTGATGCTCTGAACGCGCGAACTCAACAGTATTTTGAGGTTGCTGGTATCCTTGATGAGCTGCTCCCAGATGGTCTGAAATGCAACAGTAAGTTAAGAAGAAAGAGTTTCAGTTAAATATTCTAATAATAGCAGCGAGTTCTACTTTCAAAGAAGGCGGCTTCGCTTCTCGTCAGAATCAGTGGTGGGTGGGCATCGAGCATGCTCTTCACAAGAACTTCCTCATGATCGGGCAACCTGTTGTCGAACAGGTGATGCGCAATCGGCTGGGTGACTCGGTCAGCTACAATGAACACGTCATCAGCGTCACTGAGGATGAAGAGTGCGTTATGGTAGTGACAAGCTCGGGTCGAAAAGTCTGCAGCAAGTATGTTGTTGGTGCAGATGGTGCACGATCGTTTATCAGAAACACTCTGGGTATCAGTTTCACTGGTACCAAGCCCGAGATGACCTGGGCTGTTCTGGATACGTTCCTAGATACTGACTTCCCTGTGTGTCCTGAGATTATCACTTTCGAGCTTAATGGAGAATCTCGGGTTGCATGGATTCCAAGAGAGCGAGGAATGTCTCGTTTTTATGTTCTGCTGAAGGGTGAGATTACTCAACAGCTGGCTGAAGAGTCTATCAAACAGCACCTCGCCCCATACAGAGTCGAGTTTACCAAGACTGAGTGGTTCAGCACTTTCCACGGTACGTGCGTTGCTCTGAAGTCCTTACTGCCTGCTAATACTTTCTAGTCAAGGAGCGCCTTGCCAGCTCCTTCATCTCCAAAGAAGGACATGGAAGAGTTATTTTGGCAGGAGATGCTGCACACGTTCACTCCGTCAACGGTGGCCAAGGTCTCAATACAGGTGTCTCGGATGCCTTTGCTCTAGCGTGGCGCTTAGCAGCACTTGTGCGACCTTCCAACCTTACTACTGAAGCAAGGGATGTCATCCTTGGCAGTTATGATTTGGAGCGCCGATCTACAGCTGCTCAAGTCATCGGAGTGGCTGCAGCACTAGTCAGGGACACGGTGCATACAGCCAAGAAATACGTCTCCACAATCGAACGAAATGCCGGCTTTATCACAGGTACGTCAAATTCCAGCATTCCGAGCCAGTCGATTGACAAGTATAGGCATGGGTGTCAACTATAGCGAGTTCACCACCCCGTTAGTACAGGGCATTGAACTCGGCATATGGAAACCTGGATACAGATGTCCAGATGTAGCCATGGCGGCAACCTCCGGGGAGATCACGCGACTCTATCAACATGTCGCATACGGAGAATTCATCGTCCTGGCTATTGGCAAACGTCTTCCCAATAGGTCAACTTCGGCGCCTGTTTACACTATTCTACCCAATGATACGACCAATAGTCATGTCGAGATGGATCAAGACAGGGGTTGTGACAAGACTTTCACTGCTGATTGGGTAAAAGGTCACTCGGCTATTGCGATTGTTCGGCCGGATATGTATGTCGGATACGCGGGACCGACCGAAGATGAGGCATGGAAAGGCTATCTTGATGCTTACTACGTAAAGTTCAGATGAAAGATTAGGGTAGATTATCTTGAGTCGAGCATTTGTTTTTGTTAATCAGTTGGTTTATCTAAAAGCCTGGTTCTTTGCGTGCCTCACTTTTTCTCTCATTGCATATTTTCACATGATCTATCCATAGGACTGGCGTCATGAATGATTGTAGAACTTCTGAACTTTGGATATTCCCATCTAAAACCACATTCGGCGAATCACGGTTCGCTCGCCGAAGCAACCCTATCACAGTCTTAGTCGTATGGAGACCTCCATACGTCAAACATCTGCAACATTCTGCATCCTGCAAGGTCCCGTCGTATAGAATTCCCTTTTTCGTTAGAGCGTGCATCATACCATGCTGTCAATAGAACTGCATGAACTCAATCTTAGTAACTGTGCCGCATTAGTACTTTATCACATCTTGGCCGCGGATTTCCCCGGATTTATCACAGCTTTGGGTACTTCAAGGATAAAAAAACAAGTCCAATGTTTGCCACCTTCCTAGCTAGGTAGGCCTCGGATGTTTCGCCAAGTTGGCAGAGACAATCAGTGACATCGGAAAACCACGCAAAAGTCCCCGCTCTATTTCAGGTGAAGTTGATACAGGATCAGGTTGAAGGATGATTATTATTAATCATAGAATATCATTGTGTAAAAAGTGGCACAGACAACAGTGTACACTGCGCCTTGATCTTGATGTTCTGATGCTGAGTTTTAATGCAGATCCACTGTGGAGTGGACTACCGAGGGTTCTCACCAGAATAGGAAACTGAAACGATACCGCAGTATGTACCCTGGATAACGGTTCGTAAGAGAAACAGAGATTGATAAGCATGGCGGTTGTATTTCGGTCTAATTCTCCTTCATTAGTAGGCTCAGGCTCTGAGTCTCAGGAGGAACTTTGACAAGAATCCTGTGAGCTATGGACTCTACGAAAGAAACAGTCGATGAAAGCCCTGGTGTTGAAAGCACCTCGTCAGTCGAGGGAACACCGCCACGTTCAATCCCAAATGGCGGATCGATTGCTTGGCTACAGGTGGCAGGTTCATTTTGCCTCTACTTTTGTACCTGGGGTGAGCATTCTAAACCGATATTACCAACAGCATGAAAAGAAGACTAAACAATAACAAACTGTAGGGCTAATAGCAAGCTTTGGAAGTTTTCAAGCCATCTATGAGCGTGACCAGCTTTCCTCGCATACACCATTCCAGATATCCATCATTGGCTCCCTACAGACCTTTCTGATGGTCTTTTCAGGCTTCATAGTTGGTCCGATCTATGACTCTGGCTATTTTCGACATTTGCTTGCTGCTGGATCTAGCTTCATCGTCATTGGCACCGTACTGCAGAGTCTATGTACCAAGTATTGGCAGTATCTTCTCACTCAAGGGCTGATGCTTGGTATTGGGGCCGGTTGCCTATCGATTCTGAGTGTTGCGATCACTTCATTATGGTTCACTACAAGACTGCCTCTTGTGAATGGCCTCGCAGCTTGTGGTAGTGGACTTGGCGGGTAAGTCAACAATCTATCTCCCTTGCGTAACATTACTAATCAAGTTACCAGAGTACTACTACCCATCATGATACGGGAACTCAACGAGCAAACAGGTTTACAATGGGCGACGCGAGCCATGGCTCTACTGCTGCTGGTTCTTCTCACTTTCTCCAACCTTGTCCTTCGACCTGGCCCGAACTCTAGCGGACCAGCACAACGCAGACAACTTCTTGACAAGACAGCGTTCACAGATTGGCCTTACGTACTTTTTGTCCTTGGTTGTTTTTCTGTATTTCTAGGAATGTATACGCCCTTCGTTCATATTCAAAGTTACGCTCTTGACAAGAGGATTGCTTCCACTGATCTCGCTGGAAACCTCCTGGCTATTCTCAACAGCAGTTCAATAATTGGGCGCATTGTTCCTGCTTTCCTTGCTCAGAGCGTCGGTCCCATGAACACCATCATTTTTGCCGCTGTGTTACTCGCTACCACAAGCTTATGTCTGATCTCGGCGACTACGACTCCGCGATTGTTGGTTACGGTGATAAGTCAAGGCTTCTTCACTGGCTCCTTCTTCGCGCTTCAGCCGACTATCTTTGTAAGACTGACGAGTGATGCGCGAAAAATTGGAACAAGGTTTGGAATGGCCTTTTCGGTTATGTCGTTTGCGCTTTTATTCGGCCCTCCTGTCGGCGGAGCATTGAGGAAGAGCATGGGGTATACAGCGGCGTGGACTTGGGCAGGCTTGACGATTTTTCTAGGGGCTGTTTTGATACTATGTAGTAGGCTTCTAAAGGATAGTCAGTCCTTAAGGGTATAATATCATACTCTACCATGTTCAAACTCATAATCTTTCTATGAGATGTATAAAGTTGAAATAGCTGTATGTATAGGGAAGGTGTTAGACTTTAGTCTTCGGCTTTAAAAACGACATTTTAAACATTCAATCAATAAGGCAACAAGCCTGATCAGCGTCTACGTGATTTTGTAGGGTTGGGCGCTAGATCGGGCATCAGCAAGGAGGCAGTGCATTGCATGGCTCAACGAGGCACAATGAACGAGCCACCGCCGCAAAGGACAACAAGAGTTGCGCCTGCATTATGCGGGCGCCAATTATCACAGGCAGACATGTCACATCTTGCAACATGTCCTGCTGACAACGTGTCAGTTGGGCTTTAATAAAGCAGCGAGCATACCCGCGACAATATTCTCATGATGACTCTAACAAGTTAGTGACGAAACTGGCCATCGACAAACCTCGAACCTACAATTGCCCAAGATGATCAGGAATCTATTTGCGCCAAAAGATGGCACTAACACAGAAGGAATCCCTGATCTTCTTTCGCAGCGGGCAATCGACGCGTATGAAAGATATACGGAAACAGGAAGCAGCGAGGACTATACCGAAGCTATACTTTGTGCTAAACAGGGCATAGACTTGGCAAAGAACAACAGTGAATTTGCAGACTGGCTGGCCCATCTCAGAGTCATTCTTGCGGACCAGTACAAACTGACACGAGTGATGGGAGATTTGGAGGAAGCAATACAAGCAGCAAGAAAAGCTATCAACTTAACGCCTAACGGTCATCCAGACCTGGCAAACAGGTTAAACGACCTTAGTTATCAGCTTGAGAGCCGGTACCAACTGACGGGAGTGACGGAAGATCTAGAAAAGAGAATCCGGATATCAGGAGAAGCTACACAACTGATAGCTAGCGTGTATTTAGACCTAGCACGCACGTTGAATGGCCTTACAGGCAATCTTGAAATCCGGTATCGACTGACGACAAGGACGGAAGACCTAGAAGAGGCAATCGAGACATCAAGACAAGCTTTAAAATTGACCCCTGGCGACCATCCAGACTTAGCAGGCAGGTTGAATAACCTCGGACTCTGTCTTGGGATGAGGTATGATTGGAAGGGAGACATGAAGGACCTGGAGGAGGCGATCGACACAGTACGACAAGCTTGGCAACCGACGCCTGGCAACGATCTAGACCGGGCAGTCACGTTGACTAACCTTGGAAACATGCTTGAGAAGAAAGCCAAGATGAACAAATCAATATCGATCAGAAAGCAGGTGCTTAAGGAGATAAAGCAGATTTTCGGCGATGTGCATCCATATACAATTATAGCGATGCACAATCTTGCAATTACGCTCGGCAATCGAGGCAAGCTGAATGAAGCGGCGTCAATGAGGAAGGAGACGCTTGAGAAGGTGCAGCAGATTTTCGGCCACGAGCACCCCGGTGCGATATCGGCGGTGAACAATCTTGCAATTGACGACCAAGACATCCTGGATGAGGCAGCACCAATGAGGATATCAGTGCTTGAGAACATGCAGAAAGCGCTCGGTCACGAGGATTTACATACAACTCGTTCAGCAGAACGCCTACGCAATTCCAGGTTTGCCCTCAGCATAGTACAGCTGCTACAACACGGAGTAGCGATGCAAAAGAGGACACCAGCAGAAGACCACCCTTCTCGTCTAGCGATACAACATGAGCTTGCAGGAGCATACGAGGTCGATCGTCGGGGTTATGTTACAATCAAGTATAACCGTGGTGAGCACAACAAATGGAATCTACCAAGAAGTCGGATTGCTGCGGCATATGTTCAAACAGAATTCGCAGGTACTAGCGAGATTTCTTCACCATTTAATCCTCCAACTTCCGGTGTATCTCTAGATGTTCGCCAGCTGTTTGATAGAGTGAGTCATAGCCGAAAGCTGACTTGTCAACCCTCACTAGAAACATATCTAAATCGGCGTCTTAGGTGGAATTCTCATCATTATTCAATGATGGAGTACGAATAGTTCGTTTTATTCATGGCAAGCCAGGAGCTCAAGAAACACTTCTCAATCGTCTCAGGATTGGACTAGAGCAGCGAATAGGCCAGCGAATAGACTGGAGTCCTTTCCCTCCAGTCACTAGGTCCTGTCTACCAAACGAGTCCAAAGTTGTATGGAATGTAAGTCACGAGACAAGGTCATTTGTGTAATTTTTCTGAACTCGTTAACTTTAGTTTTAGTGGGGAGGTAAGGAACTCTCAGTGATACTCTCGAGAGAAGAGGCCTGTCAGTATTATGCGACCTGTCGACCAGTACTTCGATCGTCCAACAACCAAATCCTACCCTTCACAAACTTTGATTGTAACCCGGATGCGAAAGCTACACCTTCTCTGGGAACCCGAACAATTCACAACCTCCGAGAGGCGGCAGGTCCAACCATTCAGACATATCTCACGACTGGGTTAGCGAAACCTCAAAACAGTCAAGAAAAAGCGATTTATTGGTGTATTGATAGAATATTTGATGAGCCCGTCAAGACTGTGTTCCGCTGTATTGAACGCGCCGAACAGATCCGAGACGACTCCAGCTTCTATCAACAAGTAAACCACGAGTTGCGGTCCGCCGGAGGAACCGGTTTGAAAGGCTGGATTACACCTTACATTTCATGGAAGCGTGTTACTGCAGTAGAATTCATCAAGGTAAGTAATATTGGTAGATTCTGTAACTGCACATGGTGATCTGACTTTACTAATTATTTTGGTCTATTTGATAGTTTCTTCGAGTTCGAGACGATTGGGTCATACGTGACAAGGCTGAGCTTCCACAATCTGACGACTACGAGCACAACGTTGGCACTCCTGAAAGGGCTAGAATGATGATTTTGGCGGAGGAGATGATTGCCGGTCTCCATAACCCAAAGGGAGCGGAAGGAAGTAACTACATGGTCAATACGCTTCCAAAGAGACGATGTCCACCGGCTCTCCCCGTTGCACGAGGAACCGAGGCTTGGGGCCTCCATGCCAAAATGGGTTTCTCAGCAGGAAGAATCATTTGGTGGTTTACCTCGTCTATAATCTTTTTGGTAGCTTTTGCTACGGTTTGGCTTGCAACTGTTGACAAAACAGATGTACAAACTGCCTTGATGCCAGGAACAGCTATCGTCGCCGTTCTTACCCTTATGCTAGGTATTTTTCAGACCTTGAATCAATGAAACCATGACGTCAGTTGCTGCTATAGGTATCTGACGAGATAATATTGTGGCAGTTGATAGTTTCAACGGAACTAAGCCACGTACATAACTACGTAACTACCTTACTCCCATCTAGCGGTCTTCGGCAGGATACGTCCGGCAATCAATTCACATTGGTTGATATCAATGAATTTCTACAAAATCGCTGGGTGTAGATTCGAGGCCAATATAACAGAAGTCATGGGTTTATGTAATTTCCAAGTGCATCGCGTCGGACTTTCGTCCCGTGAAGTGTTGTACCGTACAAACTCACAGAATTGGGTAGCGGGCGCCACGAAATATTCTGACTAATGCCAGCCCAGATGCAGACAAATTAGCTCTATAGCCGTCTTATATCCAGATGAACAAATAAGAGTGAATATATTTCGTGGCGCGCGCTACCCAGTTCTGTGAGTTTGTACGGTAGGGATCCTCGTCTGGATGGTATACCGTATCAACTCACGATATTCAGTAACGTGGTAGATACCATTTCCGTCACTTTAAGACTATTTAATTGGTCAGGCGCCGTCTATATTTATCGTTATTCTATTGACCAAATAGTAGAAGTAGCTTTTGATCAACCGTGCTACCGAATTTCATGAGTTGATACGGTAATACAATTTGGGCACATCGCGTCGCGTCACAGAAAGTGCACGCGCACGCGTAAGACCACGTGAACCTACCCTACATCTTTCCATGGTTTCGAAGAAAGTGGACGATGAATAAAGCAGTTTACCTATTTAGGCAAAGCCGGGATTGAAAGGTTAGTGATACAGAATGAAGTGGCTGTTAGTACCTTCCGGCTTTGTATCTTTATTCTGAGGTTTATATTGTTTATGCTAGTAAAAATTAGACCGGCTATTGGGCAGATTTTATCTATTAGATCGGCTATTGGTCTGTAGGTGACCCATACTAGACTGCCGTTTATGGATTTTAAGCTTTCTGGTAAGGCAAGAGATAGAAAAAGGTACGTACTGAAGTCCCTTTTTTCTGCCTCTAGGGCTCTCTCCTCTCTGTATGGACTGGAGGCCCTGCTTGCTTGGGCCTGTAGCTTGCGAAGGGACCTAGTAAGTAGGGTCTCTAGCCCATACAGAGAGGAGCTGCTGTGCCTGACGGCTTTGCCTTGCCTAGGATGACGGAGTCAACATCAGGGTCTTGTAAATATTCTACAGACTGGAAGGTTTTTGGTTGACATTCCAGCTGTGTTTTCTAAAATTACCTTTAACATCAGGAATTGAGGGACAATTTGGCGTGGGCGTCAACAGTAAATAACTTCACATGTTTGACTCAATCATGTCATATGAGCACGATGAAAATAATCCATGAAGGAAGATTTTCAAAGGCAAGTGGAATATTTCCATATCTCAAATTACATGCAGAAAATGAATTAATCTAGTCAAGCAAACTGTCTTTCTATTCCCCAATAACGTATGGCTCGTCATCTTTGAAAATCAACCCAGGCTTTCTTTCAGCCAAATCAAGTACCATTTCGGCAAAATAGCTGTTCGCCCAGGCAAACCAAGGCCTGGTGAACACAGTCGAGTTATAAATATTGACACTCTCATGGATCAACCCTAGACCAGATGTATTTTCCAGAATAATATTCAGTCGCTCCGTGATCTCATCGTCGTCATCTGTGCCATAAATAGCTGATACATGAGCCATGGGCCAAGGGTTCGTGGCGTTCGCATGAGGACCACCGATTCCGCGGAACGTCTCTCCAACTGCGTAGTACGGGTTTGCGCGGGAGAACAAAAGTGATTTTGTCTTTTGGTATGTTTTGTCGGATCGATCGAGAAAGCCAAGGTAGGGTAGCGATACAAGACTGGGGACGTTTGCGTCATCCATGATATACTGTCCACCATAGCCGTTTGTCTCATAGGCAAAGATACCATTCGAAGTGAGAGTATGGTTCCAGACAGCTTGGCGAATCGTCTTGGCATGTCCACGTAGCGTCTTTGTGAGATTCCTCTGGTTCCCAACTTTTTCAAGTACATCTGCTACGTTGTCCAGTTCAACTGACATCATGGCGTTGTCGGAAGTGATGTAGTTGAAAACACTCAGATCATCGGATGGACGATGACTACAAGCTACGAGACCGTTGGCTAGCTTTGGTTCACCATTGCCGCTGTTGGGAACTGGTGGCGAGAGTGATCCTGCGTTGCCAGTCCAGTTGTAGTAGCTAACATATGTCCAGTCGTCGGCCCATGTGCTCTGAGACTGTTCGTCAATGACTCGAAGGATCTGGGTCATGGCGGATTTGACTTTGGTTTTTAGTATAAGATGTAGCTCACACCAAGAATTTGTCACTTACAGTTGTCGTTGATGAAGGACGCATCCTTGGTGTTGTTGTAGTAAGAGCGCGCGATCTTGAGGAAGCCGGCAAGAGAATCGAGTTCATACTAGATATTTGTTAGCGAGGGATAGCGGGAGGGTGCTTTCTTACTCACTTTACACTCAAATACAGTCTGATTATCAACAGGTCTGAAGCATGGATTGTCAGTTTAACGGTTTGATGGCTGCAGCGATGGGTTCAACATACGGGTTGACTGTGACAAGCTCGGCATAATCCTGGAGTCTGTTAGTTTAAACAGCAACACAAACGACTATAGTTCCAACATACGTTAACAGATGGACTCAATCCACTCTCAGGAGGAGGTTGGAAAGCGCCTATAATCGTAAGTCAGCTTCAAAACCCGATAATATTGACGTCGCCAACATACCACAGTAAGGATACTCGGATATATATCTCGCCTCAGTGTTAATGATAGCTTTGACTAGATCCTTCAGGTTGTCGTCTTGGGGAAGCAGCTTGTATAAATGGGCAAACTGGTTGCCTGTGTCACGTAACCATTGTGCTCTAGATTATGTCAGCTAATACTTCTCTTATGGAATATTTTATGCATACGTGATATCCTGAGAAATTATGTCAGCCACCGTCATTGGAAGATGGAGCTCATTTGCAACTTACACCAGTAACGATAAAAGCCAGGTTGTCCTTGGCGTCAAAGTACTTGACAGTTGTATCAAGCGTAGACGGAAAAGCATTCTCAAAAAGACGCGCAAGATCAGGATTCTTGATACGCTTCTTCATGTCGTTTATGACTTTCTGCAGTAATTTTAGTACACTGCTCCGTTGAAGACCACACGGACAGCAATACCTCAACAGCAGGGCTCTTGAATGTCCTGCATTCTTCACTCGGCCTCATAAATGGCAACTTGAGCTTCCCTGACGATAAAGGCTTGTGAGGTTTCTGAGAGTAGTCGACATAGTCAGGGCATGAACTCGGTGTTCGATTTTGAGGTTGGTAATCTTTCCAGGTCGCTGCATCGACGCCCTGAAGTGCAAGGGCGCCGACGAGAATTTGTCGCGCGTACGAGTAGAGCATCTTGACAACCCGAGTTCTCACTAAGTTTGTGCTTGGCAAAGAGGTCAACTTTCTACGGATCGTGCGACTTGGCGACGTTGAAACTTATAGTTTCCGACAAGCCCGTAAAAAATGCCGATCCTATTCATCTTGAGCCTAAATTGCGGGGGAAATTGTTACTATGAGATGACGATCAACCATGATTCTATGTAACGTTGAGAAAGAATTCAAGGTCATGATTAATTGAGGTGACGTAGTACAGTGGAGGTTAGACTTTTGGGGTTGATGAGTATATCGTGATTGGCGCGGTTATGAATCCAGGGACAAAGTTTAACATTTTGCCTCCATATTCAATTGGCTCATTATAAGAAAAGAATCAATTTGTCTCTTAGCAGCTAAGTCGCACTCTCGATCTAACTATCAAATCATGATTAAATCTTGAACAAGAGAGAGGAGTGATGGCTTATTATTGTAACTATCGAAGTGGAGACTTCGGTGACTGAATTATACCGACCTCGGTAGAGTTGAGGGGTTCATAAGCACGGGCTTACATCTCATGACCGACCAACTCGCACTTCTCCCCGATGAGCATCTCGATAGCTTCATCAACATCACCAACAACAACTTACCCATTCACTCTTCAACACAATCTCAAGAAGACCGTCTCATCGACTATCATGGCTGACTTCACTCAATATGGCAATGCCACTGCAGAATGGCTTGCAGTCACAGACAGCAGACCACCCATGGACCCCTCTCTGAGCCTCAAAGAAATGCAGCGCATCACCAACATGCACCGAGAAAATCTCGCAAAAGAAGAATTGAAAAGGCTGGGCAACCCAGAGATCCACATGAAAGATCACGCTGTTACTGCACGAGATGGGTTTTCACTAGAGGTCCGAACTTATAGACCACCCACATCCGACAAGAACGCTCGCCTTCCGATTTACATCCACATTCACGGCGGTGGTTATGTCTTTGGAAACATTGCTTCAGAAGACGCCATCTGCACCGCCATTGCCATCGGAGCTAACGTCACTGTCGCTAACCTCAACTACCGCCACGCGCCAGACTTTGCATATCCAACAGCATGGGACGACACCGAGGATACCTTCCACTGGGTGCACGAGCACATAGATGAACTCCTCGGAATTCCAAGCCAAGTCTTGATAGGCGGCATATCCGCCGGAGCTCAACTAGCAGCATCTCTGACACTGCGACAAAACATGTCTCCAGACGGCCTATCACGACCGAAGCTTGCAGGACAGGTGTTGATGATTCCTGCCCTAGTGCACCCCCAGTGCTACGCGCCTTTTCTTGAACAGCTCAAAGATCCCTCTGTCTCTTCATATGTTCAAAATGCGGATGCCCCACTCCTAAACAAAGCGGCCGTGGAACAGGCTGCTAGTCTATTGAAAGTTCCGAATCCAGATCTCAAGGATAGACGTTTAAACATTGGACATGCTTCTCTTGATGAGGTCAAAGGCATGCCGCCTACAACGCTTGGTATCTCTGGCCTGGATCCTTTGAGAGACGAGGCTCTTTTCTATGGCAAGAAACTTGTTGAGGCTGGGTGAGACTCTCTTGTCCCAATCAATGATACATGCTAACAGTAGTTTCAGTGTACCCACGGATGTCCATGTCTTCCCAGGTCTTCCCCATGGATTCCGTCGTTTTGGAGAACAGTTGTCCGAGAGTAAGAGATGGGACAAGGTCATGGAAAATGGAATCAAGTGGGCGCTTTCAAACCCTGAGCCAACCGGAAAGTTTGACATCAAGCTCGAATAGATATCAGATGTAACTATAAGTAGATTTGTGTCGATATTATGTTCTAGACATAGACCCTGTAAAGCATCTGTACTAAAGATCATTAGCTATTCTCATGAAAGGTCCATAAAACGTCTTCCCAGCCCTCTCGTCTCCTCAACCCAAAACTCTTCTCCATGCTTCCCCAATCTGGCATTTTCCCACCGATTCCCACGCCAGCGTACTTAGACTTCGGCAACCTCAATCCCTCCACCTCAAACCCCAACGCGACAACACCCACCAGTCCTAAAAGCTCTGTATACGCAAACTTTCTCCCCGGACAAAGATGTTTTCCACCTCCAAAAGAGAGTAAAGCACCTCTTCTCTTCTTCTCATCCTGAGCTGTGACGTCCATGAATCGCTCCGGTTTGAATACCTCGGCATCTTCACCCCAGATCTCGGTGCTGAAGTGCGTAACCGGCGGTGGCCATTGAACGTTGACGCCCTTCTTGAGGAGATATACCTGCCCTTGTGCATTTTGAATCTCGGTGTCTTGCATGACGCGTCTGTTACCAATGGAATGTGAATAATGTCTCAAAGTCTCTTGATAGCACGCGTTCAAAAACGGACAAGATTTCTCAAGCAATCTCGTATCAAAGGTCGCCTTTCGTCCTCGTGGTGTTTTTGTGATAATGGAGATTGCTTCAATCTCCGCGCGGACACGAGATGTGTAATCAACACTGGTAAGAACGTGGACAAAAAGCCAAAAGAGCACGGGGGCCGTGTTTGTCACTCCCACCCACAAAATCATGAGTTCCATATGTGCAGGGTCATCATCTGTAAAGTTTGTCTTGCGAAGATAAGGGACCCTTTGTTTGATAATTTCCGAAACGCCTTCTTCAGTTTCGCCTCCACTCTTATAGTATGAGAGCAGGAGGTCATTCATTTTGCGTCTTGCGTTGATGGCGGCCTTGGTCATGAAACGTGGGAGGCCAGCTGCTACCAACATCGCTTGCTTATCGTACTCCCTACCATCGTCAGTTTGTTCTAATTCGATACATTTCGAGAAGACTCACCAAACCAAGTGCATCTTGTCCACCGTGATGGGATTCTTGGACCCGAATAAAGCAGTGGCAGATGCATCAGTGAGCATATCGCGCAGCCATAGATAAGCATCGGCTACTTTCAGCGTCTGTCCTGGATTGACGCGGTTGAGATACGTCATGAATCTCGACAGCGAGTTGCCATTAAGCTTATGCAGACTCTCTCCGCCCAGTGTTGAATGGATTAGCTGCATTCCACCCTTCAGATTTGCCTCGACCGAGATAGAAGCCATTGCATTATCACTCAGACCCCACATTGCTTGGGAGGATTCCAGGATGAAAGGCACGAATGAAATGTCGTTGTTTCGCAGGGCTGATTGGATTAGGTCTGGGGAATTAATTACGTAGAGCTTGCCGTTCAGCATTGGGAGAGTGGCGATGGGTTCTCTGCGCTGATTGCTGTAGCACGTTAGTCTCATCATTGCAACGGAGAATCCAAGGTGGTAGGCATACAAGAGATTCACGTAAAGGCTGCTTCCATCGCGCAACATTGAAATGATGTGACCCACGAAGGGGACCTGTGGCTTGATTACGGGAGGTTCATTTTCGTCGACACTTGGCAATGCAAAGCGGCCCAGAACAAATAGCAGGCCCGTCAATGCCACTACAATCCAAGTATTCGACAAAAGCGAGTCATCGAAATCCATAGCGGAGTTTAAGTGTGATTTCAATAAGAAAGATGTCGTAAGACAAAATAAAGGTCAATAAGGTAGGGTCCTAGACTTGTATTTAAAGGGCTAGTAGTGTCCCCTATAGTGGCTGAATCACTAATAAGACGAAGCGGCGTTGACAGGTTTCGTCGCAATATAATTGGCTGTTTAAAAGCCAGAAAGGAGCGAAGGAATAAGTAGACGCGCTTAAATCTCACTTAGGCGCCTACTAGTCAGAATCTAGTTAGAGGACTGTCACACTAGATTTCTCTGCTATCGAGGGGAAACAAGACGTGGGCCGCCGGTAGGACGTGTTGGGTTATCCAACGTCCTAAGTTTTGTTTTTTTCCTAGCCTGCCAATGCAACTTATAAACGATAGGAACGTATAACACTCGCGCGACTAATGAGTGTTCAAAGACTGTATTGGAACTGATTACATTCAAGTTACATGATTAGCACTTTTGATAAATAAACAGAATCAAAGACTCTAGAATCTACCCTACATTTCCACGAAATTGAACAATCTCAGCCACAGAACAACATACGCCTCCACATTCGCTTTTAGTGATCTCTTCTGTATAAAATCTAGTTCTGGTTACTGATAGGAAGAAGAGTAGTACTAATCTGTTAAGGCTGTAAACTAGTTAGAATAAGAAAAGCAACTTGTCTTAACTATATCCCTCTTTAGCAATGCGCCGTCTTTGTTTAATCCCGTGGAAGCATATGATATAACAATCTTCCAGTCAAGGATACTACATAACAGTAATTATACCTGACGACAGTTCTTAGCCACGGGGCTGATCACGGGTCGAAGCTGTTAACTGGGTCCGGGAGCCTCTTGGTTCGAGGCCCGATATTAATACAAGATCATCCTTCTTTCTACCATTTTTGCTGCCCCCTACGCGGTCCGTGTCAGCTCCCCTACTGTATAAACCGGAAACTGCAATAATTCTTCTGCCGTGACCAACCATACATGAGGCCAACCACTGTCAGGAGTTTTGGTGAAACTCAGAGCATCAAGGACAGGGCTCGTAATACAGGTTCACAACCCCCCAAGAGCAAGGGAGCTCAGCAGGGTACACTCTCTGATGAATCGAACCATATCAGAACGATGAAGGCTACGCAACAGTACTGATCCCATATGGTTCGTCTCGATTATAATGGTGTCGCATCGCAAGGCCTGATTCCATGCAGGGTTATTCTCTTATTGGGATATGTCGTCCTGTTTCATGATACGGAGTACATATCGCATGCCCCTTGACACGGCTAAGCTAATGCAGTCGCTTAAGCTGCTGAAAGAGGTAACAAGAGGCGCCTTTTTTTCTTAGCTGGGTAGATCATATCCCAGGCACGGCGATCAGACCCTATTGCTCACAAGAAACTCTATATCCCACAGCGGATCCAAGGTGGTCAGATGAAATAATATCATCCTCTATCCTTTAGGCCTACCAGTCCTTATAGTAGAGTTTAACCAAGTTAATAACATAGGCTGCTTCTGCTTCCGCTTCCGATTTCGCTTCCGATTTCGCTTCCGTTCCCTAGCATTCCCCTGTGTACTGTATCCATGAGATAGGCCTGCCTCGCTTAGATCCACAGTCCATCTATACCGTATTTTTCGTATTATAGCGTTAGGTTCAAATATATATACATTCCATTTTCCTGATGGTTCTCTTGTGAAAGACACAGCATTCTCACTGAGTAAGATACACTAATCTATACAATCCTTCACCATGATGATCGCTGCACCGAGCCTCAACAAAAGCGACCATCCTTCTCCTCCATCATCAGATGGAGATGATGCCCCTGCCCTTGCAGCTCGCTTGCAACCACTGTATACGAAATTTCTCACGGACCTTGATTTAAAGCCAGACTTCAAAACCTACAACAGCGAGAAGCTTCTGGAGGAGGTACTGAAACAGGCTGAGGCTACTGGTGTACCTTATCCTCCTAACTCCCATTCGTATCAAAGCCTTATGGTTGGATATGCATACGCCGATGTAAGCTTTCTAGTTTTCTTTTCGATTATCCTTTCGCCTTGTTTCTATTATTTCAAGAGCTGACACTAGTTCCAGAACTGCCTCCCGTATCATGACTTGGAAGTCAAGGCTTTTGTAGCCATCTACACATGGCTGGCAACTATTTGTGACGATGCGGAGCGATTAGACATCGTTGCTGATGTTGAAATGTTTCAGCAACGCTATGTTCAAGGCATTGAGCAGCCCACGGTATGTTTACTTCAAATAATCTCCCACTCCAATCCTAAGTCTCAAAGACTTTACTCCGTTCATTTTACCTTTTACTTCAAACATACATGTAAGCAGAGAGCTAATCAAGATGCTTCATTTCGTTCTCCTAGACCCTGCTACGAGCCTTTGCCAGCCAACTCCAGCTCGCCTACGAGTTATACCACCCACTTGTTGCGAATCTCATAATCAACTCCTCTCTCAATCTCCTCACTTCCACGGCACTTGTGGCTCGAGAGGGTATAAAACAGAAGTGTGATTATCCATCAAAGGGCGGTAACTACTTCCCTTGGTACATTCGGGAACGTGATGGGGTGGGTGAAGCCTATGCTTGGTTCACTTTCCCCAAAGCTCAATTCCCCAATCTTGACATTCCCATCGAAGCTATTGAAGACATGACGCGATTCATTGCCTATGTCAACGATGTCTTATCGTAAGTCAACGTGTCCTACATCGAGAGCTTTCCTATTAACATATTCGTAAGCTTTTACAAAGAGACCTTGGGAGGCGAGACAAACAATTATATCAACACTACGGCCGCGTATGAAGGGATGGATGCGACTGCTACACTTCACAAAACTGCTCAGGACTCCGTTAACTGCGCCCGCCGGATCGAAAGCGTTCTCGCAGGCAAGGGAAAGTATGAATAAGCGTGGCGGCTTCATGCATCCGGGTACATCCAGATGCACATCATGAGAGGACGCTACAGGCTTTGGGAGGTGGGTATTGGGAGCAAAGCAGATGTGAAGGAAATGGTCTAGAGAAACTGAAACCTACCATCGCACCAGGTCTAAGCAACTGTATTTTCAGTATTGGTAACTGCTATTATCATTTTATTGTAATTATTTTAGCATCAAACTAAAGCCCAGGCCTTCTTCCCGACTAAAAGATCCGTAGATTAAAGACCGTAGTATAACTGTGTAGATGATTTAATATTTGCGAAATTGTTTCTTCTGAAAGTAAGCGAACAAAAATTTAATTTAGTGACTATAGAATACATTGCAGCCATTGGTAACCTATTAATATTTCAAGGTAGGGCAATTAGTTAGTCTAGTCTTTTGCCGTGTAGCGCAGCGGGCAAGGCCCTGGATGCATCCAGGGACC